>JAIUJO010000049.1:465000-470000 GCA_023846275.1 Vanilla planifolia | reverse complement strand
GAACAACAACAACAACAAAAACAATAAGAAGAAGAATAAAAAGAAGAAGATAAAGGAAAAGAAGAAAGAGAAGAAGAACAAGAAGAAGAGGAAGAAGAAGACGAAGAAGGATAAGAAGAAGAAGAAGTAGTAGTAGTAATAGAAGAAGCTGTAGAATAAGAAAAAAAAGGAGGAGAAACAAAAGAAGATGTAAAAGAAGAATATTGACTAGACGAAGAAGAAGAAAAAGGAGAAGAAGGAGAAGAAGAAGTAGAGATGATGAAGATGAATTAGAAGAAGAAGAAGTATAAGAAGACAAAGAAGAAGAAGAAGAAGGTGAAGAAGGGGTAGCAGTGCAAGGAGAAGAAGCAGAAGAAGGAGAAGAAGAAGAAGAAGAAGAAGAAGAAGAAGAAGTGGATGAAGAAGTAGAAGAAGAAGAGGAGGAGAAAGAAGAAGAAGAAGAAGTAGAAGAGGAAGAAGAAGAACAAGTCAAAAAAGAAGAAGAAGAAGATGAAGAAGAAGCATTAGAAGAAGTAGTAGAAGAAGAGGAAGAAGTAGAAGAAGAAAAAAAAGAAGAAAAAGAAGAAGAAGAAGAAGAAGAATAAGAACAAAAAGTAGTAGTAATAGTCATTGGTGAAGAAGAAGAAGAAGTACAACAGAAGAAGAAGAAGAAGAAGAAGAAGAAGAAGATGAAGAAGAAGAAGAAGAAGATAAGACAAATAGGAAGAAGAAGAAGAAGAAGAAGAAGAAAAAGTAGGAGGAGGAGAAGAAGAAGAAGAAGAAGTAGAAGATGAAGAAGATGAAGAGGATGGAGGAGGAGGAGGAGAAGAAGAAAAAGAACAAGTAGAAGAGGAAGATGATGAAGAAGAAGAAGAAGAAGAAAAGACAAATAGGAAGAAGAAGAAGAAGAAGAAGAAGAAGAAAAAGTAGTAGGAGGAGGAGAAGAAGAAGAAGAAGTAGAAGATGAAGAAGATGAAGAGGATGGAGGAGGGGCAGGAGGAGAAGAAGAAGAAGAACAAGAAGGAGAGGAAGATGATGAAGAAGAAGAAGAAGAAGAAAAGGAAGAAGAGGAAGATGATGAAGAAGAAGAAGACAAAAAAGAACAAAAGCAAGAAGAAGAAAAAGAAAAGAAGACGAAGAAGAAGAAGAAGAAGAGGAGGAAGAAGAAGAATAAGAAGAAGAAGAAGAAGAAGAGAAAGTATTAGAAGAAGAACAAGAACAAGAAGGAGGAGAATAAGAATAAGAATAATAAGAAGAAGAAGAACAAGGTAAAGAAGTTGAAGAAGAGAAGGAGAAGGCAAAGAAGAAGAAGATGAACAAGAGGGTGAAGATGAAGAAGAAGAGGAAGAAGAATAATAATAATAAGTAGAAGAAATAAAAGGGAACAAGAAGAGGCAAAAGAGAAAGAAAAAGAAGTAGAAGAGGAGCAAGAAGAGGAAGAAGAAAAAAGTAGTAGAAGAAGAAGACGAAGAAGCTGTAGAAGAAAAAGAAAGAGAAGAAGGATAAGAAGAAGAAGTATTAGTAGTAGTGATAGTAAAAGAAGAAGAAGAAGAAGAAGAAGAAGATGATGATGAACAAGAAGATGACGAAGAAGAAGAACAACAACAAAAAGAAGAAGATGAATTAGAAGAAGAAGAAGAAGAAGAAGTGGAAGAAGAAGAAAAAGAAGAAGAAGAAGAGCAAGAAGAAAGAGAGAAAGAGGAAGAAGATGTAGACGAAGATGAAGTAAAAGAAGAAGAAGAAGAAGAAAATGAAGAAGAAGATGAAGAAGAAGAAGAAGAAGAAGTAGAAGAAGAACAAGAAAAAGAACAAGGAGTAGAAGAACAAGAAGAAGAAGAAGTAGAACAAGAAGGAAAAGTAGAAGAAGAAGAAGAAGAAAAGGAACAATAAGAAAAAGAAGAAGAAGATGAAGAAGAAGAAGAGGAGGAAGATGAAGAAGAAGACTAACAAGAAGAAGAAGAAAAAGTTGAAGAAGAAGAAGGAGAAAAAGAAGAAGAATAACAAGAAAAGGAAGAAGAAGAAGTAGAAGAGGAAGAAGAAGAAGAAGACGATGATGATGATGAGGAATAGGAAGAAGAAGAAGAAGAAGAAAAAGTAGCAGTAGTAGAAGAACAAGAAGAAGAAGTAGAAGGAGAAGAAGAAGAAGGAGGAGGAGAAGGAGAAGAAAAAGAACAAGAAGAAAAAGAAGAATAAGAAGAAAAAGAAGAAGGAGAAGAAGAAAAAGAAGAAATTGGTGAAGAAGAATTGGAAGAAGAAGAAGAATATGAACACAAAGAAGAAGAAAAACAATAAGAAGAAGGAGAACAAGAAGTACTAATATTAGTAGGAGACGAAGAAGGAGAAGAAGAGGAAGAAGAGGAGGAAAAAGAATAAGAAGAAGAAGAACAGGGAGATGAAGAAGAAAAGGAAGAAGAAGAAGAAGCAGAGGAAAAAGAACAAAAAGAAGAAGAAGAAGAAGATGAAGAAGAAGAAGAAGGACATGAAGAAGAAGAACAAAGAAGAAAAAGTAAAAGAAGAAAATGGAGCAGATGGTGAAGTGGAAGAAGAAGTGGAAAAAGAAGAAGAAAAAGAAGAAGAAGAAGAAGAAAAATAAGAAAAAAAGAACAATAAAAAGAAGGAGGAGAACAACAAGAAGATAAAGAAGATTTTTGTTAAGAAGAAGTTGAAGAAGAAGATGAAGCAGAAGAAGAAGAACAAGAAGAAGAAGAATATGAAGAAGAAGTTGGAGAAGAAGAAGAAGAAGAAGAAGACAATGTAGAAGAAAAAGAAGAAGAATAAGAAGGAGAGGAAGAAGAGGTAGAATAAGAAGTAGAAGCAGAAGAAGGAGAAAAAGCAATAGAAGCAGAAGGAGAAAAAGCAATAGAAGTAGAAGAAGAAGAAGAAGAAGAAGAAGAAGAAAAAGAAGAAGAAGAAGATGATGATGAATAAGAAGAAAAAGAAGAAGATGAAGAAGAAAAAAAAGAAGAATTGGAAGAAAAAGAACAAGAACAAGAAGAGGAAGAAGAAGAGGAACAATGATAATAATAATAACAATAACAACAATAAAAAGAAAAAGTAATAGAAGAAGAAGAAGAAGATGATGATGATGAAGAAGAAGAAGGAGTAGGAGGTGGAGGAGGAGGAGAAGAAGGAGAAGTAGAAGTTGAAGAAGAAAAAGATGAAGTATAACGACAAGAAAAGAAGAATAAGAAGATGAAGAAGCAAAACAAGAAGAAGAAGAAGAAGAAGAAGAAGAAGAAGAAGAAGAGGAAGAAGAAGAAGACGAAGAACATGTAGAAGAAGAAGAAGAAGAGGAAAAAGAAGTTGAAGATGAAGAAGAAGAAGAAGAAGAAGAGTAAAAAGAAGAACAACAAGAAGAAGAAGATTAAGAAGAAATAAAAGAAGAAGAAGAAGAAGTTATAGTAGAAGGAGAAGAAGAAAAAGAAGAAGAATAAGAAGAAAAAGAAGAGTAAGAGGAGGAGGACGAAGAAGAAAAAAGAGAAGAAGAAGAGAAAGAAGAAGAAGAAGAAGAAGAAGAAGAAGAAGAAGATAAAGAAGTAGTAGTAGAAGAAAATGAAGAAGGAGAAGAAGTAGGAGAAGAAGAAGAAGAAGAAGATGGAGAAGAAAAATAAGAAGATGATGAAGAAAAGAAAGAAAAACAACAAGAAGAAGTAGACAAAGTAGAAGAAGTAGAAGAAGAAAAAAAAGAAGAAAAAGAAGAACAAGAAAAAGAAGAAAAAGAAGAAGAAGAAGAGGAAGACAAAAAGGAAGAAGAAGAAGAAGCAAAAGAACAAGAAGAAAAGGAAGAGGAGGAAGAAGAAGAAGAAAAAGAAGAAGAAGAGGAATAAGAAAAAGAAGAAGAAGAAGAAGAAGGAGAAGAATCAGAACAAGAATAAGTTGATAAAGAAGAATAAGAATCAAAAGAAGAAGAAGAAGATGAAGTAGATGATGAAGAAGTCGAGGAAGAAGATGATGGACAGGAAAAAGAAGAAGAAGAAGAAGAAGAAAAAGTAGCAGAAGAAGAAGCAGTAGAAGAAAAAGAAAAAGAAGAGGAAGAAGAAGAGATAGAAGAAGAGGTTGAAGAAGAACAAACCGAAGAAAAAGAAGAAGAAGAAGAAGTAGTAGCAGTACTAGTAGTAAAAGATGACGAAGAAGAAGAAGTTGTCGAAGAATAAGATAGAGAAGAAGAAAAAGAAGAAAAAGAAAAATAAGAAGAAGAAAAAGAGGAAGAAGAAGATGAAGAAGAAGAAGAAGAAAAAGAAGAAGAAGGAGAAGAACAGGAAGGAGAAGAATAAGAAGAATAAGAAGAAGAAGAAGAAGAAGAAGAAGAAGAAGACGAAGAAGAAGAAGTGTAACAACTTGAACATGGAGATCAAGAAGAGGAACAAGAAAAAGAAGAAGAAGACAAAGAACAACAACAACAACAAGAAGATGATGAAGAAGAACAAGAAGAAGAAGAAAAAGAAGAAGAAGAAAAAGAAGAAGAAGATGAAGAAGAAAAGGAATAAGAAGAACAAGAAGATGATGAAGAAGAAGAATAGGAGGAAGAAGAAGAAGAAAAAAACATAGTAATAGTAGTAGTAGAAGAAGAACAAGAAGAAGAAGAAGAAATTGAAGAAGAACAAAAGCAAGAATAACAACAAGAAGAAGAAGAAAAAGGGGAGGAGGAGGAGAAGGAGAAGAAGTAGAAGAGGAAGTAGAAGAAGAAGAAGAAGAAGAAGAAGTAGAAGAAGAAGATGAAGTAGAAGAAGAAGAATAAGAAGAAGAATAAGATGAAGGAGAAGATGAAGAAGAAGAAGAATTTGAACTAGATGATGAAGAAGAAGATGAAGATGAAGTTGAAAATAAGTTGATTAAGAAGAAGAAGAAAAGGAAGAGAAGAAGAAGGATAAGAAGAAGAAGAAGAAGAAGAAGAAGAATAAGAAGAAGAAGAAGAGGAAGAAGAAGAACAAGAAAAATAAGAAGAAAAAGTAGTAGAAGAAGAAGTAGTATAAGAAAAAGATGAAAAGGAAAAAGAAGAGGAAGAAGAAGTAGAAGAAGGA
>JAIUJO010000049.1:457500-460000 GCA_023846275.1 Vanilla planifolia | reverse complement strand
ACAGAAAAAGGGCAAGAAGAGAAAGAGAAAGAAGAAGAAAATGAAGAAGAAGAATAAGAAGAAGAAGGAGAAGAAGAAAAAGAAGAAGAAGAACAAGAAGAAGAATGGGTAGAAGAAGAAAAAAAGGAAGAAGAAGAGGAAAAAAAAGAAGAAGATGATGATGAAGAAGAAGAAGAAGAAGAAAAAGAATAAGAAGAAGAAGGTAAAGAAGATGACGATGAAGAAGAGGATGAGAAAAAGATAAAGCAAAAGAAGTAGAAGAAGAAGAAGGAGAAGAACAAGGATGATAAGAAAAAGAAGAAGTAGAGGAAGAAGAAAAAGAAGAAAAAGAAGGAGAAGAAGAAGAAGAAGAAGAAGAAGAAGAAGAAGACAAAGAAGAAGAAGCAGAAGAAGAAGAATGAAAAGAAGCACAAGAAGAAGAAGAAGAAGAAGAAGAAGAAAAAGATGAATAAGAAGAAGAAGAAAAAGAAGAAGAAGAAGAAACAGAAGAAGAAGAAGAACAAGAAGAAGAGGCAGAGGAAGAAGATGAAGAATAGGTAGTAGAAGAAGAAGAATAAGAAGAAGAAGGAGAACAAGAAAAAGAAGAAGGAGATAGAGAGGATGAAGAAGAAGAAGAAGAAGAACAAGAAGAAGAAGAAGGCACAAAAGAAAAAGAAGAAGAAGAAGATGGAGAAGAAAAAGAAGAAGAAGAAGATGGAAAAGAAAATGAAGTAAAAGAAGAAGCAGAAGAAGAGGAAAATGAGAAAGAGGAAGAAGAAGAAAAAGAAAAAGAAAAAGAGGAATTCGAAGAAGGAGAAGAAGAAGAAGAAGAAGAACAACAACAACAACAACAAGAATAAGAATGGGTAGAAGGAGAAGAAGAAGAAGAAAAAAAATATGATTATGATGATGAAGATCAAGTAGAAGAAGAAGAAGAAGAAGAAGAATTAGAAGTTAAAGAAGCTGACGTTGAAGCAGAAGATGAGACAAAGATGAAGAAGAAGAAGAAGAAGAAGATGAAGAAGAAGAAGACAAAGAACAAGTGGATGAAGAAGAATGATAAGAAGAAGAAGAAGAATAAGTAGAAGAAGAAGAAGAAGAAGAAGAAGAATTAGAAGAAGAAGTAGTAGTAGTTGTAGTAGAAGAAAAAGACAAAGAAGAAGGAGAAGAAGCAGAAAAGAAAGAAGAAGAAGAACAAGAAGAAGATGAAGAAGAGGAAGGAAGAAGATCAAGAAGAAGAAGAAGATAAAGATGAAGCAGACTAAGAAGAAGAAAAAGTAGAGAAAAAAGAAAAAGAAGAAGAAGAAGAAGTGCAAGAAAAAGAAGAAGAAGAAGAAGAAGAAGAAGAAGTGCATGAAGAACAAGAATAAGAAGAAGAAGATGATGAAGATGAAGAAGATGAATAAGAAGTGGAAGAAGAAGAAAGAGAAGAAGAAAAAGAAGAAGAGGTTGAAGAAGTAGAAGAAGAAGAGGAAGAACAATAAAAATAAGAAGAATAAGAAGAAGAAGAAGAAGAAGAAGAAGAAGATGATGATGATGATTAAGATCATGATGAAGAAGAAGTTGAAGAAGAAGATGAAGAAGAAGTTTAAAAAAAGAAGAAGAAGAAGAAGATGATGATGAAAAGGAAGAAGAAGATGTAGAATAAAAAGAAGATGAAGAAGAAGAAGAAGTAGTAGTAGTAGCAAAAGAAGAAGAAGAAGTGGTAGAAGAAGGAAAAGGAGAAGAAGAAGAACAAGAAGAAGATGAAGAAGAAGAAGAAGAAGAAGAAGAAGAAGAAGAAGGAGAAGAAGAAGAAGAAGATGTTGAAGAAGAAGAACAACAAGAGGAGGTTGAGGAAGATGAAGAAGAAGTAGGAGAAAAAGAAGGAGAAGAGGAAGAGGAAGAAGAAGAAGAATAATAATAAGAAGGAGAAGAACAAAAGATGAAGATGAAGAAGATGATGATGAAGACTAGGATGATCAAGAAGAAGAAGAAGAAGAAGAAGATGATGATGATGAAGAAGAAGAAGAAGAAAAAGAAGAAAAAGAAGAAGAAGAAGAAGAAGAACAAGAAGAAGAAGGAGGAGGAGAAGAAATAAGAGAATACAAAGAAAAAGAAGAAGGAAAAAAAGAAGGAAAAGTAATAGTAGTAGAAGATGTGGAAGATAAGTTAAAGAAGAAGAAGAATGAGAAGATGGAGAAGAAGAAGAAGAAGAATAGGAAGAAGAAGAAGTAGAAGAAGAAAACTAAGAAGAAGAAAAAGATGAAGAACAAGAGGAAGAAGAAGATGAAGAAGAAGAAGAAGAAGAAGTTGAAGTTGTAAAGAAGAAGAAGAATAAGAAGTAGAAGAAGAACAAAAAGGAGAAGAAGAAAAAGAAGTAGAATAAGAAGATAAACGAGAAGATAGAGAAGAAGAAGAAGAAGAAGAGAAAGCATAAGAAGAGCAAGAAGAGGAAGAAGAAGAAGAGGGAGAAAAAGAAGAATAAGAATAACAAGCAGATAAAGAAGAAGAGGAAGAAGAAGAAGAAGATGAAGAAGAT
>JAIUJO010000049.1:20000-452500 GCA_023846275.1 Vanilla planifolia | reverse complement strand
CAAGAAGACGAAGATGAAGAAGAAAAGGAAGAAGAATAATAATAATAAGAAGAAAAACTGAAGTAGAAAAAGAGGAAGTAATAGAAGAAGAAAAAGAAGAAGAAGAGGAGGAAGAAGAGAAACAAGAAGAATGAGAAGAAGAAGAAGAAGAATAAGAAGTAGTAGATGAGGAAAACGTATCAAAAGAAGAAGTACGAGAACAAGAAGATGGAGAAGAAGGATAGAAAGAAGAAGAAGAAGAAGAAGAGGTAGTATTAGTAGTAGTACGAGAAGAGGAAGAAGTAGAAGATGAAGAAGAAGAAGATGACAAAGAAGTAAAAGAGGAAGAAGAAGAAGATGAAGAAGAAGAAAAAGAAGAAGAAGAGGAAGATGAACAACAATAAGAAGAAGATGAAGTAGAAGAAGAAGAAGAAGAAGTAGAAGAAGAAGCAAAAGAAGAAGAAGAAGAAGAACAAGAAGAACAAGAAAAAGAAGTAATTGAAGATGATGAAGAAGAAGAAGAAGAAAAAGAAGAAGTAGTAGAAGAAGAAGAAGTAGAACAAGAAGGGAAAGAAGAAGAAGAAGAACAAGAGGAAGAAGAAGAAAAAGAAGAAAAGGAAGAAGAAGTAGAAGAAAAAGTAGAAGACTAATAAGAAAAAGAAAAATAAGAAGAAGAAGAAGAAGAAGAAGAAATTGAAAAAGAAGAAGAATAATAAGAAAAGGAAGAAGAAGAAGTAGAAGAGGAATAAGAATAGGAAGAAGAAGAATAAGAAGAAGAAGATGAAGAATATGAAGAAGAAGAGGAAGAAGAAGAAGAGGAAGATGAAGAAGAAGAATATGTAGTAGTAGTAGAAGAAGAAGAAGAAGAAGCAGAGGAAGAGGATGGAAGAGGAGGAGGAGGAGGAGGAGGAGGAGAAGAAGAAGAAGAAGAAGAAGAAGAGGTAGATGAATGAGGAGGAGGAGAAGCAGAAAAAGAAGAAGTAGAACAACAACAACAACAACAATAAGAAGAAGAATAAAAAGAAGAAGATAAAGATAACGAAGAAAAAGAAGAAAGAGAAGAAGAATAAGAAGAAGAGGAAGAAGAAGAGGAAGAAGGATAAGAAGAAGAAGTAGTAGTAGTAGTAGTAGAAGAAGCTGTAGAATAAGAAAAAAAAGGAGGAGAAACAAAAGAAGATGTAAAAGAAGAATATTGAGAAGACGAAGAAGAAGAAAAAGGAGAAGAAGGAAAAGAAGAAATAGAGATGATGAAGATGAATTAGAAGAAGAAGAAGTATAAGAAGACAAAGAAGAAGAAGAAGAAGGTGAAGAAGTGGTAGCAGTGGAAGGAGAAGAAGTAGAAGGAGAAGAAGAAGAAGAAGAAGAAGAAGAAGAAGAGGAAGTGGAAGAAGAAGTAGAAGAAGAAGAAGAGTAGACTAACACAGAGTTAACCTATGTTAAATTAAGCTAAGCTAGGCTAAGCTAGGATAGACTTGAGTATTAGTGTAGAGCAAAGTAGAGTAGAGTAGAGACAGGTTAGGCTAGGTTAGGTTAGGCTAAGTTATAATGTACTAGAGTAGAGCAGTATAGAGTAGAGAAGAGTAGAGTAGAAGAGAGCATAATAGAGTAGAGTAGAGCACAGTAGAGTAGAATAGAACAAAGATGGTAGAGTAGAGCACAAGAAAGCAAAGTACAGTATTGTAGAGTAGAGTAGAGCAAAAAATATTAGAGGGTAGAGCAGTAGAGACAAAGCAAAGTAGAGTAGAGCAAGTAGAGAATAGGAAGTAGAGTAGAGCTGAGAAGAATAGAGTAGAGCAGAGTAGAGTAGAGCTAGGTTATGCTAGGCTAGGATAAAGTAGAGTAGAGTAGAGTAAACAAGAGTAGAGTAGAGCAAGGTTAGGCTACACTTGGTTAGGTTTGGTAAGGCTAGAGTTTAGTAGAGTGGAGTAGAGTAGAGCAGAGGAGAGGAGTGGAGTTGAGAAGAGAGTAGAGTAGAGTAAAATATAATAGAGTAGAGAAGAGTAGAGCAAAGTAGAGTGCAGGAGATCCCAACAGAGTAGAGAAAAGCAGAGTAAAGCACAGAAAGTAGAGTAAAGCAGAGCAAGCTTAGGAAAGGCTGAGCTAGCTTTGAGTAACATAGAGTATAGTAGAGAAGAGTAGAGTAGAGTAAAGTAGAGCTAGGTTAGGATAGGCTAGGTTTGGATAAAATAGAGTAGAGTAGAGTAGACTAGAGCTAAGTTAGGTTGGGCTAAGCTTGGCTAGGCTTAATAGGGTAGGATAAGCTAAGTTATGTTATAATATAGTAGAGTGAAGGATAGTAGAGTATAATAGAGTAGAGCTAGGATAGGCTAGGCTAGGCAAGAGTAGAGTAAATTAGAGTAGAGCATAATAGAGCAAAGAAAATCAAAAAAGAGTAGAGAAGAGCAAAATAGAGTAGAACCAAAAAGAGTAGAGTAGAGTTAGGTTAAGATAGGCTTGGCTAGGCTAGGTTAGAGTAGAGTAGAGTATTTTAGAGCTTTCTTGGGCTAGGCTAGGCTATGTTAGAGTAGAGTATAGTTGAGTAGAGGGAAGAATAAGAGAGTAGAGTAGAGTAGAGTAGAGCAAAGTAAAGCAGAGTAAGCCTGAGTAGAGCAAAACAGAGTAGAGGAGAGGAGAGGAGTGTAGGGCATAGTAGAGTAGAGAAGAGTAGAATAGTGCAGTGCAAAAAAAAGCATAATTTAGTATAGCAGAATAGAGTAGAGTAGAGTAGAGTAGAGCTAAGGTAATCAAGGCTAGGTGAGGCAAGGCTAGGCTAGTCTAGGATAAACTAGGCAAGATTAGAGTACAATAGAGTATAGTAGAGTAGAGTTAGAGTAGAGAAGAGTAGAGTATAGCAAAGTAGAGCAGAGTAGAGTAGAGTAGAATAGAGCAGAGAATACTATAGTAGTGTAGTGTAGAGAAGAGATTAGAAGAGTAGAAAGGAGCAGAGCAGAGCAAGGTTAGGCTAAGGAAAGCTAGGTTATGCTAGGCTTGAGTAGAATAGAGTAGAGCTAGGTTAGGTTAGGCTAGGCTACGTTTGGTTAGAGTAGACTAGTGTAGAGTAAAGTAGAGCTAGTTTAAACTAAGCTAAGTTAGGCTAGGCTAGAGAAGAGTAGAGTATAGTAGAGTAAAGTAGAGTAAAGCAAAAAAGAGTATAGCTAGATTAAGCTAGGTTAGGCTAGGCTAGAGTAGAGTAGAGTAGAATAGTGTAGAGTAGAGCTAGATTAGGCTAGGGTAAGATAAAGTATAGTAGAGTAATGTAGAGTAGAGTAAAGAAGAGCAGAGTAGGGAAAAGTAGAGAAGAGTAGAGTAGAGTAGAGCATAGTAGAGTAGAGTAGAGAATAATAGAGCAAAGAAGAGCTAAGTTAGGCTTGGCTAGGCTAAGCTAGGCTAGAGTAAAGTAGATTACAGTACAATAAAGAAGAGTAGGGCATAGTAGAGTAGAGTAAAGTATAGTCAAGAAGAGTAGAGCAACACAGAGTATACTAGAGTAGAGCTAGGTTAGTTTAGGTTAGTTTAGGTTAGGTTAAGCTAGATTAGAGTAAAGTAGAGTAGAGCAAAGTAGAGTAGGGTGTAGAAAAGTAGAGTAAAGTAGTGTAGAGTAGAGTAGAGTAGAGCATAGTAGAGTTTAGTAAAGGAGAGCATAATATAACAGAGTAGAGTAGAGCAAAGTAAGGTAAAGTAGAGTAGTGCATAACAGAGTAGAGAAGAGCATAGTAGAGTAGAGCTGGGTTAGGCTAGGCAAGTCTATGCTTGGTTAGAGTAGAGTAGGGAAGAGTAGAATAGAGTAGAGTAGAGCAGAGTTGAGTATAGCTAGGATAAGCTAGGCCAGGGTAAGCTAGGCTAGGCAAGAATAAGCTGCACTAGGCTAGGTTTTAGAATAAAGTAGAGTGGTGTATAGTAGAGTAGAGTAGATCTAGGTTAGCCTAAGTTAGGCTAGGGTAAACTGGGCAATTGTAGACTAGAGTAAAATAAAGTAGAGTAGAGTAAGATAGAGTAGAGAAAAGCAAAGAATAGAATAGAGTAGAGTAGAGAAGAGTACAGTAGGGTAGAGCTAATTGAGGTTAGGTAAGGTTAGGCAAGGTTGTGCTAGAGTATAGTAGAGTGGAGTAGAGTAGCATAGAGCAGAGTAGAGCAAAGTAAACCGAAGAAGAGAAAAGCAAATCGGAGCATAATACAGTAGAGTAGAATATAGTAGAGTAGAGTAGAGTAGAGAAGAGTAGAGCAGGGCAGAGTTAGTTATGCTAAGCTAGTTTAGAGCAGAGTGGGGTAGAGTAAAATAGATTTGAGTAGAACTAAGTTAGGCTAGGCTAGGCTAAAGTAGACTAGAGTAGAATAGAGTTGATTTGAGCAGAATAAAGTAGAGTAGAGTAAAGAAGAGTAGAGTAGAGAAGAGCAAAGAAGAGTAGAGTAGAGCAAAGCAGAGCAGAGCTAGGTTAGGCTTGGCTAGGCTAGAGTAGACTAGAGTAGAGTAGGGTAGAGTAGAGTAGAGTAGATCAAAGAAGAGCTAGGTAAGGTTAGCCTAGCCTAGGAAAGGCTAAAGTAGATTAAAGTAGAATAGAGCCGAGCATACAGAGTTGTGAAGAGCATAACAGAGCAAAGCAGAGAAGAGTAGAGTGGAGAAGACAAGAGCATAATAGAGTAGAGCAGATCAAAGTAGAGCAGGGCAAGGTTCGATTAAGCTAGACTAGGGTAGAGTAAAGATGAGAAGAGTAGAGTTGGGTTAGGCTAGGTTTGATTAGTGTAGAGTAAAGTAGAGTAGAGAAGAGCTAGGTTAGGTTAGGCTATGCTTGTTGGATTACGCTAGTTTATACAACGCTAGGCTAGGATAGACTAGACTAGACTAGAGTAGAGTAGATGAGGATAGAGTTGAGTAGAGTAAAGCTAGCTTAGGCTACATTAGGCTATGACAGGCTAGAGTATAATAGAGTTGACTAGAGTAGAGCATTATAAAGTAGAGCAAAGCAAAGTAGAGCAAAGCAGAGTAGAGCATAGTAGAGTAGAGCATATTAGAGTAAAGTAGAGAAGAGCATAGTAGCACAAAGCAAGGTTAAGCTAGGCTAGATTAGATAAAGAGGAGTAGAGTGGAGTAGAGCTAGGTTATGCTAGGTTAGGCTTGAGCAGAGTAGAGTAGTGTATAATAGAGTAGAGTAGAGTTGAGTTGAGTAGAGTAGAGCTAGGTTAAGATAGGCTAAGCTAGGGTAGAGTAGAATAGAAAAAAGTAGAGTAGAGGAGAGTAGAGAAGAGAAGAGTAGAGTAGGTCAAAGTAGAGTAAAATAGAGCAGTGTTAGAGTAGAGAGGACTAGAGTAGAGTAGAGCTAGCTTAGTTAGGCAAGGCTAAGATAGGCTAGTGTAAAGTTGAGTAGTGTAAAGCTAAGCTAGCTTTAGATAAGTTAAAATAGAATAAAAAAGAGTACAGTAAAGCAAGGTTAGGCTATACTAAGTAAGGTTAGGCAAGGCTAGGCTAGGCTAGAGCAGAGTAGAGTAGAGTAGTGCAGAGTAGAGTATAATATGATTGGGCTAAGCTTTCTTACGTTACACTAAACTAGGTTAGGCAAGGCTAAGTTAGCTTAGGGTATTATAGAGTAGAGTAACATAGAGGTAAGATATGCTTAGTTATGTCACAATTGAATAAAATAAATTATAGTGTTGAGTACAATAGAGTGAGGTTGGCTAGGTTAGGCAAGGTAAGGTAAGGTTAGGCTAGGCTAGGCTAGAGTAGAGTATAGTAGAGTAAAGTTTGGTAGAGTAGATTATAATAAGGCTGGGCTAGGCTATGCTCAATTAGGATAGGCTAGGCTAGGTTAAGCTAGAGTGGAGTAGAGTAAAGTCATGGAGCATAGAGCTAAGTTAGGCTTAGCTAAGCTAGAGTAGAATAAAATAAAATAGAGTACAGTAGAGTATAATAGAGTAGAGTAGAGTAGAGGAGAGTAGAGAAGAGCGAGGTTAAGCTAGGCTAGGCTAAGCTAGGCTAGGCTAAGCTAGGCTAGGTTAAGCAGCAGTAAAGTATAGAAGAGTATAGTATACCATAGTAGAGTATAGTAAGGCCAGGTAAGGCTATGCTAGGCTAGGCTAGGCTAAGTTAGACAAGAGTAGAGTATAATATAATAGAGTGGAGTAGAGCTAGGTTAAGCTAGGCTAGGCTAGGTTAGAGGATAGTAGAGTAGAGTAGAGTCTAGTAGAGTAGAGTAGAATAGAGTACAGTAAAATGGAGTAGAGTAGAGCTTGGTTAGGCTGGTTCAGGCTATGCTAGCCTAAGTTAGACAAGAGTAGAGTATAGTGTTGTAGAGTAGAGTAGAGTAGCATAAAGCTATGTTAGGCATAGCTAGGCATGAGTAGAATAAAATAGAGTAAAGCATAGTAGAGTGGAGTAAGGCTATGCTATGCCAGGTGAGGTTAGGATAGGCTAAGCTTGGCTAAGCTAGGCTAGGGTAGGCTAAGTTAGTGTAGGATAGGGTGGGGTAGATTAAGTGGAGTAGAGTGGAGTGTAATAGAGTAGTGTAGAGTAAGGTAAAGTAAAGTAGAGCAGTGTTGAGTATAGTAGAGATGAGCTTAGCATAGTAGAGCAAAGTAAAGTTGAATAGAGTAGCATAGAGCTTAATAGAGTAGAACAGAGTAGAGTAGAGCATAGTAGAGCAGAACAGAGCAAAGAATAGAAAAGATAAGTAGTGCCTAGGTGAGGTTAGGCTAGCCTAGGCTTGAGTAGAATAGAATAAGGTAAGGTAGAGTAGAGTATAGTATGGCTAGGCTAAGCTAGACTAGGTTAGGCTTTGTTAGGCTAAAGTTAAATAGAGTAGAGTAGAATAGCATAGAGCAATGTTAGGTTTAGCTATGCTAGAGAAGAATAAAATAAAGTAGAGTAGAGTAGAGTAGAGCCTATGTGAGTTTAGGCTAGGTATGACTAAAGTAGAGTAGACTAGAGTTGGGTAATGTAGAGTATAGTATGGCAAGGTTTGATGAAGCTAAGCTTCCCAAGTTTGCTTAGAGTAGAGTAGAGTAAAGTAACATAGAGCTAAATTATGCTTAGTTAGGCTAGAGTAAAGTAAAATAGTATAAGAGAGAGTAGAGTAGAGTAGAGTAAGGCTAGGCTAGGCTAGGTGAGTTTTGGTTAGGATAAGTTAGGCAAGCTACCTAGGCTAGGCTAAGCTAGGCTAGGCTAGATGATGCTAAGCTAGGCTATGCTAGGTTAGGCTACGTAAGGCTTGGCTAGGAAAAGCTAGAGTAGAGCATAGTAGAGTAGGGTGAAGTAGAGTATAGTATAATAGAGTATAGTAATGTTGAGTAAGGTTAGGTTAGTAGAGTAGAGTAAGGTACAGTAGATTAGTATAAAGCTAGGTTAGGCTTAGCTTGGGTAGAGTTAAATAAAATATAGTGCAGTAGAGTAGAGTAGAGAAAAGCTAGGGTAGGTTAGGCTAAGATAGGCTACGCTAGGTTAGACTTGGTTTGAGTAGGGTTGGGTAGAGTAAAGTAGAGTAGAGAAGAGTATAGTAGAGTATAGTATAGTAGAGAAGAGTACAATAGAGTACAATAGAGTAGAGTATAGCATAGTAGAGTACAGTAAAGTATAGTAGAGTAAAGTAAGATAGAGCTATGTTGGGCTCAGTTAAGCTAGAGTAAAACAAAATAAAGTAGAGTAAAGTAGAGTAGAGCAAGGCTAGGCTAGGCTAGTATAGGCAAAGTTAGGTTAGAGTAGGGTAAACTAATGTAGGGTAGAGTAGAGTATAGTATAGTAAGGTTGGGCTAGAATAGGCTAGGTTAGGCTAGGCTAGGCTAGGTTAGCTTGAGCAAAGTAAAGTTGAGGAAAGTAGCATAGAGTTAAGTTAGGATTTTTCTAGCCTAGAATTGAATAAAGTATAATAGAGTATGGTAGAGTAGAGTAGAGCAAGGTTAGGCTAAATTAGGCAAGGTTATGCCAGGCAAGGCTAGAGTAGAGTAGAGTAGGGTAGAGTAGAGTATAGTAAGGCTAGGCTAGGCTAGGATAGGCTATGTTAGGCTTGACTAAAGTAGAGTAACATAGAGAAAAGTTAGGTTTAACTAAGCTAGAGTAGAATATAATAGAGTATAATAGATAGAGTAGAGTAGAGTAGAATAGAGTAGAGTAGATTAAGGCTAGGCTAGGCGATGCGAGTTTAGGCCAAGATAAGTTAGGCTAGGCTAGGCAAGGCTAGAGTAGGTTAGAGTCGAGAAGAGTAGAGTAGAGCAGAGTAGAGTTGAGTAACATAGGGCTAAGTTAGGCTTAATTAGGCTAGAGCAGGATAAAATAGAGTAGGGTATAGTAGAGTATAGCAAGATGCAGCAAAGCCAGGTGAGGTTAGATTAGGTTGGGCAAAACTAGCTAGGTTAGGCTTGTTTAGAGTATGGTATGATAGAGTAGAGTAGAGTAGAGTAGATTAGAGTAGACTTGGATAGAGTAGAGTAGAGTAGGTTAGAGTAGAGCTGAGAAGAGCAGAGTAGAGGAGACCATAGTAGAGCTGAGCAAAGTAGGGCAGAGCAGAGCTAGGTTAAGGTAGGCTAGGTTAGAGTAGAGTAGAGTAAAGTAGAGCAGAGTAGAGCAGGGTAGAGTAGAGCAGAACAAAGTAGAGTAGAGTAGAGAAGAACATCATGGAGTAAAGTAGAGGTGACTAGAGTAGAGCAGAGTAGAGCAAAGTAGAATGGAGCAGAGCAAAATAGAGTGGAGCTGAGCTAAGTAGAGTATAGCAGAGTAGAGTAGAGCAAAGCTTGGTTAGGTTAGGTTAGGCCATAGTAGAGTAGAGTAGAGTAGAGCAAAGTAGAGTAGAGTAGAGCAGAATAGAGTAGAGAAGAGTATAGTATGCTATAGTAGAGCAAAACAGAGCAGAGCAGAGCAGAGTAGAGCAGAGAATAGCATAATAGAGCAAAGCATTGTAAAGCTCAGTTAGGCTAAGTTACATTAAGCAAGGCTAGGTTAGAGTAGACTAGAGTACAACAAGGTTAAGCTAGGCCAGGGTAGGCTCGAGTGGAGTAGAGTAGAGTAAAGTAGATTACAGCTAGGTAAGGTTAGGCTAGGCTTAGCTAGTCTAGGCTAAGCTAGGCTAGTGCTTAGTAGAGTATAGTAGGGTGGAGTAGTGTAGAGTAGAGTAGAGCAGAATAGAGCAAAGTAGAGTAGAGTAGAGCATTGTAGAGTAGAGCAACATAGAGTAGAGTAGAGTTTTGTTTGGCTATGCTAGGCTAGAGCAGAGTAGAGTAGAGTAAAGTAGAGCAGAGCTAGGTTAAGCTGGGTTAGGTTAGGCTTGGTTGGGTTAGGTCAGAGTATAGTAAAGCAAAGCAGAGTAGGGCAGAGTAAAGTAGAGTAGTGTAGAGCGTAGTTGAGTAGAGTAGAATAGAGTAGAGAAAAGCTGAGCAAAGTAGAGCAGAAAAGAGTAGAGTAGAGCAAAGCAGAGTATAGCAGAGTAGAGCAAGGTTAGGCTAGGCTAGGTTATGATTGGCTATATCAGTCTAGTCTAAGGTAGGCTAGATTAGAATAGAGTAGAATAAATTAGAATAGAGTATACTTAGGTTAGATTAGGTTAGAGTACAGTAGAGTAGAGTAGAGTAAAATAGAGCTAGGTTAAGGTAGGCCTTGCAAGGTTAGGCTAAGGTAGGCAAGTCTAGGCTATGCTAAGTTAGTATAGGCTAAAGTTAAGTAGAGTAGAGTAGAATAGTGAAAAATAGAGCTCAACTAATGTTAGGCTAGGCTTGGTTAGCAAGAGTTGAGTAGAGTAATGCAAAATAGATTAGAGAAGAGCAGAGTAAAGTTAGGTTAAGCTGGACAAGGATAAGCTAGGCTAGGCGAGGGTAGAGTAGAGTAGAGTAAAGCTTGGATAGGCTAGGTTAGAGTAAATTAGAGTAAAGTGGAGTAGAGCAGAGTATAATAGAGGAGAGATATGTTAGGAGAGGTTAGCTTGGGAAGGCTAGGCTAAGCTAGGATAGATTGGAGTAGAGTACAGTAGAGTAGAGTAGTGTAGAGTAGTGAAGAGTAGAGTAGAGTAGAGCTAGATTAGGCCAGGTTAGGCTATCCTAAGCTATAGTAGAGTCCTGTATAGTAAAGTAGAGTAGAGTAGAGTAGAGTAGAGAAGAGTAGAGTAGAGTATGTAGAGGAGAGGAGAGCAGAGTTAAGTAGAGTATAAAAGAGCAAAGCAGAGTGGAGAAGAGTAGAGTGGAAGAGTAGAGTAGAGCAATGTAGATTAGAACAGAGTAGAGTAAAGCAGTGTAGAGTAGAGAAGAGTAGAGCAGAGAAGAGTAGAGTAGAGTAGAGGTAGATTATGCTATGCTAAGCTAATCTAGGCTAGGCAATGCTAGAGTAGAGTAGAGCTAAGTAAAGTAGAGTATAATAGAGTAGAGTAGAGCAAAGTAGACTAGAGCTAGGTTAGGCTAGGTTAGGCTAAGGTAGGCTAGGCTAGGCTAAACTAGACTAGAGTTAAGTGGATTAGAGTAGAGTATAGTAAAGCTAGGTTCTGTTAGGCTAAGATAGAGTATAGTATAATAGAATAGAGCAGAGTAAGATAGAGTAGAAAGGAGCATAGTAGAGTAGAGTCAAGCAGAGTAGAGTAGAATGGAGCATAGTAAGGCTGAGTAGGGCAGAGTAGAGAAGAGTAGAGTTGAGCACAGCTAAGTTGGGTTTGATTAGGCAAGATTATACTAGACTAGAGTAATGTAGATTAGAGTTAAGTTTGGCTCGAATAGGCTTTGTTTAATTTGAGTTGAGTTGAGTAGAGTAAAGTAGAGTAGAGAAGAGTAGAACATAGTAGATTAAAGTAGAGTAGAGTAGACCTAGGATAGGCTAGGCAAGCTAAACTTGGCAAGGTTAGGGTAGGCTAGGCTAGGCTATGCTAGGTAGGCTAAAGAAGAGTATAGTAGAGTAGAGCTAAGTTAGGTTAGGCTATGTTAGAGTATGATAGGGTAGAGTAGAGTAGGATATGGTAGAGTAGGGTAGAGTAGCACAGAGCAAAGCTAAATAGAGTAAAAAAGAGCATAGCATAATAGAATAGAGCAGAGCAAAGTAGAACTGGGTTAGGTTAGGCTAGAGAAGAGTTAGTAGAGCAAGGTTAGCTTAGGCGAGGTTAGAGTAGAGTACGATAGAGAAGAGTAGAATAGAGTAGAGTAGAAAAGAATAGAGTAGAGTAGAGCTAGGTTAATATAGGCTTGGCTTGAGTAGATTTGAGCAGAGCATAACAAAGTAAAGTAGAGCATAGCAGAGCAAAGGAGGGCAGAGCAGAGTAAAGTAGAGAAGAAGAAGGTTATGAAGGGCTAAGCAAGGCTAGACTAGTTTAGAGAAGAGCTATGTTAGGCTTGGTTATGTTTAGATAAGTAAGACTAGAGTAGAGTAAAGTAGAGTAGAGTAGAGTAAAGTAGAGTAGAGTTGAGTATAGTAGAGTAGAGTAGAGTAGTGTAGAATAAAGTAGGGCTAAGTTATGCAAAGCAAAGCTAGGCTTGGCCAGGTTATGGTTGGCTTTGATAGGCTATGCTAGAGTAGAGTAGAAGAGTCGAGTAGAGTGGAATAAAGCTATGTTAGGCTATGCTATGTAAGGCCAAGCTAGAGTACATAGTAGAGAAGAGTAGAGCAGAGTAGAGTAGAGTAGAGCAGAGTAGAGCAAAGCATAGGATAGTAGAGTAGAGTATAGTAGAGTAGAGTAGAGCTAGGTTAGGCTAGGCAAGGCTTGGCTAGAGAAGAGTAGAGTAGAGTAAAGCTTTGTTAGGCTAGGCTAGTTTAAGTTAGAGCAGTATAGAGTAGAGTATAGCAGATCAGAGAAGAGTATAATAGAGTAGAGGTAGGTTAGGCTATGCTAAGCTAATCTAGGCTAGAGTAGAGTAGAGTTATGTAAAGTAGAGTAGAGTAGAGTAGAACAAAGTAAACTAAAGCTAGGTTAGGCTAGGGTAGGCTAGCTATGCCAAACTTGACTAGAGTTTAGTAGAATAGAGTAGAGTAGAGTAGAGTATAGTAAAGCTTGTTTTTGTTAGGCTAGGATAGAGTATAGTAGAGTAGAATAGAGTAGAGTAGGGCAGAGTAGAGAAGAGTAGAGCAGAGTAGAGTCGAGCAGAGTATAGTAGAACAGAGTAGAGAAAGGCTGAGTAGCGCAGAGTAGAGAAGAGTAGAGTTGAGCAAAGCAAAGTTGGGTTTGATTAGGCAAGATTAGACAAGACTAGAGTAATGTAGATTAGGGTTAGGTTGGGCTCGACTAGGCTAAGTTTTGTTTGAGTTGAGTAGAGTAGAGTAAAGTAGAGTAGAAAAGCATTGAACATAGTAGATTAGAGTAGAGTAGAGTAGACCTAGGATAGGCTAGGCAAAATTAGACTTGGCAAGGTTATGGTAGGCTAAGCTAGGCTATACTAGGCATGCTAAAGTAGAGTAGAGTATAATAGAGTAGAGCTAAGTTAGGCTAGGCTATGCTAGAGTGTGATAGGATAGAGTAGAGTAGGATAGAGTAGAGTAGGGTGGAGTAGAGAAGAGCAGAGCAGAGTAGAGTTAAAGAGAGTAAAAAAGAGTAGAGCATAGTAGAGTAGAGCAAAGCAAAGTAGAACTGGATTAGGCTAGGCTAGAGAAGAGTAAATAGGCTAGGTTAGAGTAGAGTATGGTAGAGAAGAGTAGAATAGAGTAGAGTAGAGAAGAATAGTGTAGAGTAGAGTAGAGTAAAGTAGAGTAGTGCTAGGTTAATCTAGGCTTGGCTTGAGTAGATTTGAGCAGTGCATAGCAAAGTGGAGTAGAGCATAGTAGAGCAAAGAAGAGTAGGGACGAGTAAAGCAGAGAAGAGCAAGGTTGTGAAGGGCTAAGCAAGGCTAGACTGGTTTAGAGAAGAGCTATATTAGGCTAGGCTAGGTTTAGATAGGTAAGAGTAAAGTAGAGTAGAGTAGAGTGGAGTAGAGTAGAGTAGAGTTGAGCTGATTATAGTAGAGTAGAGTAGAGTAGTGTAGAGTAAAGTAGGGCTAAATTATGCTAAGCTAAGCTAGCTTGGCTAGGCTATGGTTTGCATGGATAGGCTATGCTAGAGTAGAGTAAAAGAGTTGAGTAGAGTGGAATAAAGCTACATTAAGCTATGCTATGTAAGGCCAAGCTAGAGTACATAGCAGAGAAGAGTAGAGCAGAGCAGAATAGAGTAGAGCAGAGTAGAGCAAAGCATAGAAGAGTAGAGCAAAGAATAACATACTAGAGCAGAGTAAAGGAGAGTAAAGTAGAGCTAAGTTAGGCTAGGCAAGGCTTGGCTTGAGTAGAGTAGAGCTTGGTTAGGCTAGGCTAGGTTACGTTAGAGTAGTGTTAAGTTGAGTAGAGTAGAGTAGAGTAGAATATAGTAGAGCTAAGTTTGGTTAGGCTAGGCCAAACAAGGCTAGGGTAGACTAGGCAAGGCTATGCTAGACTAGAGTAAAGAAGAGTGGAGTAGAGTCTAGTAAAGTTAGGTTAAGCTAGGCCAAGCTAGGCTTAAGTGGAGTAGAGCAAAGTAGAGTAGAGTACAGTTGAGTAGAGTATAGTAGAGTACAATAAAGTTTAGTAGAGTAGAGTAGAGTAGAGGAGAGTAGAGTAGAGTTGAGTAGAGGAGAGGGGAGGGGAGGTGAGCAGAGTAAAGCAAAGTTGAGGAGTAGAGCAGGGCAATGTAAAGGAGAGTTTAGCAGAGCTTAACAAAGCATTGTAGGGTAAAGGAGAGTAGAAGAGAGTAGAGTAGAGCAAGGTTAGGTTAGTATAAGCTTGGCTAAGCTAGGCTAGGCTAGAGAAGGGTGGAGTATAATAGAGTAGGGTAGAGCTAAGTTTGGCTAGCGTAGGCTAAGTTAGGCTCGAGTAGAGTGGAGTAGAGTAGAGTAGAGTAGAGTAGAGTAAAGCAAAATTAAGCTAGGCTAGTGTATAGTAGAGTAGAGTAGAGTAGAATAGAGTAGAGTAGAGTGGAGTAGAGTAGAATAGAGAAGGGTAGAGTAGAGTAGAGTAGAGTAGAGCAGAGTAGAGAAGACAAGAGAAGAGGAGAGGAGTAGAGAGGAGAAGAGCAGAGAGGAGAGCAGAGTCAAGCAGAGTAGAGTAGAGCAAAGAATAGCATTATAGAGTATAGTAGAGTCTATTGGAGTACAACAGAGTAGAGTATACAAGAGTAGAGTAGAGAAGAGCATATCGGAGTAGAGGAGAGCAAAGTAGAGAAGAGAAAAGTAGAGCATTGTAGATTAGAGTAGAATAGATTACAAAAGAGTAAAGCAAAGGTAAGTTAGGTTAGGTTAGGCTAAGCTAGGCTATGCAAGTGTATATTAGAGTAAATCATAGTAGAATAGAGTAGAGTAGATTATAATAGAGTAGAGTATAGTATAATAGGGTAGAGTTAGGTTAGGCTGGGCTAGGTCAGAGTATAGTAGAGTAGAGTAGAGTAGAGTAGAATAGAGGAGAGCAGAGCAGTGTAGGTAAGGGTTGTGTAGAGTAGAGAAGGGTAAAGTAGAACAAAGAAAAACTGAACAAAGCAAAGTAGAGCAGAGCTAATATAGGTTAGGTTAAAATATAGTAGAGTAGAGCTAAGTTAGGATATGCTAGGCTTATCTTAGTTAAAGTAGAGTATAGTAGAGCAAAGTAGAGTAAAGCTAGGTGAGATTAGGCTAGAGTAGGCTAGGTTAGGCTATGCAAGGCTATAGTAAAGAAGAGTAGAGCTAGGTTTGGCCAGGGTCAGCTAGGCTAGGGTAGGTAGGATAGGCTAGGATGTGCTGGGGTAGAGTAGAATAGAGTATAGTAGAGTAGAGTAGAGTAGGGTAGAGTTGAGAAGAGTTTGGTTAGGCTAAGCTACACTAGGCTAGAGTAAAGTAGAGTATAATAGAGTAAAGGAGAGTAAAAAAAAGACTAGATCATAGTAGAGTAGCATAGAGCAGGTCAGAGTAGAGCAGAGAAGAGAACAATTGAGAAGAGTGGAGAAGACTAGGGATAGGTTAGGCTTAGCTAGGTTAGAGCAGAGTTGAGTAGAGCCAAGAAGAGTAGAGTAGAGTATAGTAGATTAGAGTAGAGTAAAGCAAGGTTAGGCTAGTCTAAGTGAGGCTAAGTAAGGTTAAGCTATGGTAAGCTAGGTTGGGTTAGGCTAACGTAGAGTAAAGTAGAGTATAGTAGAGCTAGGTTATGCTAGGCTGGAGTATATAGTAGAGTAGGGAAGACTAGAGCATAGTAAAGTAGAATGGGTTAGAGTAGAGAAGAGTAGAGTAGTATTAGGTTAGGCTAAGCTAGGCTACACTAAGCTTGCTTAGGGTAGTCTAGACAAGGTTTGGTTAGAATAGAGTATGGTAGAGTTGAGTAGAATAGTATAGAGTGGAGTACAGTAGAGCTAGGTTAGGCTAGGCTCAATTAAGTTAGGCTGAACAAGGCTTGTGTAGAGTAGAGTATAGTAGAGTACATTAGAGTAGAGTAGAGTATAGTATAGTAGAGTATATCAGTGTAGAGTATAGCAAAATAGAGTAGAGTAAAGTAGAGTACAGCAAAGTAGAATAAAATAGAGCATAACAGAGTAGAGTAGAGTAGAGTAGAGTAGAGCAACACAGAGCTGAACTGAGCTAAGTAGAGTAGAGCATAGTAGAGCAGAGTAGAATAGAGCTAGGTTAGGCTAGGTTAGAGTAGAGTAGACTAGAGCAAAGTTGAGAAGAGCAGAAAAGAGTAGAGCATAGTACAGCAAAGTAGAGTATATAGTAAAGTAGAGCATAACAGAGCAGAGTAGAATAAAGCAGACCTAAGCAAGTAGAGTATAGTAGAGTTAGGCTAGGCTTGGCTAGGCTATAGTAGAGTAGAGTAGAGTAGAACTTGGGTAGGTTAGGCTAGGCTAGGCTAGGTTAGAGTAGGGAAGGCTAGAATAGAGTAGAGTAGAGTAGAGTGGAGTAGTGTAGAGTAGAGTAAATTAGAGTAGAGTATATTATGGTTATGCTAGGCTAGAGTATAGAAGAGTAAAGTAGAGTAGAGTAACTATAGTAGAGTAAAGTAGAGTAGAGGAGAGCTCATTTAGGCTTGGCATGGCTAAAGTAGAGTAGAATAGGGTTGAGTAGAGCTTAGCAAAGCAGAGCAGAGTAGAGTAGAGTAGAGCTAGTTTATCCTAGGCAAGGCTAGAGCAAAGTAGAGTAGAGTTAGGTTGGTCTAGGCTAGGTTATGTTAGAGTAGAGTAGGGTAAAGTAGAGTAGAGTAGTGTAGTGTAGTGTAGAATAGAGTAGAGTAGAGTAAAGAAGAGTAGAGTAGAATAGAGAAGAGTAGAGGTAGGTTAGGTTAGGCTATACTAGCTATAGTAGAGTAGAGTGTAGTCAGGGAGGCTAGGCTAAGCTAGGGAAAGTTAGAGAAGAGTAGAGTAGAGTAGATTAGAATAAGGTTAAGCAAGGCTAGGTTAGGCTAGGACAAGTTGCGTTAGGCAAAGCTTGGTTGGACTATAAGAAAGTATAGTAGTGTAGTGTAGAGCTTGGTTAGGTTAGGTTATGCTAAGTTATAGTACAATAGAGTAGAGTAGAGTAAAGAAGAGTAGAGTAGAGTAGGGTAGAGGAAAGTAGAGTAGATTAGAGGAGTATAGCAGAGTAGAGCAAAGCAGAGTAGAGTAAAGCAGAGAAGAGCAATAAAAAGTAGAGCAAGGTTAGGCTAGGCTAGCCTCGACTAAAGTAGAGTAGAGTAGGGCAGACCTAGGTTCGGTTAGGTTAGGCTAGGCCAAGTTACAGTAGAGTAGGATAGAGTTGAGTACAATAGAGTAGAGTAGAGTAGGGCAGAGTAGTGTTAGGTTAGGTTAGGCTAGGCTAGGCTAAAGTAGAGTAGAGCATAATGGAGTGGAGTTGAGTGGAGTAGAGCTAAGTTAGGATAGGCTAGGCTATGTTAAAATGGAGAAAAGTTGAATACAGTGGAGTAGAGCTAGGTTAGGCAAGGTTAGGCTAGGCTAGGCAAGGGTAGAGTAGTGTAGAGTTAAGTAGAGTAGAGCAGGATAGAGTAGAGTAGAGAAGAGCTAAGTTTTGTTGGGTTAAGCTAGGCTAAGCTAAGGTAGGCTAGGTTAGGCTATATTAGAGTATAGCAGAGTAGAGTAAAGCAAAGTAGAGCTAATTAGGCTAGGCTAGGTTAGGCTAAGCTATGTTAGGCTAGTGTTGTGTCAAGAAGAGTAGAGTAGAGTAGAGAAGAGCAGTGTAGAGTATGTCAAAGTAGAGCAAAGTAGAGTAGATCAAAGCTTAGTAGAATAGGGCTAAGTTAGGCTAGGCTAGGTTAGGCTAGGTTAGGTTAAGCAAGGCTAGGCTTGACTAGGCTAGAGTAAAGTAGAGAAGAGCTGAGTAAAGTACTTCAGAGTCGAATAGATTAGAGTTGTGTAAAGCTAGGTTAGGCTATAGTAGTGTAAAGCAAAGTATAGAAATACATATTAGAGTAGAGTAAAGCAGTGCAAAGCTTGGTAGGCTAGGCTAAGCTAGGTTAAGCTAGGCTAGAGTAGTGTAGATTAGATCTATGTCGGCTTTGCTAAGCTAAGCTTGGTGAGAGTAGTGTAGAGGAGAGTAAAGTAGAGTATAGAAGAGTAGAATAGAGCATAGTAGAGTGGAGTAAGGTAGAGTAGAGCTAGTTTAGGCTAGGTAAGCAAGGCTTGGCTAGGCTAGGTTAGGCTAGGCTAGAGTAGAGTAGAGTAAAGTAGAGTAGAACTAGGTTAGGCAAGGCTAGGCTAGAGTATAATATAGTAGAGTATAATAGAGTAGAGTGGAGTATGACAGAACATAGCATAGATGAGTTAGGTTAGGCTAGGTTAGGCAAGGATGGGCTAGGCTAGACTAAGTAGGACTAAAGCAAAGAATAGTTGAATAGCATTAGCTTAACCTATGCTAGGCTATGCAAGGTTAGAGTAGAGTAGAGCAAAGTCTAGTAAAGTAGAGTACAATAGAGTAGAGTAGAGTTAGGTTAGTCAAGCCTAGGCTAGGTTTTGCCAAGATAGGTTTGGCAAGGCTAGGCTAGAGTAGATTAGAGTAGAGTAGAGTAGAGTAGAGTAGAGAAGGGTAGAGCTTGGTTAAGCTAGGCTAGGCTTGAGTAGAGTAGAGTAAAGTAGAGTAGAGCTAAGTTGAGCAAAATAAAGCAGAGTAGAGCAAAGCGAAGTAAAAAAAGCAGAGCAGTGTAGTGAAGAGCAAAATGAAGTTTAACAAAGTAGAGTATAGCAAAAAAGAATATAGTAGAATAGAGTAGAGTAGAGTAGAGCAAGCATAGGCTAGGCTAGGTTATGCTCAGCTCGACTAGGCTAGGTTAGAGTAGAGTTAGAATAAAATAGGCTAGGCTTTATTAGTTTAAGCTAGGTTAGGCTTGGCTAGAGTAGAGTAGGGTAGGGTAGTCTAAAGTAGAGTAGAGTAGAGTTACATTAGGTTAAGCTTGGCTAGGCTAGAGTAGAGTAGAGAAGAGTAGAGTAGTGTAGAGCAGAGTAGAGCAAAACAGAGTAAAGCAAAGTACAGTAGAGCAGAGAATAGTAGAGTAGAGTAGAGCAAAGCAGAGTAGAGCAAAGCTAAGTAATCTAGATTAGGCTAGGCTTAGCTTGGTTAGAGTTGAGTAGAGAGGAGTAGAGTTTAGTTAGGCTAGGTTAGGCTAGGCTAGGCAAGGTTAGAGTAGAGTAGAGTATATTAGAGTATAGTAGAGTATAGTAAAGGAAAGCAGACTAGATCTTGGTTAGTTAGGGTAGGCTATGCTAAGTTAGGCTAGGCGAGGCTAAAGTACAATAGAGTAGAGTAGAGTAGAGTAAAGTAGAGTAGAGCTAGGTTTAGCTAGGCTCAAGTAGAGTAGAGTAGATTAGAACAAAGAAGAGCATAGTAGAGTAGAGTAGAGTATAATAGAGCAAAGAAGAGTAAAGTAGAGTAGAGCAAAGTAGAGTAGAGCAAGGTAGAGCAGACTAGAGTAGAATATAGTGGAGTTTGGTTAGTTTAGGCTGGGCTAGGCTAGGCGATTATAGAGTAGAGTAGAGCTAAGTTATGTTACGCTAGGTAATGCTAAGTTTTAGTAGAGTAGAGTAGAGTATATTGAAGTAGAGTAGAGTAGAGTAGATTAAAGTAAGGTAGAGCTAGGTTAGGCCAGGCATGCTAGGCTAGGCTATGCTAGGATAGAGTAGAGTAGAGTAAGATAGAGTAGAGTGGAGTAGAGTAGAGTAGAGCTAGGTTAGGTTAGGCTCAACTAGGCTAGGCTAAACTTGGCTAGTGTAGAGTGGAGTATAATAGAGTAGAGTAGATTATAGAGTAGAGTAGAGTACACTGTAGTAGAGTAGAGCAAAATAGAGTAGAGTAGAGTAGAGTAGAGCAAAGTAGAATAGAGCAGAGCTTAACAAAGTAGAGTAGAGTAGAGTAGTGAAGAGTAGAGTTGAGTTGAGCTTAGTAGAGTAGAGTAGAGTAGAATATAGCAAGGTTAGGCTATGATGGACTAGGCTAGGTTAGAGTAGAGTAGAGTAGAGCGAGGTAGAGTAGAGCAAAAAATAATAGAGGTTAGTATAGTAAAGGAGAATAGAGTAGGGAAGAGCATAACAGAGCAGAGTAAAGTAGAGCTGAGAGAATAGAGCATAGTGGAGTTAGGCTATGCTATGTTAGACAAGGCTTAACTAGGCTAGGCAATAGTATAGTATAGTAGAATAAAGCTAGCTTAGGCTATACAAGGCTAGGCTAGGTTGAAGTATAGTAGAGTAGAGTGGAGTAGTGTAGAGTATAGTATAGTAGAGTTGAGTGTAGTAGAGTAGAGCAAGGTTAGGCTATACTAGGCTAGGTTAGGCTAGAGTAGAGTAGAGTAAAGTAGATTAGAGTAGAGCTTAGTTAGGCTAGGGTAGGTTAGAGTAAAGTAGAGCAAAGTTGAACAAAGAATAGTAATGCAGAAGAGTAGAGTAGAGTAAATAAGAGTGGTGCTGAATAGAGCAGAGTGGAGCTAGTTTAGGCTAGGCTTGGATAGAGTATAGTTTGGTTAGACTAGGATAGGCCAGGTTAGAGTAGAGTAGAGTAAAGAAGAGTAGAATAATGTAGAGCAGAGTAAACTTGAGTAAAATAGAGTAGAGCAGAGGTGAGTAGAGCATAGCAAAGTAGAGCTAGGTTAGGCTAGGCTATAGTAGAATAGAGTAAAGTTAGGTTGGTTAGGCTAAGCTAGGTTAGGAAAGAGTAAAGTAGAGTAGAGTAGAACTAGGTTAGGCTAGGCTAGGCAAAGCTAAGCTATAGAATAGTTGAGTAGAGTATAGTAAAGTAGAGCACAGCTTGATTAGGTTAGGCTAGGCTAAGCTAGATTACAATAGTGTAGAGTAGATTAGAGAAGAGTAGAGTAGAGTATAGCATACCAGAGAAGAGCAAGCGAAGAGGAGAAAAGTAGAGCAGAGTAGAGTAGAGCAGAGAAGAGCACAGCAGAGCATAAAAAAGAAAAGCTAAGTTAGGCTATCCTGGGCTAGGCAAGTCTATGCTAGGCTTTGTTAGGCTAGAGTAGAGAAGAGTATAGTAGAATAGAGTCGAGTGGAGTAGAGAAATAAAAAGTAGAACAGACCACAATAGAGTAGAGTAAAGCTTGTTTTGGCAAGGCTAAGCTTTGCTAGGCTGGAGTAGAGTAAAGTTGGTTAGAGCTAGGTTTTGCTAGGTTAAGCTAAGCTAGCTTAGAGTAGAGCAGGGTAGGGTAGAGTAGAGTATAGTAAGGTAAAGTAGAATAGAGTAGAGTAGAGTTGAGCTAGGTTAGGTTAGTGTAGGCTTGGCTTGGCTAGCCTAGGCAATAGTGGAGTAGAGTAGAGTAGAGCAAGGATAGACTAGTCTAGGATAGAGTATAGTAGAGCAGAGTAAAGTAAAGTAGAGTAGAGAATTACAGAGTAGAGTAGACCAGAGTATAGTAGAGTAGGGAAGAGTTGCGTAGAGCAAATAGGAGCAAAGCTGAGAAAGGCTAGGCTATGCTAGGAGGGTAGGTTGGGCTAAAGTATAGTAGAGTATAGTAGAGCTAGCTTAGGTTAGGGAAAGTTAGAGTAGAGTAGATTCAAGTGTATTAGAGTAGATTAGAGCAAATAAGACTAGAGCTATGTTAGGCTAGGTTAGGCTAGAGTCGAGTAGAGTAGGTATAGTAAAGTAGAGTAGAGTATAGTAGAGTAGAGTATAGTAGAGTATAGTGGAGTAGAGTAGAGCTAAGTTTGGCTTGACAAGGCCAGGCTAGGCTGGAGAAGAGTAGAGTATAGTAGAGTAGAGTAGAGGTCAATTTTTCTAAACTAAGCTAGGATAGGGTAGGCTATAGTGGAGTAGAGCAGAGCAGAGTAGAGTAGAGTAAAGAATAGTAGATTAAAGTCGAGCAGAGTGAAACAGAGTGGAGCAGAGTAGAGCTATGATAGGCTAAACTAAGCTAGGTTAGAGTAGAGTAGAATAGTATAGAGTAGAGTATGATTGAGTAGAGTATAGTAAATTAGAGTATAATAAAGTAGAGTAGAGCAGAGCAGAATAGAGTAGAGTAGAGCACAACTAGGTTAGGTTAGGCTTGCTTAGGTTAGCCTAAGCTAGGCTCGATTAGGTTAGGCCAGAATAGAGTAGAGTAGAGAAAAGCAGAAGGGAGCAAAGCAAAGTAAAGTTGAGTTGAGTTGAGTAGAGCAAAGTAGGGTAGAGTAGAGCAGAGCAAAGTAGAGTAGAGTAGAGTAAAGCAAGGTTAGGCATGGCTTTGTAAGAGTAGAGTAAAGTAGAATGGAGTAGAGTAGAGCTTGTATAGGGTAGGCTAGACAAGGCTAGGTTAAACTAGTTAGAGGAAAGTAAGGTAGATTAAAGTAGAGTAGAGTAGAGCAAAGAAGTGTGTATAGTAGAGCAGAGTAGAGAAGAGTAAAGTAGTGTAGTGTAAAGTAGAGTAGAGCAGAGTAGAGCAGAGAAAGCATAGTAGTGTTGAGCAGAGCAAAGCAAAAGAGAGTAGAGCAAAGTAGAGCAAAGAAGAGTAAAGTAGAGCAGAGTATAATAGAGTAGAGTAGAGCATAGCATAATATAGCAGAGTATAGTAATGCTTGGTTAAGCTAGGCTAGCCTATACAAGAGTAAAGTAGAGTAAACCTAAGTTGGGCTAGGTTAGGCTAAGCTAGTTTAGAGTAGAGTAGAGTAGAGTAGAGTATAGTAGAGTAAAGGAGAGTAAAGTAGGGTGAGGCTATTATAGGTTACATTAGGCTAGGTGAGCTTAGTATAGCATAGGCTAGAGGAGAGTTGAGTAGAGTAAAATAGGGTGAAGTAGAGTAAAGTAGAGCTCGGATAGGCTATGCTACGCTAGAGTACAATAGAGTGGAGTAGAGTAGAGTAAAGCAGAGCAGAGCAGAGCTAGGTTAGGTTAGGCTAGACTAGGCTAGGCTAGAGTAGAGTAAAGTAGTGTACAACTAGGTCAGGTTAAGCTAGGCTAGGCTAGGTTAAATTAGAGTTGAGTGGAGTAGAGTGTAGTAGATTAGAGTAGAGTATAGTAGGGTAAGATTAGGCAGGGCTAGGTGAGGCTAGGCTAAGCTAAGCTAGAGTGGAGTAAAGTAAAGTAGAGAGAAGTAGAGAAGTGCAGCGTTGAGTAGAGCTCGATTAGGCTAAGCTGAGTTAGAGTAAGTAGAGTAGAGAAGAGTATTGTAGATAAGAGATGATTTGACTAGAATAGGGTAGAGAAAGCCAGAGAAGAGTACAACATAATATAATAGAGAAGAGTGGAGTAGAATAGAGTATAGCATAGTACAATAGAGCTTGGTTGTGCTATGTTATGTTAGGCTAAGCTAGGCTAGTTATAGTAGTGCAGAGTAAAGTAGGGTAGATTAGAATAGAGTTGAATAGAGTAGAGTAGAGTAGAATATTGTCTAATAGACTAGAGTAGAGTAGAGTAGAGTAGTGTAGAGTAGAGTAGAGTATAGTAGAGTATAGTATAGTAAAGTAGAGTAGAGTAGAGCTAGGTTAGGCTAAACATGGCCAAGCTAGGCTAGGCAAAATAAGGTTAGGAAAGGCTAGAGCATGGTAGAGTAGAGTAGAACTAGGTTAGGTTAGGTTGGGATAGGCAACCCTAGGGTAGAGTTAAGTAGAGTATACTAGAATAAAGTAGAGAATAACAGAGCAGAGCAGAGCAAAGTCGAGCAAAGACAAAATTGAGCAGATTGTAGAGCAAAGAAAAGTAGAGAAGAGCAGAGTAGAGCAGAATAATAGAGTATAGTAGAGTAGAGTAGATCATTGTAGAGAGAGGTTAGCCTAGGCAAGGCTAAGTTAGGCTAGATTAGAATAGAGTAGAGAAAGTAGAGTAAATTAGAGTAGAGCTAGGTTAGTTTAGGCTAGGTTAGACTAAGGTAGATTGGAGTAGTGTAGAGTAGAGAAGAGGAGAGCAGAGGAGAGTAGAACAAAGTAGAGCAAAGCTAAACAGAATAGAGTAGAGCAGAGGAGAGCAAAGCAAAGTAGAATAGAGCTGAGAAAAGTATAGCAAAGTAGATCAAAGTAGAGTCGAGTAGAGTGTAGTAGAGAGAGGTTAGGCTTTGTTTAGGCTATGCTAGGCTATGTTAGATTAGGTTAAGCTAGAGAACAATAGAGCAAAGTAGAGTAAAGTAGAGCAGAGCAGACTAGAGCAGAGTAGAGCAGAGCCGAGCAAAGTACAATCGAGCAGAGCAGAGCAAAGCAAAGCTGAGTAGAGTAGAGCTAGGTTAGGTTATGCTAGGCTAGGCAATGATAGGCAAGTCTAGGCTAAAGCAGAGTAGAGTAGAGGTAGGTTAGGCTAGGCTAGGCTAAAGTAGAGTAGAGTAGAGAAGAGTTAAAAAAGCAGAGCATAATAGAGCAAAGTAGGCAAAGTAGAGTAGGTGAGACTAGAGAAGAGTAGAATATAGTAGAGTAGAGTAGTGTAGAGTAGAGTAGAGTAAACCAAACAGAGCAGAGCAGAGCAGAATAAAGCTAGGTTAGGCTAGGCTAGAGCAGAGTATTATAGAGCTTAGTTAGGCTAGGCTATGGTAGGCTAGGTTAGAGTATAATAGAGTAGAGTATGGTAGAGTAGAGTATAACAGAGTGGAGTAGAGTAGTAGAGCTAAGTTTTTTTATGCTAGGGTAGGCAAGGTAAGGATAGACTAGAGTAGAGTACAGCAAGGTAGGATAGGTTAGGCTAGGCTAGGTTAGAGTAGAATAGAGTAGAATAGAGTAGAGTAGAGTAGAGTTGAACTAGGTTAAGCATGGCTAAGCTAGGCTAAGTTAGGCTAGGTTAGGCTAGGCTAGGCTAAGCTATCCTTAACTAGAGTAATGTAGAGTAGCAATATGTTAGGCTAGGCTGGAGTACGATAAAGTGGAGTAGAGTTGAGTAGAGTATAATAGAGTTAGGTTAGGTAAGGCTATGTTAGAGTAGAATAGAGAAGAGTAGAGTAGAGTAGAGTAGTGTTTAATATAGTAGGGTAGAGTTGAGCTAGGTTAGCGAAGGCTAGGCTAAGATAGACTAGAGTTGAGTAGAGTATAGTAGAGTAGAGTAGAGCTAAGTTTGTCTAGGCTGGATGAGAATACTATTGAGCAGAGTAGAGTTGAGCTGAGTAGAGCAGAGCAGAGTAAAATATGGTAGAGTAGAGTAGAGTAAAGAAGAGTAGAGTAGAGCAGGATAAAGAAGAGTTGAGTTAGATTAGGCTAGGCTATGCTAGAGTAAAGTAGAGTAGAGTAGAGTAGAGCTAGGTTAGGTAAGACTAGGCTAAGAAAAGTTATAGTTAAGTAGAATAGAGTTGAGTAGATTTAAGTAGAGTAGAGTAGAGCAAAGTAAAGAAAAGTAGAGCTAAGTCAGGCTATGCTAGGCTAGGCTTGACTGGAGTAGAGTAGAGTAGGGTAGAGCTAGGTTAGCTAGGCTAGGTGAGGCTATGTTAAACAAGGCTAGAGTAGAGTAGATAAGAGTAGAGTATAGTAAAGTAGAGTTGTGTAGAGAAGAGCAAAATAGAGCAGAACTAGGTTGGGCTAAGATAAGCTAGGCTAGGCTAAGCTAGAGTAGAGAAGAAGAGAGTAGTGCAGTATAGAGTAGAGAAGAGTAGAGTAGTGCAAAGTATAGTAGAGTAGAGTAGAGCTAGGTTAGGCTAGGCTAGAGTAGAGTAGAGTAGAGCTAGGTTGGGTTATGCTAGGCTAGGTTAGGTTAAAGTAGAGTAGAGTGGAGTAAAAGAGAGTAGAGTATAGTTGTGCTGGGATAGGTTAGGCTAGGCTAGGCTTGGCAAGTCTAGGTTTGTCTAGGCTAGGTTAGCCTTGAGTAGTGAAGAGTAGAGCAGAGTAGAGAAGAGTAGAGCCAAAATAAGCTATGCTTGGTTAGGCTAAGCTAGGGTACAATAGGGTAGAGTAGAGTGTGGTGGAGCAGAGTATAGTAGAATAGGGCAGAGCATAGCAATACAAAGTACTGCTAAATGGAGCAGAGCTAGGTTAGGCTAGGCTAGAGTAGAGTAGAGTAGAGTAAAGCTAAGTTATGTTAGGCTAGGCTACGTTAGGTTAGAATAGAGTAGAATAGTATAGAGTGGAGTAGTGTAGAGTAGAGTAGATTGGAGTTGAGTAGATTAGAGTATAATATAATAGATTAGAGTTTAGTTGAGTTATGTTTGGCAAGGAAAAGCTAGGGCATGCAAGGCAAAGCTAAGCAAGAGTAGAGTAAAGTAGAGTAGAGAAAAGTTGAGAGGAGTAGAGTAGCAAAGAAATTGGTAAGGCTAGGCTTGTCGAGGCTAGGCTAGAGTAGAGCAAAGTAGAGAAGAGAAGAGTAGAGCAGAGTAGAGTAGAGTAAAGAAAAGGCATAAAAGAATAAAGCAGAGTAGATTAGAATATAGCAGAGAAGGATGGAGTAGAGTAAAGTATTATAGAGCAGAGTATAGTTGAGCTTGGTTAGGCTATGTTATGTAAGGCTAGGCTAAGCTAAGTTAGAGTAGAGTAGAGTAAAGTAGAATTGAGTGGAGTGGAGTAGAATAGAGTAGAGTATAAGATAGTAGTGTAGATTAGAGTACAGTACAGTATAGTATAGTAGAGTAGAGCTAGGTTAGGTTAGGTTAGGCTAGGTTAGGATAGGCTGGAGTTGAGTAGAGTAGATTAGAGAAGAGTAGAGTAGAGCAATGTAGAATAGTGCAAAGCCAAGCAGAGTAGAGAAAAGTAGAGTAGAGCGAAGCAGAGCAGAGTGGAGTAGACTAGAGTGGAGTAGAGTAGAGTAGTGAAGAGCAGAGTAGAGTAGAATAGAGCAGAGTAGACTAGAGTAGAGCAGAGCTAGGTTAGGCAAGGGTAGGCCATGCTAGTTAGAGTAGAGTAAACCTAGGTTAGGCTAAGTTAGAATAGGGTAAAGTGGAGTAGAGTAGAGTAGAGAAGAGGAGAGCAGAGTAGAGTAGAGCAAAAGTGTGTAGAGTAGAGTAAGGCTTAGTAGAGTAGAGCAGAGCAGAGCAAAATTAGGCAGAGAAAAGCAGAGTAGAGTAGAGAAGAGCAAAGAAGAGTAGAGCAAAGCAGAGTGAGGTTTGGCTTGGTCAAGCTAAGCTAGGCTATGCTAGGCTAGGTTAGGCTATGCTAGACAAGAGTAGAGTAGAGTGGAGTAAAGTTAGGTTAGGCGAGGCTAAACTAGGTTAGAGTAGAGTATAGTGTTATAGAGTGGAGTGGAGTAGAGTAGAGTAGAGTAGAGCTAGTTTAGGCTAGGCTAGAGTAGAGTGGATGAGAGTAAAATAAAGTAATGTTAGGTAAGGTTAGGCTAGGTTAGAGTACAATATAATACAATATAATAGAGTAGAGTAAAGCAGAGTAGACCATAGGAGAGTAGAGTAGAGTAGTACAGAGAAGAGTTAGGTCGGGCTAAGCTATGCCAGGCTAGCTAAGGCTAAGCTAGCCTATGCTAAGCTTGGCAAGGGTAAAGTAGAGTAGGTCTAGGTTAGGCTATGCTAGCCTAGGCTACCTTAGATCAAAGCAGTGTAGAGTAGATTAGAGTTGAGTTTAGTAGAGTAGAGTAGAGCCATGTTAGGCTATGCTAGGCTAACCTAGGATAGGCGAGGCTAGGCTACACTAGAGTAGAGTAGATGAGAGTTAATTAGAGCTTGGTTAGGCTACATTATGCTTGGCTATGCTAAGATAGAGCAGAGTAGAGCAGAGCAGAGTAAAGTAGAGCAGATAAAAGTAGAGAAGAATATAGTAGAGTGGAGCAAAGTAGAGCAGAGTAGAGCTAAGTTAAGCTAAGCTAGGTGAGGTTAGGCAAGGTTAGAGTAGAGTAGAGTACGATATGGTAGAGTAGAGTATTGTAGAGTAGAGTATTATAGAGTAGAGTAGAGTATAGGAGAGCTAAGTTAGGCGAGGCTAGGATAGCCTAAGCTATATTAGGCTAGCTAGAGCAGAGTAGAGTAGAGTTGATCAAGGTTTGGTTAGGCTAGGCTACCTTAGGGTTTGTTAAAGTAGAGTAAAGTGGAGTAAAGCAAAGTATAGTAGAGCAGAACAAAATAGAATGGAGCAGAGAAGAGCAGAGTAGAGTAGAGCAAAGTGGAGGTGAATAGAGTAGAGTAGAGCTGAGCTAGGTTAAGCTAGGCTAAGTTAGGTTATGCTTGAGTTGAGTTGAGTAGAGTTGAGTCTTGCTAGGTTAAGTTAGGTTAGGCTAGAGTAGAGTAGAGTAGAGTAGAGTAGAGTAGAGCATAGTAGAGTAGAGAAAAGTAGAGCTGAGTAGAGCAGAGTAGAGTAGAGTAAAGCTTAGTAGAGCAAAGCTGAGTAGAGTAGAGTAGAGTAGAGTAGAGCAAGAAAGAGTAAAGTAGGGAAGAGTAGATTAGAGCTGGGTTAAGCTTGGCTAAGCTGGAGCAAAATAGATTAGAGTTGAGTAGAGTAGAGTAGAGGTTGGTTAGTATAGGCAAGGCTAAGCTAGAGTAGAGTAGAGTAGAGTATGGTAGAGCAGAGTAGATTAGAGTAGACTAGAGTAGAGTTGAGTGTTATAGAGTAGAGTAGAGGTGAATAAAGGAGAGTAGAGTAAAGAAGAGTATAGTAGAGTAGAGAAGATTAGAAGAGCATAGTAGAGTAGAGTAGAATAGAGCAAAGTTGCACAAAGTAAAGTAGAGCAAAGTAGAGCTGAGCATAGTAGAATAGAGCTGAGCTAAATAAGGTTAGGCTAAGCAAGGCTAAGTTAAAATAGAGTATAGTGGTGTAGAGTAGAGCAGTGTAGAGTAGAGTAGAATAGAGTAGAGCTTGTTGAGGTTGGGCTAAGCTAGGGTAGGGTAGGGTAGGCTAGGCTAGGCAAGGGTAGAGTAGAGTAGAGTACTATACAGTATAGTAAAGTAGAGTAGGGTAGAGTAAGGTAGAGTAGATTAGAGTAGAGTAGAGTAGAGTAGAATAGAGTAGAGTAAAGTAGAGTAGATTAGGGTAGAGTAGAAAAGAGTGGAGTAGAGTAGAGTAGAGTAGAGTGGAGTAGTAGATAGGAGAGAAGAGAAGAGAAGAGGAGAGAAGTGAAGAGTAGAGGAGAGAAGAAGAGAGCAGAGCAGAGTATCGCAGAGCAAAATAGTGTATAGTAGAGTATAATAAAGAAAAGCAAAGCAAAGTAAAATAGAGTAGAGCAAAGAAAGTAGAGTAGAGTAGAGTAGAGTGGAGGAGAATAGAAAAGTGCAAAGAAAAGTGGAGAAGAGTAGTTTAGAATAAAGCAAAATAGACCAGGGCTTAGTTAGGCTAAGCAAGGCTAGGCTAGGCTATGCAAGAGTAGAGTAGAGCAAAGTAAATAAAGTATAGTATAGTAGAGTTAGGTTAGGCTAGGCTAGGTTAGAGTAGAGTATAGTAGATCTAAGTTACGTTGGGCTAAGGTAGGATAGTGTAGGCTAAGCTAGAGTAGATTAGAATAGAGCATTAAAATGCAAAGATGAACAAAGTAGAGTAGAGTAAAGTAGAGCAGAGCTAAGTTACACTAGGTTAGGCTTGGGTAGAGTAGAGTAAAGTAGAGCTTGGTTAAGTAAGGCTATGCTAGGTTAAAGTAGAGTAGAGTGGAGTAGAGTAATATATATATATTAGAGTATAGTAGAGTAAATTCTTGGCTAGAGTATTATTATGTAGAGTAGTATAGAGAAGATTAAAGTAGAGTAGAGTAATACTTAGTTAGACTAGGCTTAAGAAAGTAAAGTAAAGAAATGTTGAGTAGAGTATAGTAGAGTAGAGTATGATACAGTAGAGTAGAGTAGAGTATAATATAATAGAGTAGAGTAGAGAAGAGTAGAGCTAGGTTAGGCTAGGCTAGGTTAGGCCAGGCTAGGCACGACTAGGTTAGGCTAGGCTAGAGTAGAGTAAAGTAGAGTAAAGCTAGGTCAGGTTAGGCTAGGCTAGATTAGTATAGAACTAAGCAGAGTAGGGTAGAGTGGAGCAAAGAAAAGTAGAGCTAAGTTAGGTTAGGCTAGGCTATAGTGGAGTAGAGTAAAGTAGAGTATAGTATAGTAGAGTAGAGTTAAGCTAGGCAAGGTTAGAGTAAAGTGGAAAAATAGAGAAGGATAGAGTATATTAAAGTATAATAGAGTAAAGTAAAGTAGAACTAGGTTAGGCTAGGCTAGGTAAGCTAGTTAAGCTAGTCTAGGCTAGAGTGGAGTAGAGCAGTGTAGAATAGAGTAGAGAAGAGTGGAGTATAACAGAGTAGAAAAGAGTAAAGCTAAGTTAGGTAAGGCTAGATAAAGCTAGGCCATAGTAGAGTATAGTAGAGTAAAGTATAGTAGAGCATATCAAAGTAGAGTAGAGATGTGAAGAGCAGAGTAGAAGAGAGTAGAGTATAACAAAGAAGAGTAAAGTAGAGTTAGGTTAGGCTAGGCTTGGCTTGGTTATCTTAGAGTAGCATAGAAAAGAGTACTATGGAGCAGAGTAGAGTAGAGTAGACTTGAGTAGAGTAGAGTAGAGTGGAGTAAAGTAGAGCTAGGTTAGGTTAGGCTTGGGTAGCATAGGCTATGCTAGGCTAGAGTAAAGTAGAGTAGAGTGGAGTAGAGTATAGAGCTCGATTCAGATAGACTAAGCTAACTTAGAGCATAGTAGAGTAAAATAGAGCAGAGCAGAGCAGACCAAAGAAAAGTAGAGCAGAGAATAGTAGAGTAGAGTAGAGAACATTAGAGCCATGTAGAATAGTGTAGAATTGAGCCAAAAAGAGTAGAGCAAAATAAAGTAGAGCTTGGATAGGCTAACCTAGGCTAGGATAGGCTAGGTTGGAGTAGAGTTGAGTATAGTATAGTAGACTAGAGTTGAGTAGAGTTGAGTAGAGTAGAGTACAATAGAGTAGAGCTAGGTTAGGTTAGGCTAGACAAGGTTAAGCTTTGCTAATGCAAAGTAGTGTAAAGCAGAGTAGAGTAGAGTAAAGCAGAGTGAGTAAAGTAAAGCATAATAGAGCAGAGCAGAGTAGTGTGGAGTAGAGCTAAGTTAGGCTATGCTAGGTTAGGTAGGGCTAGGCCATGCTAGGTTATGCTAGGCTAGAGTTCAGTAGAGTAGAGCTACGTTAGGTCAGGTTAGTCTAGGCTAGGCTTGAGTAGAGTAAAGTAGAGTAGATTAGAATAGAGCAGAGCAAAATAGAGTGAAGCATTATAGAGCAGAGCAAAGTAGAACTGAGTATGGTAGAGTAGATCAGAGCAAAGCATAGTAGAATAGAGTGGAGCAAAGTTGAGCTAGGTTAAGCAAAGCTAGGCTAGAGCATAATAGAGTAGAGTAGAGTAAGGTACAGTAGAGCTTGATTAGGCTAGGCTGGGAGTGTATAAGCTAAATAAGGTTAGAGTGGAGTAGAGTAGAGTAGAGTAGAGCAGAGCAGAGCAGAGCAAAGCAAAGCAAAGTGGAGCACAGTCGAGCAGATTATTGCAGAGTAGAGTAAAGCTAGGTTCGACAAGGTTAAGCAAGGAAAAGTTAGAGTAGAGCAGATAGACCTGAGCTAAGGTTAAGCCAGGCTAGCCTAGGTGAGAATAGTGTAGTAGAGTAAAGTAGAGCAGAATAGAGTAGAGCTAAGTTAGGATAGGTTAGTATAGACTAGGCTCAGTTAGGATAGAGTAGAGTAGAGTAGAACAAAGCAAAGTAGAGCAAAGTAGAGTATAGTAGAGTAGAGTAGAGAAAAGCATAGTAGAGTAGAGCAAAGCGAAGCATAGCAGAGAATAATAGAGCAGAGCAGAGTATAGTAGAGAGGAGTAGAGAAAACTAGAATAGAGCAGAGCAAAGTAGAGCATAGTAGAGCAGAGTAAAGGAAAGTAGAGTAGAGCAGGGAAGAGTAAAGCAGAGTAGAGCAATGTAGAGTAGAACAAAGTAGAGTAGAGGAGAGTATAGTAGAGAATAGAAAAGTAGAGTAGAGAAGAGTAGAGTAAACAGAGTAGTGTAGAGCTAGGTTAAGTTAGGCTAGGCTAGTTAGGTTAGGCTAAGTGGGTTAGAGTAGAGTAGAGTAGAGCATAGATGAGAAGAGTTGAGAAGAGTAGAGAAGAGTAAAGTAGAACAGAGCATAGCATGGTAGAGTAGAGTAGATTAAAGCTGAGTAAAGTAGAATAGAGTAGAGTATAGTAGAGTAGAGTAGAACTATATTAGGATAGGTTAAGCTAGGCTTGGTTAGAGTAGAGTAGAGAAAAGTAAACTAGAGCTATGTTAGGTTGGGCTAACCTATGCTAGAGTAGTGTAAAGTAGAGTAGAGTTGAGTAGAGTAGAGTAGAGTTGAGTTGAGTAGAGTAGAGTAGAGTAGACTAAAGTAACGAAGAGTATAATAGAGCAGAGCAAAGAAAAGCATAATAGAGAAGAGTAGAGTTGAGTAGAGTAATGCAGAGTAGAGCTAGGTTTGGAGAGGCTAGGCTAGAGTAGAGTAGAGTAGAGTAGAGCATATTAGAGCTAGATTAGTTTAGGCTAGGTTAGGTTAAAGTAGAGAAGAGCAGAGTAGAGTAGAGTAGAGTAGAATAGAGAAAGGTTAGGCTAGGATAGGCTAGAGTAGAGTAAGGTAAAGCAAGGTTATGCTAGGTAAGGCTAGAGTATAGTAGAGAAGAGTGGAATAGATTAGAGTAGAGTAGATTAGTGCAAAGTAGAGTAGAGCAGAGTAAAGTAGAGTATAGTAGAGCAGAGTTGAATCGAGCATTACAAAGAAGGGATCAGAAGAGTAGAGTAGAAAAGAGTAGAGTAGAGCAAAGAAGAGCTAGGTTAGACTAGGTGAAGTTAAGCTAGGCTAGGTGAAGCTAGGCTAGGCAAGGTAAGAGTATAGGTAGGTTAGGTTAGGCAAGGCTAGGTTTGGTTAGAGTAGAGTAGAGTAGCATAGAATAGAGTAGAGTAGAGCTAGTTTAGGCAAGGTTACGATAGGCTAGAGTTGAGTAGAGTAGAGTAATATAGAGTAGAGTAGAGTTCAATAGAGTAGAGTAGCATAATGTAGAGTATGGCTTGGTTAAGCTATGATAGGCAAGGTTAAGATAATTTAAGCTAGGTTAAGCTAGAGTAGAGTAGAGTAAAGTAGATTAGAATAAAGTGGAGCCAAGTTGGGTTACGTTAGGTTAGAGTACAGTAGAGAAGAGTAGAGTAAAGTAGAATAGAGAAAAATAGAGAAGAGTCGAGCAGAGTAGAGCATGGAATAATTGAGAAAAGAAGAGCAAGGTGGAGTAGAGTACAACAGAGGAGAAATAGGTTAGGTTAGGCTAAGCTAAGTTGTCATAAGCTGGGCTAGGCTACTCTAGAAGTATAAAAGAGTATAGTAGAGTAGAGCTAGGTTAGGCTATGCAAAGCAAGGCTAAACTAAGCTAGAGTAGGGTAGAGTAGAGTAAAGCAATTCAAAGTAGATTAGAGTAGAGCAAAAATGACTAGAGCTGAGCAAAGCTAGGTTAGTCTAGGCTAGGCTAGGCTAGAGTAGAGTAGAGTATAGTAGAGTAGAGTAGAGCAGAGTAGAGCTGAGCTAGTTTAGGTTAGTTTTGTTGGGCTAGGCTAGAGTAGTATAGTAGAGTAGAGTAAAGTAGAGAATAGTTTATTTAGGCTTGGTTAGGCTAGGTTGGGCTAGGCTAGGCTAGCCTATAGTAGAGTAGAGTAATGCAAAGCAGCAGAGCAAAGCAAAGAAGAGTAGAGTAGACCAAAGTAGAGTAGAACAGAGCAGAGCATAGCACATAAGAGCAAAGTAGTGTAGAGTAGAGTAGAGCAGAGTAGAGGATAGAAGAGTAGAGAAGAGAAGAGAAAAGCAAAGTAATTAAGAGTGGAGGAGAGTAAAGTAGAGTAGAGTAGTGCTAAGCTAAGCTTTGCTATGTTAGGTAAGGCTTAGTTGAACTAGGCTAGAGTAGAGTAATATAGTAGAGTATAGTAGAGTAAAGCTAAGTTATGCTAAGTTAGGTTAGGCTTGCCTAGGTTATACTAGAGTAGAGTAGAGTAGAGTAGAGAAGAGTAGCATATAGTAGAGTATCATATAGTAGAGCAGAGCTGACTAGAGTAGAGCAGAGTAAAGCAGAGCAAAGTAGAGTAGAGGATAGTGGATTAGAGAAACATAGAGCTGAGCAGAGTAGAGTAGAGTAGAGTAAAGCAAGGTTAGGAAAGGCTAAGCTAGGCTAAAGTAGAATAATATGGATTAGAGTAGAGTAAAATGGAGCTGTGTTGAGCTAGGTTAGGTTAGGCAAGGCTAGGCTAGACTAAGCTAGTGAGGCTAGGCTAAGCTAGCTTAGGTTAGGCTAGAGTAGGAGAGTAGAGAAGAGTAGAGCATGGTTAGGATAAGCAATGTAAAGCTAGGCTAAGTATAGTTAGAGTAGAGTAGAGTAGAATAAAGTAATGCATAGTAGAGTAAAGCATACCAGAGTAGATATGAGTAGAGTAGAGCAGACCAGAGCAAAGAAGAGAAAAGTAGAGTAGAGTAATACATAGTAGGGTAGAGCAGGGTAGATTAGAGTAGAAGAGAGCTGAGTAGAGTAGAGAAAAGAAGAGCAGAGCAAAGTATAATCAAGCTTTGTTAAGCTAGGCAAGGATAGGCTAGAGTACAATAGAGCATAGTAGAGTAGTATAAAGTAGAGCTAGGTTAGGCTAGGCTAGATTAGGTTAGAGTCAAGTAAAGTAGAGTAGAATAAAGTAGAGTATTGTTGAGTAGGGTAGGGTAGAGTAGAGCTAGGCTTGGCTGGGCTAAGCTAGGCTAGGTTAGGCTAAGGTAGGCTAAGCTAGGTTAGGGTAGAGTAGAGTAGACTTGAGTATAGTAGAGTAAAGTAGAGCTAGGTCAGGCTAGGCTAGAAGAGGAATCATTCGGTTAGGCTAGAGTAGAGTAGAAAGAAGCAAAGAAGAGTAGAGCAAAGTAACGCAAAGAAGAGAAGAGTAGAGCAAAGCAGAGTATATTAGAGTAAAGTAGAATAGAGTAGAGTAAGGTAGACTAGGGCGAGGTTAGGTTAAGCTAGGCTAGGCTAAGTTATAGTGGAGTAGAGTAGTGTTGAGTAGAGTATATTAGAATAAAGTAGAGTATAGCTTGGTTAGGCTAGGCTAGAGCAGAGTAGAGTGGGGTAAAGTAGGGTAAGCAGACCAGAGCTAGCTTAGGCTAGGCAAGGCTAAGCTAAACTAAGTTAGAGTAGTCTAGAGTTCAGTAATATAGAGTAGAGTAGAGTAGAGCAAAGGAGAGCAGAGAAGAGCATAATTGAGTAGAGTAAAGAAAACCAGAGTAGAGCAAAATAGAGTAAAGCAGAGAAGAGCAGGAAAAAGCAGAGCAAAGTACAGTAGAGTTAGGTTAGGCTCGGCTAGGCAAGAGAAGAGTTGAGTTTAGTAGAGAAGAGTACAGTAGAGTAAAGTAGAGTAGAGTAGAGCAGAGCTAAGTTAGACTAGACTAGGCTAGGTTAGAATAGAGGAGAGTAGAGTAGAGTAGAGTAGTGAAGAGTAGAGTAGTGTATAGTAAAGTAGAGTAGAATAAAGCTAGGTAAGGCGGGCCTAAGTTATGCTAGGCTAGGATAAGCTAGGCTAGGCTTGCCTAGGATGGAGAAGAGAAGAGTAGAGTAGACTAGAGTGGAGTAGAGGAGAGTAGAGTAGAGAAGTGCAAGGTTAGGTTAGGTTAGGCTAGGCTATGCTATGCAAGGTTAGGCTACTGTAGGATAAGTTAGGCTAGGTAAGCTTGAGTAGACTAGAGTAGAGTAGAGTAGAGAAAGGTTAGGTTATGCTAGGCCAAACATAACTAGAGTACAATAGAGTAGAGTAGAGTAGAGTAGAGTATGTTGAGTAGAGGAGAGCTGAGGAGAGTATAATAAATTATAGAGTAGAGTAGTGTAGAGAAGAGTAAAGTAGAGTAGAGTAGAGCAGTGAAGAGTATATCAGAGAAGAATAGAGTTGAAAAAAGTAGAGTAGAGTAGAGAAGAGCAGAGAATAAAAAAGTGGAGCATCACAAAGTAGAGTAGAGTAGAGTAGAGCAAAGCTATATTAGGTTAGGCTAGGCTAGAAAAGTCTAAGCTAGGCTAGGCTAGAGTAGAGTGGAGTAGTAAAGAGCATAGTTTAATAGAGTAGAGTAGAGTAGAGTAGAACTAGGTTTGGCTAGGCAAGGAATTGCTTGGTTAGAGTAGAGTAGAGTTGATTAGAGTAAAGTAGGAAAAGTACTATAGAGTAGACTAGAGTAGAGTTGAGAAGAGATGTGTATAGCTAGGTTAGCTTGAGCTAAGTTAGGCTAAAGCTAGACTAGGCTGGGTTGGCTTGTCTAGGCTAGAGTACAGGAGAGTATAGTAGAGTAGACTAGAGTAGAGCCAAGCTCAGTTAGGCCAGGGTAGGCTAGGCTAGACTAGGCTAGGCTAGGCAAGGCCAGAGTAGAGTAGAGTATAGTAGAGTAGAGAAGAGCAGAGCGTAATAGAGCAGAGTGGAGATGAGAAGAGCGAAGCAGTGTAAAGTAGAGTAGAGCTGAGTTGAGCTAAGTTATGCAAAGCTTGGCTAGGATAGGCTAGGTTAGAGTGGACTAGAATAAAGCATAGTAGAGAAGAGTAGAGTAGAGTAGAGTTGAGTAGACTAGAGCTAGGGTAGGCTAAGCTAGCCTTGGCTAGAGTAGAGTAAAGCTAGATTAGGATAGGTTATGCTAGAGTAAAGAGTAGAGTAGAGTAGAGTAGAGTAGAGTAGAATAGAGCATTATAGTGCAAAGCAGAGCATAGTAGAGTAGAGTAGAGTACAGAAGAGCTAGCTTTTTTTAGGCTAAGCTAGGCTAGGCTAGGCAAGACTAGACTAGAATGGAGTGGAGTAGAGTAGAGTGGAGTATAGTGGCACTTTGTTAGGCTAAGCTAGGCTTGGTTAAAGTAGAGTAGAGTAGATTAGAGTAGAGCTAGATTTTGCTAGGTATAATAGAGCTTGGCTAGACTAAGCTTGGCAAGGCTAGGCTACAGTAGAGTAGAGTGGAGTATAGAAAAAGAAGAACATAGTCGAAAGAGTGGAGTAAAGTAGAGTAGAGTGTAGTAGAGTAGAGTAGAATAGAGTAAAGTAGAGGAGAGTAAAGGGGACCAGAGCAGAGAAGAGCAAAGAAGAAGAGCAAAGTAAAATAGAGTCTAGTAGTGTAGAGCAGTGTAGAGCAAAGCAGAGTAGAGCAGAGTAGAGAAGAGCAAAGCTAGGTTAGGCAAGGCTCTGCTAGGCAAGGCTAGGTTAGAGTAGGATAGAGTAGAGTAGTGTAGAGTAGAAAAGAGTATAGCTAGGCTATGCTTGGCTAGGCCAAGATGGAGTAGAGTAGAGTAGAGTAGACTAGAGTAAAGCTACATTAAGCGAAGCTAATCAAGGCAAGCCAAGGCTAGAGTATAGTAGAGTAGAATAAATTTGATCAGAATATAGTGGATTAGAGTAGAATGGAGTAGGGTGGAGTAGATTAAATTAGAGTACAATAGAGGAGTGGAAAAGAGAAGAAAGGAGAGGAGAAGAGATGAGAGGAGAATAAAGAGAGTAGAGTAGAGTAAAGAAGAGTGGAGCAAAGATGAGTAGAGCAAAAGAATATGAAAGTAGAGTGGTGAGTTGAGTATAATAGAGCAGAGTAGAAGGCAGTTGAGTAGAGTCAAGAGAATTATAGTAGTGTGGAGTAGAGTAGAGCTAGGTTAGGCAAGGCTAGTCAAGAGTAGAGTAGAGTAGAGCATAGTAGAGTAGAGTAGAGTAGACTATAATAGAGTAGAGTAGAGCAAGGTTAAGATAGGTTTGGCTAGGCTAGGTTACAGTTAAGTAGAGTAGAGAAGAGTATAGCAGAGCAGAGTAGAGTAGAGTTTAGTAGAATAGAGATAGGGTAGGCTAGGCTAGGTAGCCTAGGCAAGGCTAGGCTTGGCTAATGTAGATTAGAGTGGAGTAAAGCTAGGTTTGGCAAGGCTAGCGTCGGCTAAACTAGAGTATGCAGTGGAGTAGAGCATAGTTTACTAGAGAAGAGCTTAAAAAAGCAAAGTAGAGAAGATGAGAGTAGAGTAGAGCAGAGTAGAGCGAAGTAGATGCTGGTAGAGTAGAGTAGAGCAGAGCAGAGTAGAAGATAGCAATACAACAGAGTAGAGAAAAGTAGAGTAGATCTAGGATAAGCTAGGCAACAGTAAAAAAGAGTAGAGTAGAGTAGAGTGAAGTAGTGTAGATTAGAGAAGAGTTATGTTTGGGTAGGTTACAGTAGAGTAGAGTAGATTAGAGTAAAGTAGGTTAGATTGGAGCAAGGTTAGGTTTTAGTAAGCTATGCTAGGCTAAGCAAGGATAGGATAGGGTAGGAATGTTTATAGTTAAGTAGAGTGGAGTAAAGTAAAGTTAGGTTAAGCTAGGCTGTGATAGAGTAAACTAGAATAGAGTTGAGTAGAGTAGAGCATAAAAGAGCAAAGAAGAGTAAGGTAGAGTATAGTAGAGTAGGGTACAATAATACAAAAAAACCAGAATAGAGTATAGTTGAGTAAAGTATAGCTGATTTAAGTTAGCCTTGGCTAAGCTAGGTTAGGCTAGGCTAGAGTAGAGTAGAGTTGAGTAGAATAGAGCAGGATATAATAGAGCTTGGTTGGCTAGGCTATGCTAGGTTAAAGTTAAGTAGAGTAGAATAGACTAGAGTAGAGTAAATTAGAGTGCAGTAGAGTAGAGTAGAGTAGAGTAAAGTAGAGTAGAGCTAGGCAAGGCTACGTTAGGCTGGGATAGGGTAGGTTAGGCTCTGTTATGCTAGGCTATAGTAGAATAGAGTAGAGTTGAGTAGGACCAAGTAGACGTGAGTAGAGTAGAGTGGAGTAAAGTTGAACAATGTAATACTAGGCTAGGTAAGGGTAAAATAGAGCAGAGTAGAGTTGATTAGAGTAGAGGAGAGTAGAGAAGAGCTGAACATGGTTGATCAGAGCGAAGTGGAGTAGAGCAGAGTAGGGAAGAATAGAGTAGATAAAAGATGAGTAGATGTTAGAAAATTAGAGAAAAGCGAGGTTATGCAAGGATAGGCTTTGGATAGACAAGGCTATGCTAGGCTATAGTAGAGTAGATTAGGGTAGAGCAAGGTTAGTCTAGGCTAGACTAACCTTGCTCTGAGTAAGGTTGAGTATAGAAGAGTAGTAGTATAGAGTAGAGCAATGTTAGGCTAAGCTAAGCTAAGATAGAGTAGGGTATAGCTTGGTTAGTCTAGGCTATGCTTTGTTAGGCTAGACTAGAGTGAAGAAGAATAAAGTAGAGTAGAGCAGAATAAAGTAGAGCAGAGAAGAGTAGAGTAGAATAGAGTAAAGTATAGTAGAGCTAGGTTAGGCTAAGATAGGCTAGAGTAGAATAGAGTAGAGTATAGTACAATATAGTAGAGTAAAGTAGGATAGAGCAAGGTTAGGCTAGGCTAGGTTAAAGTAGATTAGAGTAGAGTAGCCTAGAGCAAAGCCCGATTAGGCTAGGCAAAGCAAAGCTTGGGTAGGCTAGGCTAGAGTAGAAAAAAAGTAGAGTAGATTAGAGTAGAGTAGAGTAGAGTGTTGTAGAGTTAGGTTAAGCTAGGCTAGAATAAAGTAGAGTAGAACAGAATAGAGCAGTGAAGGCCAGAGTAGAGCAGAGAAGAGAAGAGTAGAGAAGAGTAGAGTGGAGTAGAGTAGAGTAGAGCAGAGAAGAGATGAATAGAGTAGAGCAGAGTACCATAGAAAAGAGTAGAGTTAAGTAGAGTAGAGCTAAGTTAGGCAAGCCTAGGTTAAGTTAGGTTAGAGTACAGTAGAGTAGTGTGGAGTAGAGCTAGTTTGGGCTAGGCTAAACTAGAGTATAACAGAGTTGAGTGGAGTTGAGTTGAGTAGAGTAGAGTGAACTAGAGTAATTTAGAGTAGAGTAAAGCTAGGTTAGGCTAGGCTAGAGTACAATATAGTATAGTATAATAGAGCAAAGTAGAGTAGAGTTGAGCAGAGTAGAGTTGTGCAAAGCAAAGTAGAGCAGAGTAGAGTAGGGAAAAGCAAGGCAGAGTAGAGTAGAATAGGGAAGAGAAGAGCAAAGAAAGAAAAAAAAGAGTAGTAGAATAAAGTAAAGCAGAGCAGAGTAGAGTAGACCAAGGTTAAGCAAGGATAGAAAAGTATGGACTAGAGCAGAGTAGGGTAGAGTACAGTAAAGCAAAGCTAAGCTAGGTTAGAGTAGGGTAAAGTAGGGTAGAAAACATTAAAGTAGAGTACAGTAGAGCTAGGTTAGGTTGGGCTGAGCTAGGTTATGCTATGTTAGGCTAGGGTGTGTTATGCTCAATTAGGCTAGAGTAAAGTAGAGTAGAGTAGAGTTGGGTTGTGTAGAGTAGCACAGAGTAGAGTAGAGCTTTTAGGCTAGGACTGGCTAGGTAATGCAAGACAAGAGTATAGTAGAATAGAGATGAGTATAGTAGAGCAGAGTAGAACAAAGAATAGTAGAGTAGAGTAGAGTAAAGCAGAGTAGAGTAGAGTACAGTAAAGCAGAGTAGAGCCAGATTAGGTAGGCAGTATTAGGCTAGCTTAGACTAAAGTAGAGAAGAGTAGAGTAAAGTAGAGCTATGTTAGGCTAAACTAAGCTAGCTTAGTGTTGAGTAGAGTAGATTAGAGCAGAGTAGAGTAGAGTGGAGTAGGATAGAGTTATAAGTATGGTAGAGCAAGGTTAGGTTAGGTTAAGGTAGGTTAGCCTCAGTTATGCCAGGCTAGGATAGAGTAGAGCAGAGTAAAATAGACTAGAATAAAGGAGAGTAAAGGAGAATAGAGCATAGTGGAGTAGAGAAGAGTAGAGTAGAGAAGAGTAGAGAAAAGAAGAGTAGAGGAGAGGAAAGGAGAATATAGAAAAGCATAGTAGAGTAGAGTAGAGCAGTGTGAAGCAGAATATGTTTGAGCAGAGAAGAGAAAACATAATAGAGTAGAGTAGAGTAGTATAGAGTAGAATAGAGAAGAGAGATAATAGGTTAGGCTAAGCTAGATTAGGGCAGAGTTGAGTAGAGAAGAGTAGAGGAGAGAAAAGTATGGTAGAACTAAGTAAGGCTAAGCCAAGCTAGGTTAAGTAACTTTTAGTAGAATATAGTAGAGTAGAGTAGACAAGAATAGAGTAGAGTAAAGCTAGGTTAGGCTAGGCTAAGCGAGGCTATGATAACCTATGTTAGGCTAGAGTATAGTAGATTAGACAATGGTAGAGTTGAGCAAGGTTAGGCTTGGCTAAGTTAGATTATAGTAGAAGAGATTAGAGTAGTGTAGAGTAGAGCATAGCAGAGTAAAGAAGGCCATAGTAGAGTGGAGCAGAGAAGAGAAGAGCAGAGTAGAGTGAGCAGATAAGAGATGAGTAGAGAAAAGCAAAGCAGAGCAAAATAAAGTTGAGTAGAGCAGTGTAGAGTAAAGTAGAGTACTGTAGAGCAAAGCATAAAAGAGTTGGGTAAAAAAGAGCTGAGAGAGTCAGAGTAGAGCAGAGTAGAGTAGAGTAGGGTAGAGCAAAGCAGAGTAGAATATAGTAGAGTTTGGTTAGGCTAGGTTAAGCTATGCAAGAGTTGAGTAGGATAGAGTATATTAGAGTAGAGCTAGGTTAGGTTGGCTAGGCTAAGCTAGGCCTGGCATGGTTAGAGTAGAGTAGAGTAGAGTGGAGTAGAATAGAGTAGAGTAAAATAAAGTAGAGTGGAGTAGAGTAGAGTAAAGCTAGGTTAGGCTAAGCTAAAATAGGATTGACTAGGCTTAGCCCAAGTAGATTTGAGTAAAGTAAAGTGGAGTAAAGAAGAGTAGAGCTAGGTTGGGCTAGGATAAGATAGAGTACAGTAGAGAAGAGTAGAATAGAGTGGAGTACAGAAAGTAGAAATTACCAGAGTAGAGTAGAGCATAGCATACTAGAGTAGAGAAGAGCTGGGTAAAGTAGAGTAGAGTACAGTAAAGTAGAGCTAGGGTAAGCTAGGCTAGGTTAGAATAGATTAGAGTTGAGTAGAATTGAGTATAGATAGGTTATGCATAGCTAGGCTTGGCTAAACAAGGCTAGTGTAGACTGGAGGAAAGTATAGTGGTATAGTTTAGAGCATAGCAAGTGTAGCAGAGTAGAAAAGAGTAGAGTAGAGTAGAGTAGAGAAAAGTAGAGTAGAGTAGAGTAGAGTACAGTAGAGTAGAGTAGTGTAGAGAAGAGAAAAATTGAGTTGAGCTAAGCATTGCAGAGCAGAGTAGAGCAAAATAGAGCAGGGTAGAGCAAAGCAAAGAAAAGTTGTGTAGAATAGAGCAATGTAGAGAAAAGCTAGGTTAGGCTATGATAAGGTAGGCTATGATAGGTTAAGGTAGGGTAGAGTAGGTAAAGTATGGTTAGGTTAGGCTAGGCTAGGCTTTGTTAGAGTAAAATATAGTAGAATAGAATAGAGCTAGGTTAGGCTAACCTGGGCTAGGCATGGCTAGGTTTGGGTATGTTAGGATAGCCAAGGCTAGAGCAGAGTGAGTAGAGTATAGCTTAGTTAAGCTAGGCTAGAGTAGAGTAGAATATAGTAGAGCATAGCATAATAGAGTAGAGCAGAAGGCAATAGAGTACAGTAGAATAGAGTAAAGAAAAGTAGAGTAGAGCAGAGCATTATAAAGTACAGTAGAGTAGAGTAGAGTATTGGATAGTAAAGTTGAGTATAGTAGAGTGGAGTAGAGCAAGGTTAAGCAAGGTTAATCAAGGCTAGGCTAGGCTAAGCAAGGTTAGGCTTGACATGAGTAGAGTAGAGTATAGTAAAGTAGAGTAAAGAAGAGTAGTACAAAGTAGAGTAGTGTAGAGCAAAGCATAGAAGACTAGAGTACAAAAGAGTTGAGAGAGTCAGAGTGAGAGCAGAGTAGAGTAGAGCAGAGCAAAGTAAAGAAGAGTAGAGTAGAGTTAGGTTATGCTATGTTAGGCTAGGCAAAAGTTGAGTAGGATAGAGTAGATTAGAGTAGAGCAAGGTTAGGTTGGCTTGGCTAAGCTAGGCTTGGCATGGTTAGAGTAGAATAGAGTAGAGTAGAATAAAGTAGAGTGGAGTAGAGTAGAGAAAAGCTAGGTTAGGCTAGGCTAAGATAGGGTTGGCTAGGCTTAGCTCTAGTATATTTGAGTAAAGTAGAGTGGAGTAGAGTAGAGTAAAGCTAGGTTGGGCTAGGATAAGATAGAGTGTAGTAGAGAAGAGTAGAGTAGAGTGGAGTAAAGAAAGTAGAAAATACCAGAGTAGAGTAGAGCATAGCATAGTAGAGTAGAGAAGAGCTGGGTAGAGTAGAGCAAAGTAAAGTAAAGTAGAGCTAGAGTAAGCTAGGCTAGGTCAGAATAGAGTAGAGTTGAGTAGAATTGAGTATAGATAGGTTATGCTTAGCTAGACTTGGCTAAACAAGGCTAGTGTAGACTGGAGTAAAGTAGAGTAGTGTAGTTTAGAGAAGAGTAGAGTGTAGCAGACTAGAAAAGAGTAGAGTAGAGTAGAGTAGAGAAAAGTTCAGTAGAGCAGAGTAGAGTATAGTAGAGTAGAGTGGAGAAGAGAAAAATTTAGTTGAGCTAAGCATTGTAGAGCAGAGTAGAGTAGAATAAAGTAGGGTAGAGTAGAGTAGAGTAGAGCAAAGCAAAGAAATGTTGAGCAGAATATAGCAATGTAGAGAAAAGCTAGGTTAGGCTATGATAAGGTAGGCTAAGATAGGTTAAGCTAAGGTAGAGTAGAGTAGAGTAGAGTAGGTAAAGTAAGGTTAGGTCAGGCAAGGCTAGGCTTTGTTAGAGTAGAGTATAGTAGAATAGAATAGAGCTAGGTTAGGGTAACCTAGGCTAGGCGTGGCTAGGTTTAGGTATGTTAGGATAGCCAAGACTAGAGCAGAGTGAGTAGAGTATAGCTTAGTTAAGCTAGGCTAGGAAAGGTTGGAGTAGAGTAGAATATAGTAGAGCAAAGCATAATAGAGTAGAGCTATGTAGAGTAGAGCAGAGTGTAATAAAAGTACAGTAGAATAGAGTAAAGAAAAGTAGAATAGAGCAGAGCATTGTAAAGTAGAGTAGAGTAGAGTAGAGTGAAGGATAATAGAGTTGAGTATAGTAGAATGAGTAGAGCAAGGTTAAGCAAGGCTAGTCAAGGCTAGGTTAGGCTAAGCAAGGTTAGGCTTAGCATGACTAGAGTAGAGTAGAGTAGAGTAAAGTAGAGTAATACAAAGAAGAGTAGTGTAGGGCAAAGCATAGAAGAGTAGTGTATAAAAGAGCTGAGAGAGTCAAAGTGGAGTAGAGTAGAGTAGAACAAAGCAAAGAAGAGCAAAGTAGAGTAGAGTTAGGTTAGGCTAAGCAAGAATTGAGTAGGATAGAGTAGATTAGAATAAAGCTAGGTTAGGTTGGCTAGGCTTGGCATGGTTAGAGTATAGTAGAGTAGAGTGGAGTAAAATAGAGTAGAGTAGAATAAAATAGAGTGGAGTAGAGTAGAGTAAAGCTAGGTCAGGCTAGGCTAAGATAGGGTTGGCGAGGCTTAGCTAGAGTAGATTTTAGTAAAGTGGAGAGGAGTAGAGTAGAGTAGAGCTAGGTTGGGCTAGGATAAGATAGAGTACAGTAGAGAAGAGTAGAGTGGAGTGGAGTAGAGAAAGTAGAAAATACCAGAGTAAAGTAGAGCATAGCATAGTAGAGTAGAGAAGAGCTGGGTAGAGTAGAGTAGAGTAGAGTAAAGTAGAGCCAGGTTAAGCTAGGCTATGTTAGAATAGAGTAGAGTTGAGTATAATTGAGCATAGCTAGGTTATTCTTAGCTAGGCTTGGCTAAGCAAGGCTAGTGTAGACTGGAGTAAAGTAGAGCAGAACAGTTAAGAGCCAAGCATAGTGTAGCAGAGTAGAAAATAGTAGAGTAGAGCAGAGTAGAGTAGAGTAGAGTAGGGCAGAGAAGAGAAAAGTTGAGTAGAGCTAAGCATTGCAAGAGTAGAGTAGAGCAGAATAGAGTAGAGTAGAGTAGAGCAAAACAAAGAAAAGTTTAGCAGAATAGAGCAAAGCAGAGAAAAGCTAGGTTAGGCTAGGATAAGTTAAGCTAGGGTAGAGTAGAGTAGTGTAGGTAGAGTAAGGTTAGGTTAGGAAAGGCTAGGCTTTGTTAGAGTAGAGTATAGTAGAATAGAATAGAGCTAAGTTAGGCTAACCTAGGCTAGGCTAGGTTTGGGTATGTGAGGATAGCCAAGGCTAGAGTAGAGTGAGTAGAGTATAGCTTTGTTATGCTAAGCTAGGAAGAGCATAATAAAGTAGACTGGTGTAGAGTGGAGTAGAGTTTAGTAGAGTATAGTAAAAAAGAGTAAAGAAAAGTAGAGCAAAGCAGAGCATTGTAAAGTAGAGAAGAGTAGAGTAGAGTAGAGTGAAGGATAGTAGAGTTGAGTATAGTAGAGTGGAGTAGGGTAGAGTATAGCAAGGTTAAGTAGGGCTAGTCAAGGCTAGGCTAGGCTAAGCAAGATTAGGCTTGGCATGAGTAGAGTAGAGTAGAGTAGAATAGTGTAAAGTAGAGTAGTACAAAGTAGAGTAGTGTAGAGCAAAGCGTAGAAGAGCAGAGTATAAAAGAGTTGAGAGAGTCAGAGTGGAGCAGAGCATAGTAGAGTAGAGCAGAGCAAAGTATAGTAGAGTAGAGTAGAGTTAGGTTATGTTATATTAGGCTAGGCAAGAGTTGAGTAGGATAGAGTAGATTAGAGTAGAGTAGGGTTAGGTTGGCTTGGCCAAGCTAGGCTTGGCTTGGTTAGAGTAGAGTAGAGTAGAATAAAGTATAGTGGAGTAGAGTAGAGTAAAGCTAGGTTAGGCTAGGCTAAGATAGGGTTGGCTAGGCTTACCTCAAGTAGATTTGAGTAAAGTGGAGTGGAGTGGAGTAGAGTAGAGTAGAGCAAGGTTGGGCTAGGATAAGATGGAGTATAGTAGAGAAGAGTAGAGTAGAGTGGAGTAGAGAAAGTAGAAAATACCAGAGTAGAGTAGAGCATAACATAGTAAAGTAGAGAAGAGCTGGGTAGAGTACAGCAAAGTAAAGTAGAGCTAGGTTAAGCTAGGCTGGGTTTTAATAGAGTAGAGTTGAGTAGAATTGAGTATAGCTAGGTTATGCTTAGCTAGGCATGGCTAAACAAGGCTAGTGTAGACTAGAGTAAAGTAGAGTAGAGTAGTTTAGAGCCGAGCAAAGTGCATCAGAGTGGAAAAGAGTAGAGTAGAGCAGAGCAGAGAAAAGTAGAGTAGAGCAAAGTAGAGTACAGTACAGTAGAGTAGAGCAAAGGATAGTAGAGCTAGGTTATAGTAGAGTAGAGTTGAGTTATGTTAGGTTAGGCTAGGCTTGAGTAGTAGAGTAGAGTTGAGTAAAGTAGAGTAGAGCTTGTTTTGGCTAGGCTAGGCTAGGTTAGGGTAAGATAGGCTATGCTAAAGTATAGTTGAGTAGAGTAGAGTATAGCAGAGTAAAATAGAGCAAAGCATAGCAAAGTAGAGTAGACTAGAGTAAAGAAGAGTAGAGGAGAGTAGAGTAGAGCACAGTAGAATAAAGAAGTATAGGATAGAGCAGAGTAGTGTAGAGTAAAGTAGAGGATAGAAGAGCAATATAGAGTAGAGAAAAGTATAATATAGTAGGGTAGTGCTTAGCAAAGTGAAGCAGAGTAGTGTAGAGCTTGGTCAGGTTAGGCTATATTAGAGTAGATTGAATTAGAGTAGAGTAGTGTAAAGTAAAGTATAGTTGAGCTAAGTTAGGCTATGATATGCTAGGCTATGATTGGCTAGGCAAGGCTAAGCTAGAGTAGAGTAGAGTAAAGTAGAGACGTATAGAGTGGAGCTGAGCAAAATAAAGCAGCATAGAGGAGAGTAGAGCAGAGTAGAGTAGAGTAGAGCAGAGCAAAGGAGAGCAAAGTAGAGTAAAGCAGAGCAAGGTAAGGCTAGGCTAAGCTAGCCCAGGCTATGCTAGAGTAGAGTAGAGTAGAGTAGAGCTAGGTTAGGCTAGGCTAAAATAGAGTAGAGTAGAGTATAATAGAGAACAATAGAGAAGAGTAGTGTAGAGTAGAGTAGAGTAGGAGTGAGGAGAGGAGAAGAGAGGAGAAGAGAGCAAAAGAGAGGAGAGGAGAGCTAATTACAGTAAAGTAGAGCAGAGTAGAGTAGTGTAGATTAAAGAAGAGTATAGCAAAGCAGAGCAGAGCAGAGAAGAGTAGAGCAGAGCAATGCATAGAAGAGTAGAGCAGAGCAAAGCATAACATAGCGATGTTAGATGAGGCTAGGTAGGGCTAAGCTAGAATAGAGTAAAGTAGGGTATAGTAGAGTGGAGCAGAGCTGAGTTATGTTAGGTTAGGGTAGGATAAAGTAGAGTAATAGAGTAGAGTATAGTAGAGTGGAGTGAGGTTTGGCTAAGTTAGGTTTGGCTTGGCTGGGCAAGGCTAGAGTAGAGTAGAGTAGAGTGGAGTGGAGTGGAGTAGAGTGGAGTAGAGTAGAGCAGAGAAGAGTAGGGTAGAGCAAAGTAGAGTAGAGCAGAGTAGAGTAGAGCAGAGTAGAATATAGTAATAGAGTAGTGTAGAGTAGAGTAGAGCATAGCTACCTTTGGCAATTCTACTCTAGGTTGGAGTAGAATAGAGTAGTGTAGATTATAGTAGAGTAGAGTAGAGTCAACCTGAGCTAAGTTAGGTTAGGCAAAGTTAGGCTAGGTTACTTTAAGCTAAGCTAGAGTAGGATAGTAAAGTAGAGTGTAGCTAGGTTCGGCTAGGAAATGTAAGGTTAAGCAAGGTTTGGTTAGAGTAGAGTAGAATAGAGTAAAATAGAGTAGAGTAGAGTAGAGAAGAGTAAGGTAGAGTAGTACAGAGTAGAGAAGTGTAGAGTAGAGTAGACGAGAGTAGAGAAGGGAAGAGAAAAGTTGAGAAGAGCAGAGTTGAATAGAGCAAAGTAGACTGGAGTATAATAGTGCAGAGTATTGTAGCATAAAGTAGAGCTAGGTTAAGATGGGCTAGAGTAGAGTAGATTCGAGTAGAGCAGTGCAGAGTAAAGTATAGTATAGCTAGGTTAGGCTAAGTTAGGGTTGGCTAGACTAGAGTAGAGTAGAGTAGGGAAGAGTAGAATATAATAGAGTAGAGAAAAGCTAGTTTAGGCTAGACTAGGCTAAACTAGGTTCGAGTTAAGTAGAGAGGAGGAGAGAAGAGTAGAGCAGTACATAGTAGAGCAAAGTAGAGTAGAGCATAGTAAAACAGAGTAGAGTAAAGAAAACAAGAGTTTAATAGAGTAGAGAAGAGTTGTGCAAGGTTTGGATAGTCAAGGATATAGTAGAGTAGAGTAGAGCTAGGTTGGGCTAGGCTAGGTTAGAGTAAAGTGGAGTAGAGTAGACGAGAAGAGTGGAGAAGGGAGGATAGGGCAGCAGTGGAGAGGAGATGAAAGTAGATTAAAGTGAAGCAGAGTAGAGTAGAGCAGAGTAGAGTAAAGTAGAGTAGAGAAGACTATAGTAGAGTAGAGTAGGGTAGAGTAGAGCAGAGTAGGGAAGAGCATAAAAGAGTAGAGCTAGGTTAGGTTAGGCTAGGCTAGCTATGGTAGGCTACACTAAAGTAGAGTAGAGTAAAGCAGAGTTGAACAAGGTTAGGTTAGGTTAGGCTAGGCTAAGCTAGAGTCGAGCAATAGAGGGGCATGTAGTAGAGTAGAGCAAGTTTAGGATGAGTTTGTTTAAGCTTTTTTATGCCAAGCTAGAGTAAAGTACAATGGAGTACATTAGAGCAGACTAGAGTAGAGTAAAGTTGAGTAGAGTAGAGTTGAATAGAGAAGAGTAAAATAGAGCAGAGTAGAGTAGAGTAAAGAAGAGTAGAGCACAAAAAAGTAGAGTAGAGTAGAGTAGAGTGGAGTAAAGTAGAGTAGAGTATAGCAGAGTAGAGTAGAGCTAGGTTAGGCAAGGCTAGACTAGGCCATGCTAAGATAAGCTAGGATAGAGTAGAATAGCATAGAGTAGAGTAGGGTAGAGTGAAGTAGAGTAGAGTAGAGTAGAGTAGAGTAGAGTAGAGCTGAGCATTATTAGATTAAGCTAAGTTAGGCTAGGCTTAACTAAGCAATGCAAGGCTAGGCTAGCTAGAGTAGGAGAATAGAGTAAATTAGAGCTAGGTTAGGCGAGGTTATGTAAGGTGAGGCAAGGCTAGTGTAGAGTAGAATAGAGTAAAGTAGAGTGGAGTAGAGTACAGTATAGCAGAGCAAAGTATTATAGAGTAGACATAGTAGAGAAGAGTAGAGTAGTGTAGAGCAAAGCAGTGTAGAGGAGTCCAAAGTAGAGCAAAGGATAGCAGAGTAGGGCAAAGTAGAGCAGAGCTTTGTTAGGCTTGGCTTGAGTAAAGTAGAGTAGAGTAGAACAAAGTAGAGTAAAGTAGAGCTAGTTACGCAAAGCGAAGCAAGGTTAGAGTAGAATAGACTAAAGTAGAGTGTGGTATAGTAGAATAGAATAGAGTATAGTAGAGTAGAGTATAGTAGCATAGAGCATAGTAGAGTATAGTAGAGTAGGTTAGCCTATGTTAGGCTAGAGTAAAAGAGTAGAGTAGAGTAGAGTAGAGAATGGTAGAGGAGAAGAGTGGAGAGGAGAGCAGAGTAGAGTAGAAGAGTAGAGCAGAGTAATGTAGAGCAAAGTTGAGTGGAGTAGAGCAGTATAGAGTAGAGTAGTGTAGAGTTGTGTAGAGCTATGATAGGCTCGGGTAGGCTAGGCTATAGTAGAGTACAGTGGATTACAGTAGAGCAGAATAAGGTTAGGCTAAGCTAGGATAGGGTAGGCTAGGTTAGAGTATAATAGAGTGGAGTGGAGTGAATTAGTTTAGAGTTGAGAAAGGTTAGGTTGGGTTAACTTCAGCTAGTCAAGGCTAGGCTAGGCTGAGCTAGAGTATAGAAAAAAAGAGTAGAGTAGAGTAAGGTATAGTTGTGTAGAGTAGAGTAGAGTAGAGTAGAGTAGAGCAGAGTATTGTTGAGTAGAGTTGAGCATAACAGAGTAAAGTATGGAGAGAAAAGTAGAGTGGAGGAGAGCAAGGCTTTGTTATGCTAGGCAAGTGTAGAGTAGAGTAGAGTAGTGTAGAGTAGAACAGAGCTAGGTTAGGCTAGGTTAGACAAGGCTAGGCTAGACAAGGATAGGTTAGGCTGGGCTAGGCAAGGCTAGAGAAGAGAAGAGTAAAGTAGATCTAGGTTAAGTTAGGTGAGGCTAAGCTATAGTACAACAGAGTAGAGTAGAGTAGAGTAGAGCATAGCTAAGCAGCATAAAAAAATCAGAGTAGAGCAATGTAGTGTAGACTATAGTTGAGTAGAGTTTGGTTAGGTTAAGCTAGGCTAGGCTATGTAAGGCTAAGCTAGGCTATAGTAGAGTATAGTAAAGTAGAGCTAGGTTAAGCAAAGTTAGGTTAGGCTAGGTTTGAGTAGAGTAGAGTAGAGCACAATAGAGCTAAGTTAGGCTAGGATAGGCAAAGCGATGATAAGCTAGGGTAGGCTTTGAAGGGCTAGGCTAGAGTATAATAGAGTACGGTGGATTAGAGTAGAGCTTAGCTAGGCTTGGCGAGGCTAGGCTAGAGTAGAGTAGAGTGGAGTAGAGCTGAGTAGAGTAGAGTAGAGAACAATAGAGTGGAGCAAAGCAAAATAGAGTAGAGTCAAGAAGAGCAGAGCATAATAGAGCTAGGTTTGGGTAAGCTGGGCTAGAGTAGAGTAGAGTAAAGTAATGTAGAGTAAAGTAGAGTAGAGTAGAGTAGTGTAGAATATAGTAGAGTAGAGTATAGTAGAATAGAGTAGAGTAGAATATAGTATAGTAGAGTAAAGCAGAGCAAAGCTAGGTTAAGCTAGGCTAGGCTAGTTAGGTTAGGCTCGAGTAGAGCAGAGTAGAGTACTGTAGAGTAGAGTTGGGTAGAGCTAGTTCTAGCTAGAAAAGGCTATTTTAGGCTTAGTTAAAGTAGGGTAAACTAGAGCAAAGCCGAACAGAGCAGAGCAAAGCAAAGTAAAGTAAAGTGGAGCATAAAAGAGTAGAGGAAAGCTAAGTAGAGAAGACTAGAGCAGAGCTAGGTTAGACTTGGCTAGGCTAGGCTTGGTTAGGTCAGGCCAGAGTCATGTAGAGTAAAGTAAGGTAGAGTATATTAGAGTAGAGCTACGTTAGGTTAAGCTAGGCCAGGAAAGGCTAAAGTAGAGTAGTGTAAAGTAGAATAGAGCACTGTCGAGTAGAGCAGATAAGAGTATAATAGAGTGGAGTAGAGTAGAGTAGAGCAGAGTAGAGCAGAGTAGAGAATAAAATAACACAGTAGAGTATAGTACTACAAAGCTAGGTTAGGATAGGCTAAGTTAGGGTAGAGTAGAGTAGAATAGAGTAGAGCAGAGCTTGGCTATGCTAGGGTAGAGTAGGCTAGCCTAAATTAGGCAAGAGTAGAGTAGAGTAGAGTATAGCAAAGTAGTGTCGTGTAGAGTAGAGCATAGTCGAGTAGACCAAAGCAGAGTAGAGTAGTGATAGGCAGAGTAGAGTAGAGTAGAGAAAAGTAGGGCAGAGAAGTGTAGACTAGAGCAAAGTGGAGCAGAGAAAAGTAGAGTAGGGTAAAGCAAAATAGAGGAGAGCAGAGTAGTGCAGATAAGAATTGAGCTAGGATAGGCTAGGCTAGCTAGAAAATAGTAGAGTAGAATAAAGCTAAGTTAGGCTAAGTTAAGCTAGGTTAGGTTAGAGTAGTGTAGAGTAGAGTTGAGGTTAGTTGAGTATAGAAGAGTAGAGTGGAGAAGTGCAGATTAAAGTAGAGTAGAACTAAGTCAAGTTAGGTTATGCTAAGCTAATCAAGGTAGGGTTAGGCCAGGAGAGGCTATCCTAGGCTAGGCTTGGCCAAAGTAGAGTAAAATAGAGCAAGGTTAGGCTATACTAGGCTAGGCTAGAGTATAATAGAGTAGAGCAGAGTTAAGTAGAGCAAAGTTGAGAAGAGCAAAATAGAGTAAAGCAAAGCAGAGTAGAGAAGAGTATAAGAGAGTAGAGAAGAGCTTGGTTAGACGAAGCTAGGCTAGGCTAGGGTAGGCTAGAATAGAGTAGAGAATAGTAGAGTAAGGATAGGCTTGGAAATGCTAGGCTAGGCTAGGTTAAAGTATAATAGAGTAGAGTATAATATAGTATTGTAGTGTAGAGTAGAGTAGAGTAGAGTTAGTTTAGGCAAAGCTAAGCTAGTCTACAGTGGAGTAGAGTAGAGTAGAGTGGCATAGACAAGAGTAGAGTAGAGTAGAGCTTAGTTAGGTTAGGCTAGTCTAGGTTAGGCTAGGCTAAAGTAGGCTAGAGTAAAGTAGAGCAGAGTAGAGTAGAGTAGAGTAGACAAGAGCATAACTGGGTAGAGAAGAGTAGAGTAGAGTAGTGCAAAGTAGAGTAGAGCAAAGCAAAGCTTAGTAGAGCTAGGTTAGGCTAAGTTATACTGGGCTAAGATAGGATAGGCTCGACTAAGCTAGGTTAGAGTAGTAGATTAAAGTGTAGTTTAGCATAGTAGAGTAGAGTAGAGCTAGGTTAGGCAAGGTTTGGTTTGGCTTTGCAAGGCTAGGTTTCAATAGATTAGAGTATAGTAAAGTAGAATAGAGTTAGGTCAGGTTAAGCTATATTAGGCTTGGCTAGGATAGAGTTTTGTAGACTATAATAGAGTAGAGTAGAGTAGAGCAGAGCAAAGCAGAGTAAATAAGTTTAGAGTAGAGTAGTGTAGAGCAGAGTAGAGCAATGTTCGACTAGGCTAGGATAGAGTATAGTAGAGTAGAGAAGAGCTATATAAGGCTTGTTTTGGCTAGGTTAGGTTAAAGTTGAGTAGAGTAGAGCAGAGTAGAGTAGAGCAAAGTAGAGTGGAGCCGAGTAGAGTAGAAGAGCAGGGTAGAGATATGGAAAGTAGAAAAGAGTAGAGAAAAGCAATGCAGAGTAGAGCTAAGTTAAGTTATGCTACATTAATCTAGGCTAGACTATGTTAGAGTAGAGTAGAATAGAGCTTGGTTATGCTAAACTAGGGTAAGATATGCTAAGCTAAGCTAGATCAGAGTAGAGTAGAGTAGAGTAGGGTTTAATAGTATAGAGAAGTGTACAATAGAGTAGAGTAGAGCTAGGCTAGGGTAGGCTTGGCTAGAGCAGAGTAGAGTATAGTAGTGTGGAGTGGAGTATAGTAGAGCTAGGTTAGGCTAGTTTAGGTTAGGTTAGGAAAAAGAAGAGTAAAGTAAAGTAGAGGAGAAGAGAGTTGAGCAGTGTAGAGCAATGTAGAGCAGTTTAGAGTTGAGTAGAATAGAGTAGAGTAGAACAATGTAGAGTAGAGTAGAATGAAGTAGAGAAAAAAAGAGCAAAATGGAGTAGAGTAGAGTAGAGGAGAGTAGAGCAAAGTAGAGCAAAGCAAAGCAAGGTTAGGCTAGGCTAGGCTTTGCTAAGCTAGGTTAGGCTAGGCTATGCTAGAGTAGAGTACAGCTAGGTGGGGCTATGTTAGAGTATAGTGGAGTAGAGTAGAGTAAAATAGAGTAGAGTGGAGTAGAGTTGAGTAGAGTAAAGCTAGCTTTGGCTAGGCTAGGCTAGGGTTGGCTAGGCTAAGTTATCCAAGGCTAGAGTAGAGTATAATAGTGTATAGTAGAGTAGAGTAGAGCTAGGTTAGGTTAGGTTAGGCTTGAATACTATAAAGCAAAGTAGAGCAGAGTAAAGCAGAACAGAGAAGTATAGAGCTGATCAAGTATAGTTTGGTTAGACTAAGCCAAGTGAGGTTATGTAAGGCTAGGCTAGGCTAACCTAAGCTTGAGTAGAGAAAAATAGAGTAGATTTAGGGTAAGCTTGGCTAGGCTAGGCTAGGTTAAAGTAGAGTAGAGTTGAGTAGAGTAGAGCTAGATAGGCTAAGGTAAGCTAGGTAGGCTAGGCAATGGTTGGCTAGATTTGGCTAGGCTACAGTGGAGTAGAGTAGACTAGAGAAGAGTAGAGTGGAGTAGAGCAAGATTAAGCTAAGCTAAACTAGAGTACAAAGCTGAAAAGAGTAGAATAGAGTATAGTAGAGTAGTGTAGAAAGGAGTTGGGTAGAGCATAGCATAACAGAGTAGAGTAGAGTATAGCAGAGCAAGGTTAGGCTAAGCTAACCTAGGTTAGGCAAGGTTAAGCTAGGAAAAACAAGGTTAGGCTAAGGAAAAGTAGAGTAGAGTAGAGCTTAGTTAAGCTAAGATAAGCTATGTTAAAGTTTAGTAGAGTCAAGTAGAGTAGAATAGAGTAGTGTAGAGCAGAGTAATTAGAGTATAGTAGATTAGAGCTTGGTTAAGCTAGGCTAAGCTAGACACAACTTGGGTAGGGTATGCTAGGCTAGGCCAAGCTAGGCTAAGCTAGAATAGAGTAGTGTAGAGTATAGTAGAGTAGAGCTAGGTTTTGTTAGCCTATGCTAAGCTAGGCTAGTTTAGGCTAGGCTAGAGTAGAGTAGAGTAAAGTAGAGAACAAGAGAACATAATAGAGCTGAGTAATGTAGAGTAGAGAAGAGTGGAGTAAAAGAATGGAGCAGGGAAATACAGAAAAGAGTGGAGTAGAGTAAAGAAGAGTAGAGTAGAGCATAGTAAAGAAGAGCATGGAAAAACTAAGTAGAGCAGAGCATAGCAAGGTAAGGTTAGGTTAGACTAAGCTATGCTTGGAAGGGTAAAGCCAGAGTGGAGTCGAGTTCAGTTAGGCTTGGCTAGGCTTGAATAAAGTAGAGTTAAGCAGAGCAGAATATAGAGAAGCAGAGTAGAACAGAGCATAGCAGAGTAGAGCAAAGCATAGTAGCACTGAGTAGAGAAGAGTAGAGTAAGGTAGAGTAGAGCTAGTTAGTCCAAGCTAGGTTAGGCCAGGCTAGGCTAGGCTAGGCTAACCTATGTTTGAGTTGAGTAGAGTAGAGTCCAGTATTGTAGATTTGAGTAGAGTAGGGCAGAGTAGAGAAGAGTAGTGCTGAGCATAATAAAGTAGACTAGAGTAGAGCTGTACAGAGTAGAGCAGAGTAGAGTAGAGCAGTGCAAAATAGAGTAGAGTAGAGGTGAGCAGAGTAAAGCAGAGCAGTGAAGAGTAAAGGTAAGTTAGGCTAGGCTAGGTGAGAGTAGAGTACAGTAGAGTGGTGTAAAGTAGAGTAGAGTAGAGTAGAGCTTGGTTAAGCTAGGCTAATGTCCACAAGGTTAGAAAAGACTAGGGTAGAGTAGAGTAGAGTAGAACAAAGCTAAGCAGAGTAGAACATAACTGAGCAGTGAAGAGTAGAGCTTCCTTTTGCTAAGTTAGGCTAAGCTAGGCTATGTTAGAGAAGAGTTGAGTAAAATAGAGTAGAGTGGAGTAAAGGATAGAAGAGCAAAGTAGAGTGGTGTAAGGCATAGTAGAACATAACAAAGCAGAGTAGCAAAAAGTAGCGAAGAGCAAAGTAGAGCAGAGTTGAGTAGGGTAGACTAGAGTTGAGTAGAGCTAGTTTAGGGTAGGCTAGGCTAGCCAGGCTAGAGTAGAGTAGAGTAGACTAAAGCTAGGTTAGGTTGGCTAGGCTAGGCTTTAGTGGAGTTGAATAGAGTAGAGTATAGTAGAGTTGAGAAGGGTAGAGTAGAGTAGAGTAGAGCTAAGTTAGGATAGGATAGGCTATGCTAGGCTAGGTTAGGTTAGGAGCAACTAGGCTAGGCTAGAGTAGAGTACAGTAAAGCAGAGTTGAATAGAGTAGAGCTAGGTTAGGTTAAGCTTGGCTAGGGTAACATTGAGGAGAGTAAAGCAGAGTATAGTATAGTATAGTAAAGTAGAGTAGAGTAGAGCAAAGCAGAGCAGTGTTGAGTAGAGTAGAGTAGAGCAGACCTAGGTTTGGCTAAACTAGGCTAGGTAGGCAAGAGTAGATTGGAGTAGAGTAAAGTTAAGGTAGGTTAGGCTAGGTTATATTAGGCTTAGTTAGAGTAAAGTAGAGTTAAATATTGTAGATTAGAGAAGAGTGGAGTAGATGAAAGTAGAGTAGAGCTAGGTTAGGCTAGGCCAGGTTAGGTTAGAGTAGGCATGACTAGAAAAGGTTATGCTAGAGTAGAGTAGACTAGAATAAACTAGAGTAGAGAAGTGCAGGTTAGGCTAGGCTAGGCTTGGCTAAGCTAAACAATGCTAGAATAGAGTAGAGTAGAGCAGAGCAGAGAAGAGTATAGCAGATCAGAGTAGAGTAGAGTAGAGTAAAGTGGAGCAGAGTAGAGAAGAGTAGCACAGAGTAAAGAAGAGTAAATAAAAGTATAGTAGGGTAGAGTGGAATAAAGCACAGTAGAGCATAACAGAGCAAAGAAGAGTAGAATAGAGTAGAGCATAATAGAGTAGAGCTAGGTTACGATAGAGAATAGTAAAGTAGAGTAGGGTAGAGTAGAGTAGAGTAGAGAAGAGTAGAATAGTGTAGGGCTAGGTTAGGCTAGGCAAGCATAGGATAGGCTAGGCCTGGCTCGAGTAAAGTAGAGCAGAGTATAGTAAACCTCAGTTATGCTATGCAAGGCTAGTGTATAATAGAGTAGAGTGGAGTAATGAGAACAGAGTAAAGCAGAGTAGAGCAAATAAGAGTAAAGTAGAGCTGAGCTGAGTAGAGTAAAGCAGAGTAGAGAAGAGTAGATTTAGGTTAGGCTATGTGAGCCTAGGCTAACCTAGGCTTTACTCGATAAGGCTAGGGTAGAGTGGAGTAGAGTAGAGTAGAGTAGAGCTTAGTTATGCTAGGTTAGGCTATATTAGGTTAGGGTAGAGTAGAGTAGAGTAGATTAGAGTAGAGTAATGTAGAGTAAAGCAAGGTTAGGATAGGCTAGGCTCAACTAGGCTAAACTAGGCTAGAGTAGAGTGGAATATATTAGAGTGGACTAGAGTAAAGCATACCAGAGTAGAGCAAAGAAGAGTAGAGCAGAGCAAAGTAGAGAAATGCATTATAGAGTAGAATAGAGAAGAGCATAACAGAGTAAAATAGAGCAAAGCAGAGTAAAGCAAAGCAAAGTAGAGCTTAGCTAAGCTAAGCAGAGTAGAGCATAATAGATAGTAGAGTAGAGCAGAGTAGAAAAGAGTTATGTTAAGTTGGGCAATGCTTGGCTATGTTAGAGTAGAGCAGAGCTAAATGGAATAGAAGAGAGTGGAGTAGAACAGAACATAACATAACTAAGCCAAGCAAAGCATAGCAGTGAAAAGTAGAGCAAAACATAAAAAAGCTGAGTAAGCAAAGCAGAGTGTAGTTAGCTTAGGCTAGGCTAAGCTAAGCATGGCTAGGCTAAGCTAAGTTAGGCTAGGCAAGGCTATGCTAGAGTTTAGTAGAGTAGACTAGAGTAGAGTAAAGCAGGGCAAAGTATAATAGAGTATAGTAGAGTAGAGTAGACCATAGTAGAGCTAGGTTAGGCTATACTAGGGTATGCTTACCTAGGGTAGGCTAGGCTAAGCAAGAGTAGAGAAAAGTTGAGTAGAGCTAGGTTCGACAAGGCTAAGTTAGAGTAGAGTAGGGTAGATCAGAGGAGAGTAAAGTAGAATAGAGTTAGGTTAAGCTAGGCAAGGATAGGCAAGTAGGGTAGGCTAGGCTAAGCTAGAGTAGAGTAGAGTAAATTAGAGCTAGATTAGGATAGGTTAAGCTAGGTTATACTAAATGAGGCAAGAGTAGATTGGAGAAGAGTAGAGTAGAGTAGAGCAAAGTAGAGAAGAGCAGAATAAAGCAAAGCAGAGTAGAGTAGAGTAGAGTAGAGCAGAACAAGAAGATTATAGTAGAGCAAAGATTAGTAGAGCCAAAGGCTAAGGTAGGCTAGGCTAGAGTAGAGTAGAGTAAAGTTAGCTTAGGCTAAGCTAGGCTATGCTAGGTTTGAGTCAAGTAGAGGAAAGTAGAGTATAGTCAAGTAGAGTAGAGTATAATAAAGCTAGGTTAGACTAGGCTAGGTTTGACTAGGCTAGTGTAGGCTTGGAAAGGCTAGGCTAGGCTTAAGTAGAGTTGAGTATAATAGAGTATAATAGAGAAGAGCAGAGTGGATTAGAGTAGAGTAGATTAAAGTAGAGTGGAATAGAGTAGAGTAGAGTAGAAGTGTAGAGGAGAGCAAAGTAGAGTAGATCAGAGAAGAGCAGAGTAGAGAAGAGCCGAGCTGACCAAAGCAGATTAGAGTAGACTAGAACAAGATTAGGCTAGGCTAGGATAAGAAAGTGCATAGTAGAGGTCAGTTATGTTAAGCATTCTAGTTTAGAGTAAAGTAGAATATATTATAGTAGAGTTGAGCTCAGTTAAGCTATGCTAGGCTAAGCAAGGCTAGAGTAGAGTAGAATGGAGTAGATTAGAGTAGAGTAGAGAAGAGTTATGCAAAGTAGAGCGAGCAAAGTAGAGTAGAGCAAAGTAGAATAGAATATATTAAGGTATAATTGGCCAGAGTAGACTAGAGTAGAGCAGAATAGAGCTTGGTTAGGCTAGGCTAAGCTAGGCTAGGTTTGAGCAGAGTTGAGTAGAGTATAGTAGATTATAGTAGTGGAGAGTAGAGTAGAGTAGAATAGAGCTAGGTTAGGGTAGGTTTAGTTTGATTGTAATAGAGTAGGGTGGAGTGGAGTAGAATAGAGCAGAGCAGAGTATGGTAGAGAAGAGTAGAGAAAAGCAGTACAAAAAAGAGTAGAGTAGAGAAGGGTAGAGTTGTGCTAAGCTAGGTTAGGTTAGTCTAGGCAAGGCTAGGTAAAGTTTGTGTAAATAAGGGTAAAGTATAGTAGAGTAGAGTAGAGCTAGTTTAGGGTTTGCTAAGGTAACCTAAGATAGGCTGGGCAAGGCTAGGCTAGGCTAAAGTAGAGTAGAGTATGGTAGAGTAGAGTATAGAAGAGCTAGGTTAGGCTAGGCAAGGCTAGGATTGGCTAAACTAGGAATGAGTATAATAGAATAGAGTAGAGTATAGTATTGTTATGTTGATCAAAGTAGAGCATATAAGAGCAGAGCTGGGCTAGGTTAGGCTAAGCAAGGCTTTGGTGGAGCAGAGTAGAGTAGAGTAGTTTATAGTGAGATTAAGCTAGGCAAGGCTAAAGTAGATTAGAGTAGAGTAGTGTATAATAGAGTAGTGTAGAGCTAGGTTAGGCAAGGCTATGCTAGCTAAAAAAGTCATAGTAGAGTAGAGTGGAGTAGAGTAGAGTAAAGTAGAGCAAATCAGAGCAGAGAAGCATAGAGTAAAGCATAAGAGAGTAGAATAGAGTAGAGCAAATTAGAGAAGAGAATAGTAGAGAAAAGTAGAGTAGAGCAGAGCAGAGCAAAGATGAGCAAAGTATAGCAGAGTAGAGTAGAGTTGAGTAGGGCTATGTTAAGCTAGGTTAGGCTAAGCTAGAGTAAAGTAGAATAGAGTAGAGTAGTGTACAACTAGGTTTTATAAGGCTATGTTAGTATACTGTAGAGTAGAATGGAGTAGATTAGACTAGAGTAGAGTAGAGTAAAGAAGAGCTGAGCAAAGTTAGGTTAGCTTAGGCTACACTGGAGTAGGTAAGGCTAGAGTAGAGTAGAGTAGAGAAGAGTATAGTAGAGTAGAGTATAGTAGAGCTATATTAGGTTTGGTTAGGCTATGTAAAATGATGCTAGGGTAGAGTAGAGTAGAGTGTAGTAGAGTAGAGTTGAGTAGAGCAGAGAAGAGTAGACCAGAGCAAAGTAGACCAGAGTAAAGAAGAGTAGAACATAATAGAGCAGAGCAGAGTAGAGTAGAGTAGAGTAGTGTAGAGCATAGTAGAGTAGAGCAGAGTAGAGTCGAGCAGAGCCGAGCAGGATAGCACAGAGCATAAATAAGTAGAGGAGAGTAGAGCTAGGTTAGGTTGGGGTAGGTTAGAGTAGAGTAGAGTAAAGTGGAGTATAGTAAAGTGTAGTAGAGTAGACTAGAGTAGAGCTAGTTTAAGCTAATTTGGGTTAGTCAAGGATAGGCTAGGCTAGAGTAGCATGGAGTAGAGTAGTGTAGAGTAGAATAGAGTAGAGTAGAGCTAGTTTAACTAGACAAGGAAAGAGTATAGTGGAGTAGAGTAGGGTAGAGTAGTATAGAGTAGAGTAGAGTAGAGCAGAGTAGAGTAGAGCAGAGGACATTATAATAGAGTAGAGTTAGGTTAGGCTAGGCTAAGCTAGTGTAGAGTAAAGTAGAGTAGAGTTGAGTAAAACAAGGTTAGGCAAGGCTATGTTAAAGTAGAGTTGAGTAGAGCTAAGTAGAGTTGAGTAGATTGGAGTAGAGTTGAGCGAGATTAGGCCAAGTTAGCCTAGGCTCGTGTAGGCCAGGCTAGGCTAGGCTAGAGTAGAGTAGAGTAGAGTAGAGAAAAGTAGAGTAGAGCTAAGTTAGTATAGGCTAGGCTTGGCTAAACAAGGCTAGAGTAGAGTATAGTAGAGCAAAGTAGAGTAGAGTAGAGTAGACCAAAGAAACATAAAGTAAAATAGAGAAGAGCTGAGCAAAGTAGAGTAGAGCAAAGCATAGTAAAGCAGAGTGTAGTAGGAATAAAGATTGCTTTGACTAGCCTACGAGTGAGGATGAGATTCTTTCTCTTAGCCAGGCTTTCATCCAATAACAAGTAACTCATGATCTGATATGCACTCGATGAGGCATCTTGGGCGATTGGCATGCTCCCCAGAACGTTCCATTTATTAAGGAAAGTATATGCATTAGAGAGAATCTAAAAAGAGTATAGTAAAGCACAATAGTGTATAGCAGAGTAAAGTAAAGTAAAGTAAAGTATAATAAACTAGAGTAGGGTTTAGTGAGCATGGTTAAGCTAAGTTAGTGTGGAGTAGAGTATTGTATAACAGAGTAGATTATCATAGATTAGATTAGAGTAAGGTAGAGCAGAGTAGAGAAGAGTACAGTAGAGTAGAGCTAGGTTTGTCTCAATAAGGCTAGGCTAGGTTAGGCTAAGCTAGGTTTGGCTAGAGTAGAGTATAGTATGGTAGAGTAAAGCAGAGTAAGGCAGAGTACAGTAGATTAGAGCTTGGTGAGGCTAGGCTAGGCTTAGTTAGAATGGGGTAGAGTAGAGTAGAGTAGAGTAGAGTAGAGTCGAGTAAAGTAGAGTAGAGTAAATTAGAGTAGCATGGAGTAAGGTAGAGTAGAGTAGATTATAGTAAAAAAAAAGGTGGAGAGGTGAGAAGAGCATAGCAGAACAGTAGAGTAGAGTAGAGTATTGCAAAGCAGAGCAGTGTAGAGCAAAGTCAGGTAGAGCAGGGTAGAGTTGAGTAGAGCAGAGCTAGGTTTGGCTAAGTTAGAATAGTTTAGGATAGAGTAGAGTAAAGTAGAGTGGAACAAAGCTAAGTTAGGTTAGGTTTGGCTAGGCTAAGATAGAGTAGAGTAGAGTACAGGAGAGTAAAGTAGAGTAGAGTACAGCTAGTTCATGCTAGGCCAGGCTAAACTTGGCTAGAGTAGAGAAGAGTAGAGTAGAGTAGAGAAGAGAAGAGCATAGAAGAGCAGAGTTGAGTTGAGTATAATAAAAAAGATTATAGCAGAGTAAAAAAAAGCAAAGTAGAGTAGAGCAAAAAAGTACAAAGCTGAGTAGAGTAGAGTAGAGAAGAGGAGTGCAAGAGAGAAAAAAGAAGAGAATAAAAAAGATGAGTAGAGCAGAGTAAAGAAGAGCAGAGTAGAGTAGAGCTAGATTAGCCTTTGTTAGGCTTGAGTAAAGTAGGGTAGAATAAGAGTAGAGTATGGTTTTGTTAGGCTAAGCTTGGCTAGGCTAAGTTAGAGTAAGGTAGAGTAGAGTAGAGTAGAGTAGTACATAGTGGAGTAGAGTAAAGTAGAGTAGAATAGAGTAGAGTAGAGTTGAGCAGAGTATAGAAGAGCTAGGTTAGGTTGGGCTAAGTTAGAGTCGACTTGGCTAAGCTAGAGGAGAGTATAGTATAGTAGAGTAATGTAGAGCTAGGTTTTGCTTGGCTTGGTAAGGCTAAGGTAGAGTGGAGTAGAGTAGAGTAGAATAGAGTAGAATAAAGTAGAGATAAGTAGAGTAGAGTAGAGCATAGCAGAGTTGAGTAGAGTAAAGCTAAGTTAGTCTAAGCTAGGCTAGGTTATGTTAGCCAAGGCAAGGCAAGGTTAGAGTAGATCAGAGTAAAGTAGAGTATTTTAGAGCCAAGTTAGAATAGGCTAAGCTAAGTAAGGCTAGGCTAGGCTCAAGTAAGCTAGCCAAGGCTAGACTGAGCTAGTTAAGCAAGGCTAGGTAAGAGTACAGAGTAGAGTAGAGCAGAGTAGATTTGAGCAGAGTAGAGAAGAGCAGAGAAGAGCAGAGCATAGTGGAGTAGAGAATAATAGAGTAGAGTAGAGTAGAAAGAAGCTAGCTTAGGTTAGGTTAGGCTAGGCTAGGTAAGGCAAGGCTGTAGTAGAGTATAGTAGAGTGGAGCAGAGAATAGCAAAGTAGAGTAGAGTAGAATAGAGTATTATAGAGTAGAGCTAGGTTAAGCCAAGTAGGGTTAGGTTACCAAAGGTTAGGGTAACATAAGATAAGCTAGAGTAGAGTAGAGTAGGGTAGCACAAAGTAGAGTAGAGTTGAGTAGAGCTAGATTCGACTAAGCTAACCTAGGTTAGAGTATAGTAGAATAGAGTAGAGTAATTTAAAGTAAATTAGATTATAGTATAGCATGGTGTAGTAGAGTAAAGTAGTGCAGAATAAAGGAGAGGAGAGTAGAGGAGTGGAGATGAGGGGAGAAGGGAGAGAGTAGAGTAGAGTAACCTAGGCTAGATAGAGTTGAGTAAATTGGTGTAGAGTATAATAGAGTAGGGTAGAGCTAGGTTGAGCTAGACTTGGCTTGGTAAGTAGAGTAAAGTAAAGCTAGGTTAGGCTAGGCTTGGCTAGGCTAGAGAAGAGTAGAGTTAGGTTAAGCTTGGGTAAGCTAGAGTATAGTAGAGTAGAGTGGAGTAGGGTAGGGTAAAGTATAGTAGAATAGAGTAGAGTAGAGTATACTAGGCTCTGCTCTGGTATGCTCTATTCGGCTCTACTCTGCTCTACTTTACTCTACTCTAATCTCCTTTACTCTATTGTACTATACTCTAGCCTAGCTTAGCCAAGCCTAAGCTAACCTAGGCTAACCTTACTCTTCTCTACTACACTATACTCTATAACTCAACTCTAGCATACTAATGCCTGGCCTAACCAAGCCTAACCTAACCTTGCTTTGCTCTGTTCTATAATAATCTTCTCTATTATAATCTAACCTAGCCTAACCTAGCCTAACTTAACCTAGCTCTATTCTACTCTGCTCTACTCTACTCTATTTTGCTCTACCTTACTCTACTCTTCTCTACTCTACACTGCTCTTCATAACTTTGCTCTTCTCGACTATGATCTCCTCTCCTCTTCTCTAGTCTCTTCTCCTTCACTCTCCTCTCCTCTCGTTTGCTCTCCTCTACTCTAGAGTCTACTACTCTACTATAATATACTTTACTCTACTCTACTCTACTCTACTATGCTCTATTATGACAAAGCTTAGCCTAACCTAGCTCTACTCTACTTCATTATACCCTAGCCTAGCATATCTTAACCTAAAATAGCTTTGCACTACTCTGTTATGCTCTGCTCTGCTCCATGCTGCTCTACTCCATGCTGCACTTCTCTACTATACTCTGCTCCACTCTAGTCTTCTCTACTCTAATCAGCTCTCCTCTTCTCTACTCTCTCATCCTACCCTCACCTCTACTCTACTCTACTCCATTCTACTCTTCTTTACTCTACTCTACTCTATTCTACTCAGCTCTATTCTACTCTATTCTACTCTACTATACTCTACATTACTCTTCTCTATTCTACTCTACTCCACTCTACTCTACTCTACTCTACTACACTATGCTCTATTATATTCAGCTCTGCTCTACTATACTTTGCTTTGCTCTGCTCTACTCTACTTTGTTCTACTTTCTCTACTATGCTCTACTCTAATATAACCTAACCTAACTTAACTGAGCTCTGCTCTACTCTACTCTATTTTACTCGACTGTAGTCTACTTTAGTGTAGCTTAAACAAGCCTAACCTTGCTTTTCTCTACTCTACTTTGCTTTGCTCTACTTTACTATTCTCTGCTATACTCTGCTATACTCTGCTCTACTTTGCTTTGCTCCTCTCTGCTCTGCTCTATACTACTCTACTTTACTATACTCTACTATTCTCTACTTTAGTCTACGCCAGCATAGTTTAGCCTAGCCTAGTCGAGCATAACCTAACTATACTCTATTCTGCTCCACCCAATTCTAACCTAGAATAGCCTAACCTAGCTATGCTCTACTTTGCTCTACACTACTCTTCTCTACTCAATTATTGCAATGCTCTACTATGCTTTGCTCTTCCCTACTTTCCTTTGCACTACTTTACTCTTCTCTGCTCTACTGTACTCTAGCCTAGCCTAGCCCGACAAATCTTTACTCTACTCTATTCTATTCAACTCTACTCTACTCTATCGTACTCTAGCCTAGCCTATCTTAGCCTTACCTAGCTTAGCATAACATTGCTCTACTATACTTTATTCTACTCTACTCTACTCTTTTCTACTTTAGTCTATTCTACTCTACTCTACTCAACTCTACTCTACTATACTCCACTTTACTCTAATCCAACCTAGCCTAGCATAGCCTAACATAACTCTACTCTACTACACTCTACATTACTCAACTATACTCAATTCTAGCTTGCCTAATCTAGCTGTACTCTACTCATCTCTACTCTGCTCTACTCTTCTCTACTCTATGCTACTTTGCTCTTATCCTCTTTTCTCTACTCTGCTCTTCTCTTGCCTACTCTTCTTTATCAAAGCCTAGCCTAGCCAATCCTAAGTTAACCTAACTTTACTTACTCTACTTTACTCTAACTAGCCTAACCTAGCATAGCTTAACCTACCTTAACCTAACCTAGCTCTACTCTACTCTACTCTATAATACTCTACTATATTCTACTCTACTCTACTCTACTCCACTCCACTCTACTCTACTCTACCCTAACATAGACTAAACTTGCCTAGCTTAGCCTAACCTAGCTCTTCTCACCACTACTCTACTCAACTCTTGTATGCTCTACTCTACTCTGCTCTATTTTACTCTATTCTTCTCTATTTTGCCCTACTCCAGTGTGCTATCCTCTACTCTACTCTTCTCTACTTTGCTCTACTCTACTCTTCTCTAGCTTGGCTTAGCCTAGCCTGGCTTAATCGAGCCCTACTCTACTCTACTCTCCTCTACTCTAGCCCAACCTAGCCTAGCCTAGCCTTGCTTCGCTTAGCCTAACCTAGATCTACTCCACTCTGTTCAACTCTACTCTACTCCAATTTACTCTACTTTGCTCTGTTAGCTTAGCCTAACCTAGCTTTTCTCTTCTTTACACATCTTTACTCTGCTTTGCTATGCTCTACTTTTCTCTTCTTTACACATCTTTACTCTGCTTTGCTATGCTCTACTTTTCTCTTCTCTACTCTACTCTGCTCTACTCTATACTACTCTGCTCTAGTATGCTCAACTCAGCTCTACTCTGCTCTCTTCTACTCTCCTCGACTCTCTCTATCCTACTCTACCCAATTTTACTCTAACCTAGCCTATCCTAACCTAGCTTAACCTAGCTCTACTTTACTTTACTCTACTCTATTGTACTTTACACAACTCTATTATACTCTTGCTTAGCCTAACCTAGCTTTGATCTATGCTCTACTCTTCTTTACTATACTCTACTTTTTTATTCTTTACTCTATTCTCTTCTACTCTTTTCTTCTCTGCACTTCTTCACTCTACTTTGCTCTACTATGCTCTACTCTTCCCTACTTTTCTCTACTTTGCTTTGTTATGCTTTTCTTTGCTCTAATTTGCTCTGCTCTACTCTACTCTAATCTAGTCTACTCTATTATGCTTTACTCTGCTCTACACTACACTACTCTACTCTACTCTACTCCATCCTACTCTAACCTAGTCTAGCTTAGCTTAACTTAACCTAGCTCTACTCTACTCTATTCTACTCAACTACTATACTCAAGTCTAGCCTAGCCTAGTTTACCCAAATGTTACCTAACTCAGCTCTAATCAACTTTATCTCTACTTTACTCTAGTCTACTCTACTCTAACCTTGCCTATCCAAGCGAAGCCAAACTTATCTCTATTCTACATTACTTTAGCTTAGCCTTTCATAGCCTAACCTAGCTCTGCTCTACTCTACTCTACTCAATTCTACTCTACTCTACTCCTGAGTAATTTTGCTTAAACTTGCCTAGCCTAGCCTAACCAAGCGTTACTCTACTCTGCTCTCACCTAGCCTAGCCAAGCCTAACCTAGCTCTACCCTGCTCTACTCTACTCTACTTTACTCTACTCTACTCTACTCTGCCCTACTCTGTTATGCTCTACTCTTTTCGTCTCTACTCTACTCAACTCTACTCTATTATACTCTACTTGACTCTAGCCTAGCCTAGACAAGCCTAACCTAGCCTAGCCAAACCTAGATCTGCTCTGCCCTGCTCTGCTCTACTATGCTTTACTCTACTTTGCTCAATTCTGCTCCACTCTGCTTTGCTAAGCTCTACTCTACTCTACAATAACCAAGCTTAGCCTAACCTAACCTAGCTTTGTTTTACTCTACTAAACTCTACTCTACTTCTGGCTAGATAGCCTAGCCTTGCCTAACCTAGCTCTACTCTACTATGCTCTAATCTACTCTTCTCTACTCTACTATAACCATGTCTAACCTAACATTACCTAGCCTAATCTATCTCTACATTACTCTGCTCTGCTCTGCTCTACTCTTCTCTATTAGACTCTACTCTACTTTATTATTCACTGCTCTACTCTATACTTCTTTGCTCTACTCATCTCTACACTAGTCTATTCTAGCCTAGCCTAACCTAGCTAAATTGAGCTCCACTCTACACTACTCTACTCTACTCTAACCTAGCCATGCCTAGTCTATGCTAGCCAAGCCTAGCCTAGCTTAGCATAACCGTGCCCTACTCAACTCCACTCTATTCTACTCTACTATATTCTACTCTACTCTACTCTAACCTTGCCTAACCTAGCTCTACTCCACTCTGCTTAGCTTCACTCTACACTACTATACTATACTCTATTCTATTCTTCTCTACTCTAACTTAGCCTAAACTTACTCTAAGCCTAACCTTGTCTATCCTAGCCTAGAAAAAACCTCGCTCAATATGCTCTACTTTTCACTTCTCTGCTCCGCTCTGCTCTACTACTCTACTCAGTTTTTCTCTACTCTATTTTGCCTTGCTTCGCTCTAATCTACTCTACTCTAGCTTAGCCTTGTCTAGCCTAATCTATCTAAGCTCTAATCTACTCTACTATACTCTACTCTTCTCAACTCTACCTCACTCTACACTACTTTGCTCTAGCCTGCCTAGCCTCCATACCTATCCTAGCCTAACAAAGCTCTGCTTTATCTGCTACACTCTACCATACTCCATTGTACTCTACTCTAACCTAGTCTAGCCTAACTTAGCTCTACTCTACTCAACACTAGCTTAACCTATCCTAACCTAGCTTTACTCAACTCTGCTCCACTCTACTATACTCTTCTTTGCTCTATTCTACACTATTAAAGCCTAGCCTAACCTGAACTAGCTCTATTTTACTTCACTCTAATATACTATAACCTAGCCTTGCCTAGCCTACCTAGGCCAGCTTTGTCTAACCTTGTTCTACTCTACTCAACTATACTCCATTATATTATACTCAACTCTACTCTTTGCTACTCTACTCCACTCTACTCTACTCTACTTTGCTCTAATTTACTCTAATTTTCTCTCGTCTAGCCAAGCCAAGTACTTCTCTACTCTACTCTAAAATGCTCTAGTTAATAATACTTAAGCTTAACCTTTACACTTTTCTAGTAAACTCTACTCTATTCTACTCTACTCTACTCTACTCTACCCTACTCTAATCCACTATACTCTATTCTACTCTACTTTGACCTAATATAACCTTCATAACCATGCTTAATTCTGTTTACTCTACTCAACTCTATTATAGCCTAGCCTAGCATAACCTAGCTCTGCTTTACTTTGCTCTACTCAACTCTGCTCCTCTCTGCTTTGCTTTGCACTTCTTTTTTGCTCTACTCAACTGTGCTCTATTTTACTCTACTCTAGCCTAGCTTAGCCTAACCTAGCTCTAATCTAATTTACTCTACTCTACTACACTTTACTCTAATCTACTATACTATACTCTACTATAGCCATGCCTACCTAACCCTAGTCTACCCTAGCCATGCCTAACCTAGCATTGCTTAGCCCAACATCATCTTGCTCTACTCTACTCTACTATATTCTACTCTTCTCAACTCTACTCAACTCTACTGTACTCTAATATAATCTACTCTAACCTTCCCTCGCCTAACTTAGCCTAACCGAGCTCTACCAAACTCTACTTTGCTCTACTCTACTCAACTCTCCTATAACATAGCCTAGCCAAGCAAAACCAAGCTCTACTCTACTCTCCTCTACTTTTCTTTGCTCTACACTACTCTCTTATACTCTATTCTACTATGGTCTACTCTACTTTATCTTGCTCTACGCAACTCTATTCTTCTCTATTCTAATCTATTCCGCTTCACTCCATTGTACTCTACTATACTCTCTTCTTCTCTCCTCTCCTTTGCTCTACTCTCCTTTCCTCTCCTCTCCTCTCTACTCGTAAGCACTACTCTACTCCACTCTACTCACTCTACTTTACTCTACACTATTCTACTTTAACCTATTTTACTTTACCCTACTCCAACCTAGCCTAATCTTGCTCTACTTTACTCTAGCTTAACTTAGCATAAGCTACCCTTGCCTAGCCTACCCTAGGATAGCCTCTTCTAGCCTAATCTACCTTAACCCAGCTCTATTCTACTCTACTCTTCTCTACTCTTCTCTACTCTACTCTACTATATCCAAGCCTAGCCTAGCCTAGCTTAGCCTAGCCTAACCTAGCTCAGCTCTACTCTATGCTACTCTACTCTACTCCTTTTTACTTTACTCTGCACTACTCTGCTCATCTCTGTTCTATTCTAGTCTACTCTACTCTTCTCTAGTCTACTCTACTCTCCTCTACTCTCCTCTGCTCTACTCTATTATACTCTACTCTACTTTACTCTAATCTTCTCAAGTTTGCTCTACTCTAGTTGACTCTAGTCTACTCTACTCTTCTTTACTCTACTATACTCAACTCTATTATAGCCTAATCTAGCTTAAGCATCTCTTGTTTACTTTATTCTACTCTACCCTACAATACTCTACTATACTCAGCTTTGCTCTACTTAGCTCTGCTTGGCTTTGCACTACTCTACTCTACTTTGCTATACTTTGCTCTACTCTGCTCTATTCTATTATACTCTATTATTCTCTATTCTAGCCTAACCTAGTATAACCTAACTTAGCTCTACTCTTCCTTACTCTACTATACTCTACTCGAATCAAGCCTAGCCTAGCCAAGTATTACCTAGCATAACCTTGCTTTGCTCTTCTCTGCTCTACTCTACTATGCTCTGCTTAATGCTTCTCTATTCTATACTGCTTTGCTTTGATCCTCTTTGCTCTACTCTACTTTATTCTACTCTTCTCTAGTCTACTCTTTTTTATCAAAGCCTAGCCTAGCCTATCCAAACAAAGCATAGGTCTACTCTACTCTACTCTAACTTGCTTAACTTAGCTTAGGCTGGCCTAACCTTACCTAACCAATCTCTACCCTACTCTACAATACTCTACTCTACCCTATTTTAGTCTACTCTACTCTATTATACTCTAACATAGACTAACCTTGCCTAGCTTAGCCTAACCTAGCTCTTTTCTGCTCTACTATACTCTACTCAACTTTACTCTACTCTGCTCTGTTCTACTCTATTCTTCTCTACTTTGTCCTACTTTGGTATGCTATGCTCTGCTCTACTCTTCTCTACTCCACTCTTCTCAACTCTACTCTAGCTTGACCTAGTCTAGCCTAACCTCATCATGCCTTACTCTACTCTACTCTCCTCTACTCTTTCCTAGCTTACCCTAACCTACCTTAGCCTTGCTTAGCTAAGCCTGACCTTTGTCTACCCTACTCTACTCTACTCTCCTCTACTCTACTCTACTCTTCTCTACTCTACTTTTGTCTACTATAACCTAGCATGGCCCAGCCTAGCCTAACCTAGCCCTACTCTACTCTATGCTACTCTTGCCTAGCTTAGCCTAGCTTAGCCAAACCTAACCTAGCCTTGCCTAACATAGCCTAACCTAACTTTTACTCAGCTCTGCTCTCTACTACTCTACTATTCTCTGCTTTGCTCTGCTCTACTCTACTCTACTATACTCTTCTTTGCTCTATTATACTCTAGCCTAGCATAGCTTAACCTAGCACTACTCTACTCTACTCTAACATAGCCTAACCTCACTCTACTATAATTTACTCTACTTTACTAGCTCTAACCTCACCTAGCCTAGTCTAGCCTAACTCTACTCTACTTTAGCTTAGCCTAACCTAGACAAACATAGCATAGCCTAGCTTAGCCTAATATAGCCTAACCATACTATGCTTTGCTCTACTATGCTATGCTTTGCTCTACTTTTCTCTAATCTATTCTACTTTACTCTGCTCTACACTTCTCTGCTCCACTCTCCTATACTCTACTCTACTCTAATATACTCTAACATAACCAAGCCTAGCCTAGCCTAACCTAGCTCTACTCTACTCTTGGCAAGCCTAACTAAGCCTAGCCTAACCTAACTCAACTCTACTAAACTTTACTTTACTCTACTATGCTCTGCTCTACACTGCTTTGCTCTACTATACTATGCTCTACTTTACTCTGCTCTTTGCTGCTCTACTCTTGTGTGCTTTATTTTACTTTGCTCTATCGTACTTTTCTTTGCTCTGTTCTACTCGACTCTATAATACTCAACTATAGCATAGCCTGGCCTTGCCTAGACTAACTTAATCGAGCTCTACTTTACTCTACTCAACTCTACTCCACTCAACTCTACACTTTTTTGTCTACTCAACTCTACTCTACTCTATCCTACCCTTGTCTTGTCTAGCCTAGCTTAGCCTAAACTTTTTTTTATTATACTCTGCTCTACTCTGTTATACTTTGCTCCACTTTTTCTACTCTACTCTACTCTGCTCTTCTCTACTCTACTCTGCTCTGCTTTCCTTTGCTCAACTCTAATCTACTTATCTCTATTATACTCTATCTTAGCCAAGCCTAACATAGCTTTATTATGCTCTACTTTTATCTAGCCTAGCTTAATTGGCCTAACATAACCTAACCAACCTCTACTCTACTCTACTCTATTCTACTCTGCTCTACTCCACACTACTCTACTCTGGATTGCTCACCCTGCTCTTCTACTCTGCTCGACATAGCCTTACCTGACCTTACAATGCTACACTATACTCTATTATACTTCACTCAACTCTACTATACTCTACTCCACTCTACTCTACTCTAGCCTAGTCTAACCTATCCTACCCTAACTTAGCTCTACTCTACTCTACTATGCTATAACCTACTATACTCTAATCAACTTCACTTTATTCTACTGCACTCTACTCTACTCTACTCTACACAAACCTAGCCTTGCCAGGCAAAGCATAGCCTTACTTTGTTCTACTATGCTCTACACTACTCTACTATGCTCTATTCTACTTTACTCAACTTTTTGCTCTTCTCTACTAATGTTGTCCAGCTTTACTCTACTCTACTCTACTCTATCCTAGCCTAGCCTAACCGAGCTCTACTCTACTCTACTCTTCTCTACTATACTCTATTGTACTTTACTTTATTTTAGCCTTGCTTAGCCTAGCTTACCCTAACATTACCTAGCATAACCAAACTTTACTCTAGTCTGCTCTACTCTACTCTATTGTATACTCTACTCTATTCTACTCTACTCTAACCTTGCTTAGCCTAGACTATCTTAACCTAGCTCTACTCTACTCTGCTCAGCTCTTCTCTACTATACTCTACTCTACTCTACTCTTCTCTCTTTTACTCTATTCTACTCTATTCTTCTTCACTCTACTCTTCTTTGCTCTTCTCTACTTTATCCTACTCTACTCTACTCTACTCTACCCTACTATCCTCAAACATTATTTACCCTAGCCTGGCATAACCTTGCCTAACCAAGCTCTACTCTACTCCACTCTATTCTTGCCTAGCCTTGCCTATCTTTGCTTTGTTAAGTTCTACTTCACTCCACTCTGCTCCACTATACTTTGCTCTGCTCTACTCTACTTTGCTCTACTCTGCTCCACTCTACTCAAGTCTATTATAATCTAGCCTAGCCTAACCAAGTGTGACCTAACCTAGCTCTACTCTACTATACTCTTCTTGACTCTAACCTAGCCTAGCCTAACATAGCTCTGCTCTGCTCTACTCTTCCTTGGCCTACTCTACTCTACTCTTCTTTTCCCTACTCTACTCTAATCTACTTTAGCCAGGCCTAACCTTGCTCTACTCTACTCTAATCTGGATAGTATATCCTAGCTTAACCTAACTCTGCTCTTCTTTACCTTACTTTAACCTAGCCTTACCTAGCTCTACTCTGTTATACTCTAATTTACTTTACTCTTCTCTACTTTATTCTACTCTCCTCTTCTTTGCTTTGCTCTACTCTGCTCTACTCTTCTCTACTTTACTCTACCATACCCTATTCAAAACTAGCATCCAGCCTAGTTTAGCCAATCCTAATCTAACAACACATAACCTAGCTGAGTCATACTCTATTCTACTCTACTTTATTTTATCCTACTCTAGCTTAGCTAACCCTAACTTTGCCCTATGCTACTCAACTTTGCTTTACTCCACTTTCTTTTACTCTAACCTAGTCTTGCCTTAACTAGCCTAGCCTAGCCTAACTTATCCCAACCTAACCTTGTCTTGCCTAGCTTAGCCTTACTCTATTTATTCTATTCTAACTTAGCTCTATGATACTCTACTCTACTCTAGCATAACATAGCCTATCCTAGCCAAACCTAGCCTAATGTAGCCAAGATTGGCCCAGCCTTACAATACCCTACTCTACTCTACTCTTGCTTGGCCTAGCATACCCTAACCTAACCTTGCCTTGTATAGCCTAGCCCTACTCTACTCTGCTATACTCTACTCTAAATTATAGTAGAGTTGAGCTCAGTTAAGCTATGCTAGGCTAAGCAAGGCTAGAGTAGAGTAGAGTGGAGTAGATTAGAGTAGAGTAGAGAAGAGTTATGCAAAGTAGAGTAGAGCAAAGTAGAATAGAATATATTAAGGTATAATTGACCAGAGTAGGCTAGAGTAGAGTAGAATAGAGCTTGGTTAGGCTAGGCTAAGCTAGGCTAGAGTTGAGTAGAGTATAGAAGAATATAGTAGTGGAGAGTAGAGTAGAGTAGAGTAGAGCTAGGTTAGGGTAGGTTTAGTTTGATTGTAATAGAGTAGGGTGGAGTGGAGTAGAATAGAGCAGAGCAGAGTATGTCAGAGAAGAGTAGAGAAAAGCAGTACAAAAAAGAGTAGAGCAGAGAAGGGTAGAGTAGTGCTAAGCTAGGTTAGGTTAGTCTAGGAAAGGCTAGGTAAAGTTTGTGTAAATAAGGGTAGAGTATAGTAGAGAAGAGTAGAGCTAGTTTAGGGTTTGCTAAGGTAGCCTAAGATAGGCTGGACAAGGTTAGGCTAGGCAAAAGTAGAGTAGAGTATAGAAGAGCTAGGTCAGGCTAGGCAAGACTAGGATTGGCTAAACTGGGAATGAGTATAATAGAATAGAGTAGAGTATAGTATTGTTATGTTGAAAAAAAGTAGAGCATAGAAGAGCAGAGCTGGGCTAGGTTAGGCTAAGTAAGGCTATGATGGAGCAGAGTAGAGTAGAGTAGTTTACAGTGAGATTAGGCTAGGCTAGGCTGGAGTAGATTAGAGTAGAGTAGTGTATAATAGAGTAGTATAGAGCTAAGTTAGGCAAGGCTATGCTAGCTAAAAAAGTCATAGTAGAGTAGAATGGAGTAGAGTAGAGTAAAGTAGAGCAAATCAGAGTAGAGAAGCATAGAGTAGAGCATAGAAGAGTAGAACAGAGTAGAGTAAATTAGAGAAGAGAATAGTAGAGAAAAGTAGAGTAGAGTAGAGTAGAGCAAAGATGAGCAAAGTAGAGTAGAGTAGAGTAGAGTTGAGTAGGGCTATGTTAAGCTAGGTTAGGCTAAGCTAGAGTAAAGTAGAATAGAGTAGAGTAGTGTACAGCTAGGTTTTACAAGGCTATGTTAGTATATTATAGAGTAGAATGGAGTAGATTAGACTAGAGTAGAGTAGAGTAAAGAAGAGCTGAGCAAAGTTAGGTTAGGTTAGGCTACACTGGAGTAGGTAAGACTAGAGTAGAGTAGAGTAGAGAAGAGTACAGTAGAGTAGCGTAAAGTAGAGCTATATTAGGTTTGGCTAGGCTATGTAAAATGATGTTAGAGTAGAGTAGAGTAGAGTAGAGTGTAGTAGAGTGGAGTAGAGTAGAGTTGAGTAGAGTAGAGAAGAGTAGACTAGAGCAAAGTAGACCAGAGTAAAGAAGAGTAGAATATAGTAGAGTAGAGTAGAGTAGAGCAGAGTAGAGTACTGTAGAGCAGAGTAGAGTAGAATAAAGCAGAGTAGAGCCGAGCAGAGTCGAGCAGGGTAGCATAGAGCATAACATAGTAGAGAAGAGTAGAGCTAGGTTAGGTTGGGCTAGGTTAGAGTAGAGTAGAGTAAAGTGGAGTATAGTAAAGTGTAGTAGAGTAGACTAGAGTAGAGCTAAGTTAAGCTAGGTTGGGTTAGTCAAGGATAGGCTAGGCTAGAGTAGCATGGAGTAGAGTAGTGTAGAGTAGAATAGAATAGAGTAGAGCTAGTTTAACTAGACAAGGAAAGAGTATAGTGGAGTAGAGTAGGGTAGAGTAGTGTAGAGTAGAGTAGAGTAGAGTAGAGCAGAGTAGAGTAGAGAACATTATAGTAGAGTAGAGTTAGGTTAGGCTAGGCTAAATAAGGCTAAGCTAAGCTAGTGTAGAGTAAAGTAGAGTAGAGTTGAGTAAAACAAGGCTAGGTAAGGCTATGTTAAAGTGGAGTTGAGTAGTGCTAAGTAGAGTTGAGTAGATTGGAGTAGAGTAGAGTAGAGTAAAGAAGAGTTGAGCGAGATTAGGCCAAGCTAGCCTAGGCTCGTGTAGGCCAAGCTAGGCTAGGTGAGAGTAGAGTAGAGTAGAGTTGAGAAGAGTAGAGTAGAGCTAAGTTAGGATAGGCTAGGCTTGGCTAAATAAGGCTAGAGTAGAGTATAGTAGAGCAAAGTAGAGTAAAGTAGACCAAAGAAGAGTAGAGCAAAGCAACGTAAAGTAAAGTAGAGAAGAGCTGAGCAAAGTAGAGTAGAGCAAAGCAGAGCAAAGCATAGTAAAGCGGAGTGTAGTAGGAGTAAAGATTGCTTTGACTAGCCTACGAGTGAGGATGAGATTCGTTCTCTTAGCCAGGATTTCATCCAATAAAAAGTAACTCATGATCTAATATGCACTCGATGAGGCATCTTGGGCGATTGGCATGCTCCCCAGAACGTTCCATTTATTAAGGAAAGTATATGCATTAGAGAGAATCTAAAAAGAGTAGAGTAGAGTACAATAGAGTATAACAGAGTAAAGTAAAGTAAAGTATAATAAACTAGAGTAGGGTTTAGTGAGAATGGTTAGGCTAAGTTAGTGTGGAGTAGAGTATTGTATAATAGAGTAGAGTATCGTAGATTAGATTAGAGTAGGGTAGAGCAGAGTAGAGAAGAGTACAGTAGAGTAGAGCTAGGTTTGTCTCAACAAGGCTAGGCTAGGTTAGGCTAAGCTAGGTTTGGCTAGAGTAGAGTATAGTATGGTAGAGTAAAGTAGAGTAAGGAAGAGTATAGTAGATTAGAGCTTGGTGAGGCTAGGCTAGGCTTAGTTAGAATGGGGTAGAGTAGAGTATAGTAGAGTAGAGTATAGTCGAGTAAAGTAGAGTAGAGTAAATTAGAGTAGCATGGAGTAAGGTAGAGTAGAGTAGATTATAGTAGAAAAAAAGGTGGAGAGGAGAGAAGAGCATAGCAGAACAGTAAAATAGTGTAGAGTATTACAAAGCAGAGTAGTGTAGAGCTAGGACAAGTAGAGCATAGTAGAGTTGAGTAGAGCAAAGCTAGGTTTGGCTAGGTTAGAGTAGAGTAGGATAGAGTAGAGTAAAGTAGACTAGAACAAAGCTAAGTTAAGCTAGGTTTGGCTAGGCTAACATAGAGTAGAGTAGAGTACAGGAGAGTAGAGTAGAGTAGAGTACAACTAGTTCATGCTAGGTCAGGCTAAACTTGGCTAGAGTAGAGTAGAGTAGAGAAGAGAAGAGCATAGAAGAGCAGAGTTGAGTTGAGTATAATAAAGAAGATTATAGCAGAGTAGAGAAAAGCAAAGTAGAGTAGAGTAGAAAAGTACAAATCTGAGTAGAGTAGAGAAGTGGAGTGTAGGAGAGAACAAAGAAGAGAATAAAAAAGTTGAGTAGAGCAGAGTAAAGAAGAGCAGAGTAGAGTAAAGCAAGATTAGCCTTTGTTAGGCTTGAGTAAAGTAGGGTAGAATAAGAGTAGAGTATGGTTTTGTTAGGCTAAGCTTGGCTAGGCATAGTTAGAGTAAGGTAGAGTAGAGTAGAGTAGAGTAGTGCATAGTGGAGTAGAGTAAAGTAGAGTAGAATAGAGTAGAGTAGAGTTGAGCAGAGTATAGAAGAGCTAGGTTAGGTTGGGCTAAGCTAGAGTCGACTTGGCTAAGCTAGAGGAGAGTATAGTATAGTAGAGCAATGTAGAGCTAGGTTTTGCTAGGCTTGGTAAGGCTAAGGTAGAGTGGAGTAGAGTAGAGTAGAATAAAGTAGAATAAAGCAGAGATAAGTAGAGTAGATTAGAGCATAGCAGAGTTGAGTAGAGTAGAGCTAAGTTAGTCTAAGCTAAGTTGGGTTATGTTAGGCTTTGCAACGCAAGGTTAGAGTAGAGCAGAGTAAAGTAGAGTATTTTAGAGCCAAGTTAGAATAGGCTAAGCTAAGTAAGGCTAGGCTAGGCTCAGGTAAGCTAGGTAAGGCTAGACTAAGCTAATTAAGCTAGGCTAGGCAAGAGTACAGAGTAGAGTAGAGCAGAGTAGACTTGAGCAGAGTAGAGAAGAGCAGAGAAGAGTAGAGCATAGTGGAGTAGAGAATAATAGAGTAGAGTAGAGTAAAGAGAAGCTAGCTTAGGTTAGGTTAGGCTAGGCTAGGTAAGGCAAGGCTGTAGTAGAGTATAGTAGAGTGGAGCAGAGAATAGCAAAGTAGAGTAGAATAGAGTATTATAGAGTAAAGGTAAGTTAAGCCAAGCAGGGTTAGGTTACCAAAGGTTAGGGTAACATAAGATAAGCTAGAGTAGAGTAGAGTAGGGTAGCACAAAGTAGAGTAGAGATGAGTAGAGCTAGATTCGTCTAAGCTAACCTAGGTTAGAGTATAGTAGAATAGAGTAGAGTAGAATAGAGTAGAGTAATTTAAAGTAAATTAGATTATAGTCATGGTGGAGTAGAGTAAAGTAGTGCTGAGTAAAGGAGAGGAGAGTAAAGGAGTGGAGATGAGGGGAGAAGAGAGAGAGTAGAGTAGAGTAACCTAGGCTAGATAGAGTTGAGTAAATTAGTATAGAGTTTACTAGAGTAGGGTAGAGTTTGGTTGAGCTAGGCTTGGCTTGGTAAGTAGAGTAAAGTAAAGCTAGGTTAGGCTAGGCTTTGCTAAGCTAAAGAAGAGTAGAGTTAGGTTATGCTTGGGTAAGCTAGAGTATAGTAGAGTAGAGTGGAGTAGGGTAGAGCAAAGTATAGTAGAGTAGAGTAGAGTAGAGTATACTAGGCTCTGCTCTGGTATGCTTTATTCGTCTCTACTCTGCTTTACTTTACTCTACTCTAATCTCCTTTACACTACTATACTCTACTCTAGCCTAGCCAAGCCAAGCCTAAGCTAACCTAGGCTAACCTTACTCTTCTCTACTACACTATACTCTATTACTCGACTCTAGCATAGCTATGCCTGGTCTAGCCAAGCCAAACCTATCCTAGCTTTGCTCTATTCTACACTAATCTGCTCTATTATAATCTAATCTTGCCTTGCCTAGCTTAACTTAACCTAGCCCTATTCTACTCTGCTCTACTCTACTCTATTTTGCTCTAACTTATTCTACTCTTCTCTATTCTACACTACTCTTCACAACTCTACTCTTCTCTACTATGATCTCCTCTCCTCTTCTCTACTCTCTTCTCCTTCACTCTCCTCTCCTCTCGTTTGCTCTCCTCTACTCTAGACTCCATTACTCTAGTATAATATACTTTACCCTACTCTACTCTGCTCTACTATGACAAAGCTTAGCCTAACCTAGCTCTACTCTACTTCACTATACTCTAGCCTAGCATATTTTAACCTAAAATAGCTTTGCACTACTCTATTGTGCTCTGCTCTGTTCCATGCTGCTCTACTCCATGTTGCACTTCTCTATTATACTCTGCTCCACTCTAGTCTTCACTACTCTAATCAGCTCTCCTCTTCTCTACTCTCCTATCCTACCCTCACCTCTACTCTACTCTACTCCATTCTACCCTTCTTTACTCTACTTTACTTTACTCTACTCTGTTATATTCTACTCTACTATACTCTACATTACTCTACTCTATTCTACTCTACTCCACTCTACTCTACCCTACTCTACTACACCATGCCCTATTATATTCAGCTCTGCTCTACTCTACTTTGCTTTGCTCTGCTCTACTCTACTTTGTTCTACTTTCTCTGCAATGCTCTACTCTAATATAACCTAACCTAACTTAGCTGAGCTCTGCTCTATTCTACTCTTCTTTACCCAACTCTAGTCTACTTTAGTATAGCTTAAACAAGCCTAACCTTTCTTTTCTCTACTCTACTTTGCTCTGCTCCACTTTACTATTCTCTGCTATACTCTGCTCTGCTCTGTTCTGCTCTGCTCCTCTCTGCTCTGCCCTACACTACTCTACTTTACTATACTCTACTATTCTCTACTCTAGTCTACTCTAACCTAGTTTAGCCTAGCCTAGTCGAGCATAACCTAGCTATACTCTATTCTGCTCCACCCTATTCTAACCTAGAATTGCCTAGCCAAGCCTAACTTTGCTTAAAATAGCCTAACATAGCTATGCTCTTCTTTGTTGTACACTACTCTTCTCTACTCAACTATTGCTATGCTCTACTATGCTTTGCTCTTCCCTACTTTCCTTTGCACTACTTTACTCTTCTCTACTCAATAGTACTTTAGCCTAGCCTAGCCTGACAAATCTTTACTCTACTATACTCTATTCAACTCTACTCTACTCTACCGTACTCTAGCCTAGCTTATCTTAGCCTTACCTAGCTTAGCATAACCTTGCTCTACTATACTTTATTAGTCTCTACTCTACTCTATTCTACTCTAGTCTATTCTACTCTACTCTACTCAACTCTACTCTACTGTACTCCACTTTACTCTAATCCATCCTAGCCTAGCATAGCCTAACATAACTCTACTCTACTACACTCTACTTTACTACCCTATACTCAATTCTAGCTTGCCTATTCTAGCTCTACTCTACTCCACTCAGCTCTACTCTGCTCTACTCTTCTCTACTCTACTCTACTCTTCTCTACTCTAAGCTACTTTGCTCTTATCCTCTTTGCTCTACTCTACTCTTCTCTTGTCTACTCTTCTTTATCAAAGCCTAGCCTAGCAAATCCTAACTTAACCTAACTTTACTTACTCTACTTTACTCTAACGAGCCTAACCTAGCATTGCTTAACCTACCTTAACCTAACCTAACTCTACTCTACTCTACAATACTCTATTATACTCTACTCTACTCTTCTCTACTCTACTCCACTCTACTCTACTCTACTCTACCCGAACATAGACTAAACTTGCCTAGCTTAGCCTAACCTAGCTCTTCTCAGCTCTACTCTACTCAACTCTTGTATGCTCTACTCTACTCTACTCTATTTTACTCTATTCTTCTCTATTTTGTCTTACTCCAGTGTACTATCCTCTGCTCCACTCTTCTCTTCTTTGCTCTACTCTACTCTTCTCTAGCTTGGCTTAGCCTAGCCTGGCTTAATTGAGCCCTACCCTCCTCTACTCTCCTCTACTCTAGCCCAATCTAGCCTAGCCTAGCCTTGCTTAGCTTAGCCTAACCTAGGTCTACTCCACTCTGTTCAACTCTACTCTACTCCAATTTACTCTACTTTGCTCTGTTAGCTTAGCCTAACCTAGCTTTTCTCTTCTTTACACTTCTCTACTCTACTTTGCTATGCTCTACTTTTCTCTTCTCTACTCTACTCTGCTCTACTCTATATTACTCTGCTCTAGTATGCTCAACTCAGCTCTACTCTGCTCCCTTCTACTCTCCTCAGCTCTACTCTACCCTACTCTACCTAATTTTACTCTAACCTAGCCTATCCTAACCTAGCTTAACCTAGATCTACTTTACTCTACTCTACTCTATTGTACTCTACACAACTCTACTCTACTCTTACTTAGCCTAACCTAGCTTTGATCTATGCTCTACTCTTCTTTACTATACACTACCTTTTTATTCTTTACTCTATTCTCGTTTGCTCTTTTCTTCTCTGTACTTCTTCACTCTGCTTTGCTCTATTATGCTCTACTCTTCCCTACTTTTCTCTACTTTCTTTTGTTATGCTTTGCTTTGCTCTGCTTTGCTCTGCTTTGCTCTGCTCTTCTCTACTCTACTCTAGCCTACTCTACTCTGCTTTGCTCTGCTTTACTCTACACTACTCTACTCTAACTTAGTCTAACTTAGCTTAACTTAACCTAGCTCTACTCTACTTTATTCTACTCAACTACTATAATCAAGCCTAGCCTAGCCTAGTTTAGCCAAATGTTACCTAACTTAGCTCTAATCAACTTTATCTCTACTTTACTCTAGTCTACTATACTCTAACCTTGCCTATCCAAGCATAGCCAAACTTAGCTCTATTCTACATTACTCTAGCATAGCCTAACCTAGCTCTGCTCTACTCACCTCTACTCCTCTCTGCTCTACTCTACTCTACTATGCTCTACTCTACTCTGCTAAATTCTACTCTACTCTACTCTAGAGTCATTTTGCCTAAACTTGCCTAGCCTAGCCTAACCAAGCTTACTCTACTCTGCTCTCACCTAGCCTAGCCAAGCCTAACCTAGCTCTACCCTGCTCTACTCTACTCTACTTTACTCTACTCTACTCTACTCTACCCTGCTCTGTTATGCTCTGCTCTGTTTGTCTCTACTCTACAATACTCTACTTGACTCTAGCCTAGCCTAACCAAGCTTAGCCAAACCTAGCTCTGCTCTGCCCTACTCTACTCTGCTATGCTCTGCTCTACTTTGCTCAACTTTGCTCTACTCTACTTTGCTAAGCTCTACTCTACTCTACATTAGCCAAGCTTAGCCTAACCTAACCTAACCTAACCTCACTTTATTATACTCTACTCAACTCTACTCTACTTCTAGCTAGATAGCCTAACCTAGCTCTACTTTACTATGCTCTAGTCTACTCTACTACACTCTACTCTACTCTACTCTACTATAACCATGCCTAACTTAGCATAACCTAGCCTAATCTATCTCTACTCTACTCTGCTCTGCTCTGCTCTACTCTACTCTTCTCTATTAGACTCTACTCTACTCTATTATTCACTGCTCTACTCTATACTTCTTTGCTCTACTCATCTCTACTTTAGTCTATTCTAGCCTAGCCTAACCTAGCTAAATCGAGCTCCACTCTACACTACTCTGCTCTACTCTAGCCTAGCAATGCCTAGTCTATGCTAGCCAAGCCTAGCCTAGCCTAACATAACCTAGCCCTACTCAACTCCACTCTACTCTACTCTACTCTATTCTACTCTACTCTACTCTAACCTTGCCTAGCCTAGCCTAACCTAGCTCTACTCCACTCTGCTTAGCTTCACTCTACACTACTATACTACACTCTATTCTATTCTTCTCTACTCTAACTTAGCCTAAACTTACTCTAAGCCCAACCTTGCCTATCCTTGCCTAGAGAAAACCTCGCTCTGTATACTCTACTCTTCACTTCTCTACTCTGCTCTACTACTCTACTTAGTTTTTCTCTACTCTATTTTTCCTTCGCTCTAATCTACCCTACTCTAGCCTAGCCTTATCTAGCCTAACCTATCTAAGCTCTACTCTACTATACTATACTCTACTCTTCTCTACTCTTCTCTACTCTACCTTGCTCTACTCTACTTTGCTCTAACCTGCCTAGCCTACATACCTAGCCTAACAAAGCTCTACTCTATCTGCTACACTCTACCATACTCCAGTGTACTCTACTCTAACCTAGTCTAGCCAAACATAACTCTACTCTACTCAACACTAGCCTAGCCTATCATGACTTAGCTCTACTCAACTCTACTATGCTCTATTGTACTCTTCTTTGCTTTATTCTACACTATTAAAGCCTAGCCTAACCAACCCTAGCCTAACCTGAACTAGCTCTATTCTACTTCACTCTAATATACTATAACCTATCCTGACCTAGCCTTGCCTAGCCTACCTAGGCCAGCTTTGCCTAACCTTGCTCTACTCTACTCTACTATACTCCACTATATAATACTCTACTCTACTCTTCACTACTCTACTCCACTCTACTCTACTTTACTCTACTCTGCTTTAATTTACTCTACTTTTCTCTTATCTAGCCAAGCCAAGTACTACTCTACTCTACTCTAAAATGCTCTAGTTAATAATACTTTAGCTTAACGTTTACACTTCTCTAGTAAACTCTATTCTATTCTACTCTACTCTACCCTGCTCTAATCCACTATACTTTATTCTACTCAACTTTGACCTAATATAACCTTCATAACCATGCTCAACTCTGCTCTACTTTACTATACTCTACTCAACTCTACTATAGCCTAGCCTAACATAACCTAGCTCTGCTTTACTTTTCTCTACTCTACTCTACCCCTCTCTGCTTTGCTTTGCTCTTCTCTTCTACTCTACTCAACTATGCTCTATTTTACTCAACTCTAGCCTAACTTAGCCAAACCTAGCTCTAATCTAATTTACTCTACTCTACTACACTCTACTCTACTCTACTATAGCTAAGCCTACCCTACCCTAGTCTACCCTAGCCATGCCTAACCTAGCATTGCTCAGCCCAACCTAATCTTGCTCTACTCTACTCTACTATACTCTACTCTACTCAACTCTACACTAATATAATCTACTCTAACCTTGCCTCGCCTAACTTAGCCTAACCGAGCTCTGTCAAACTCTACTTTGCTCTACTCTACTCTACTCTCCTGTAACATAGCCTAGCCTAGCTAAACCAAGCCCTACTATACTCTCTTCTACTTTTCTTTGCTCTACACTACTCTCTTATACTCTACTCTACTCTACTATGGTCTACTCTACTTTATCTTGCTCTACTCAACTGTATTCTTCTCTATTCTACTTCGCTCTATTGTACTCTACTATACTCTCTTCTTCTCTCCTCTCCTTTGCTCTACTCTCCTCTCCTCTCTTCTCTGCTCCTAAGCTCTACTTTACTCCACTCTACTCACTCTACTCTACTCTACACTATTCTACTTTAACCTATTTTACTTTACCCTACTCCAGTCAAGCCTAACCTAGTCTAATCTAGCTCTACTTTACTCTACTCTTGCTTAACTTAGCATAAGCGACCCTTGCCTAGCCTACCCTAGCCTAACATCTTCTAGCCTAACCTACCCTAACCCAGCTCTGTTCTACTCTACTCTTCTCTACTCTACTATATCCAAGCCTAGCCTAGCCTAACCTAGCTTAGCTCTACTCTATGCTACTCTACTCTATTCCTTTTTACTTTACTCTACACTGCTCTACTCATCTCTATTCTATTCTAGTCTACTCTACTCTTCTCTACTCTACTCTACTCTCCTCTACTCTCCTTTGCTCTACTCTATTATACTCTACTCTACTTCACTCTACTCTACTTTACTCTACTCTAATCTTCTCAAGTTTACTCTACTCTAGTTGACTCTACTCATCTTTACTCTACTCAACTCTACTATAGCCTAGTCTAGCCTTACCAACTCTTGTTTACTTTATTCTACTCTACTCTACAATACTCTACTCTACTCAACATTGCTCTACTTAGCTCTGCTTGGCTTTGCACTACTCTACTCTACTTTGCTATACTTTGCTCTACTCTACTTTATTATATTATACTCTACTATTCTTTATTCTAGCCTAGCCTAGTATAACCTAACTTAGCTCTACTCTTCCTTACTCTACTCTACTATACTCTACTCGAATCAAGCCTAGCCTAGCCAAACATTACCTAGCATAACCTTGCTTTGCTCTTCTCTGCTCTACTCTACTATGCTCTGCTTCATGCTTCTTTACTCTATACTGCTTTGCTTTGATCCTCTTTGCTCTACTCTACTTTATTCTACTCTTCTCTAGTCTACTCTTTTTTATCAAAGCCTAGCCTAGCCTATCCAAACAAAGTATAGGTCTACTCTACTCTACTCTAACTTGCTTAACTTAGCTTAGGCTGGCCTAACCTTACCTAACCAATCTCTACCCTACTCTACAATACTCTACTCTACCCTATTTTAGTCTACTCTACTCTATTATACTCTAACATAGACTAACCTTGCCTAGCTTAGCCTAACCTAGCTCTTTTCTACTCTACTATACTCTACTCAACTCTACTCTACTCTACTTTACTCCATTCTACTCTATTCTTCTCTACTTTGTCCTACTTTGGTGTGCTATGCTCTGCTCTACTCTTCTCTGCTCCACTCTACTCAACTCTCCTCTAACTTGGCCTAGTCTAGCCTAACTTCATCATGCCTTACTCAACTCTACTCTCCTCTACTCTTGCCTAGCCTACCCTAACCTACCCTAGCCTTGCTTAGCTAAGCCTGACCTTTATCTACCCTACTCTACTCTACTCTCCTCTACTCTACTCTACTATTCTCTACTCTACTTTAATCTATTATAACCTAGCATGGCCCAGCCTAGCCTAACCTAGCCCTACTCTACTCTATGCCACTCTACCCTAGCTTAGCCAAGCCTAGCCAAACCTAACCTAGCCTTGCCTAACATAGCCTAACCTAACTTTTACTCAGCTCTACTCTCTATTAATCTACTATTCTCTATTCTACTCTGCTCTACTCTACTCTACTATACTCTTCTTTACTCTATGATACTCTAGCCTAGCATAGCTTAACCTAGCACTACTTTACTCTACTCTAACGTAGCCTAACCTCACTCTACTATAATTTACTCTACTTTACTCGACTCTAACCTCACCTAGCCTAGTCTAGCCTAACTCTACTCTACTTTAGCCTAGCTTAACCTAGACAAACATAGCATAGCCTAGCTTAGCCTAATATAGCCTAACCATGTTATGCTCTGCTCTATTATGCTATGCTCTGCTTTACTTTTCTCTAATCTATTCTACTTTACTCTGCTCTACTCTTCTCTGCTCCACTCTCCTATACCCTGCTCTACTTTACTCGGCTCTACTCACTCTCCTCTACTCTACTCTAATATACTCTAACGTAACCAAGCCTAGCTTAGCCTAACCTAGCTCTACTCTACTCTTCTCTAATCTTGCCAAGCCTAAATAAGCCTAGCCTAACCTTACTCAACTCTACTCTACTTTACTTTACTCTACTATGCTCTGCTCTACACTGCTTTGCTCTACTATATTATGCTCTACTTTACTCTGCTCTGTGCTGCTCTTCTCTTGTGTGCTTTATTTTACTCTACTCTATTGTACTTTTCTTTGCTCTGTTCTACTCGACTCTACAATACTCAACTATAGCATAGCCTGGCCTTGCCTAGACAAACTTAATCGAGCTCTCCTTTACTCCACTCTACTCTACTCAACTAAACTCTACTTTACCCTACTCTTTTCTGTCTACTCAACTCTACTCTAACCTAGCCTTGTCTTGTCTAGCCTAGCTTAGCCTAAACCTTTTTTTATTATGCTCTACTCTACTCAGTTATACTTTGCTCTACTCTGTTCTACTCTACTTTACTCTGCACTTCTGTACTCTACTCTGCTCTACTTTCCTTTGCTCTACTCTAATCTACTTATCTCTATTATACTCTATCTTAGCCAAGCCTAACCTAGCTTTATTATGCTCTATTATAATCTAGCCTAGCTTAATTGGCCTAACATAACCTAACCAACCTCTACTCTACTCTACTCTATTCTACTCTACTCTACTCCACACTACTCTACTCTGGATTGCTCACCCTGCACTTCTACTCTGCTCCACATAGCCTTACCTGACCATACGATACTACACTCTACTGTATTATACTTCACTCAACTCTACTATACTTTACTCCACTCTACTCTACTCTAGCCTAGTCTAACCTATCCTAGCCTAACCTAGCTCTACTCTACTCTATTATGCTATAATATACTATACTCTAATCTACTTCACTTTATTCTACTCCACTCTACTCTACTCAAACCTAGCCTTGCCAGGCAAAGCATAGCCTTACTTTGTTCTACTATGCTCTACACTAATCTACTCTACACTACTCTACTATGCTCTATTCTACTCTACTCAACTTTTTGCTCTTCTCTACTAATGCTGTCTTGCTTTACTCTGCTCTACTCTACTCTAGCCTAGCCTAGTCTAACCGAGCTCTACTCTACTCTACTCTTCTCTACTATACTCTATTGTACTTTACTTTATTTTAGCCTTGCTTAGCCTAGCTTACCCTAACATTTCCTAGCATAACAAAAAATTACTCAACTCTACTCTACTCTACTCTATTGTATACTCTACTCTGTTCTACTCTACTCTAACCTTACTTAGCCTAGACTAGCTTAAGCTAGCTCTACTCTACTCTGCTATGCTCTTTTATACTATACTATGCTCTACTCTACTCTTCTCTTTTTTACTCTATTCTACTCTGTTCTTCTTTACTCTACTCTTCTTTGCTCTTCTCTACTTTATCCTGCTCTACTCTACTCTACTCTACCCTACTATCCTCAAACCTTGTTTACCCTAGCCTAACATAATCTTGCCTAACCAAGCTCTACTCTACTCCACTCTATTCTCGCCTAACCTTGCCTATCTTTGCTTTGTTCAGTTCTACTTCACTCCACTCTGCTTTACTATACTTCGCTCTGCTTTGCTCCACTCTACTCGAGTCTACTATAATCTAGCCTTGCCTAACCAAGTGTGACCTAACCTAGCTCTTCTCTACTATACTCTTCTTGACTCTAACCTAGCTTAGCCTAACCTAGCCTAGCCTAACATAGCTCTGCTCTACTCTACTCTTCCTTAGCCTACTCTACTCTACTCTTCTTTTCCCTACTCTACTCTAGTCTACTTTAGCCAAGCCTAACCTAGCTTAGGCTAACCTAGCCTTGCTCTACTCTACTCTAATCTGGCTAGTATATCCTAGCTTAACCTAACACTGCTCTTCTTTACCATACTCTAACCTAGCGTTACCTAGCTCTACTCTGCTATACTCTAATTTACTCTACTCTTTTCTACTTTATTCTACTCTCCTCTACTTTGCTTTGCTCTGCTCTACTCTGCTCTGCTCTACTCTTCTCTACTCTACTCTACCATACCCTATTCAAAACTAGCATAGCCTAATCTAGTTTAGCCAAACCTAATCTAACAACACATAACCCAGCTGAGTCTTACTCTATTCTACTCTACTTTATTTTATCCTGCTCTAACTTAGCTAACCCTAACTTTGCCCTATGCTACTCTGCTTTACTTTACTCCACTTTCTTTTACTCTAGCCTAGCCTAACTTATCCAACCTTACCTTGCCTAGCCTAGCTTAGCCTTACTCTATTTATTCTATTCTAACTTAGCTAAGCCTAACTTAGCTCTATGATACTTTACTCTACTCTAGCATAACATAGCCTATCCTAGCCAAGCCTAACCTAATGTAGCCTAGATTGGCCCAGCCTTATAATACCCTACTCTACTCTACTCTTGCTTCGCCTAGCCTACCCTAACCTAACCTCGCCTTGTCTAGCCTAGCCCTACTCTACTCTGTTATACTCTACTCTATGTTATTCTACTCTAGCCTAACTAATCCAAACTTAGCTCTATGTTACTATAATCTACTCTATTCTACTCTAGCCTAACCTTGCCCAGCCTAACCTAGCCTTGCCTAACCATTTTTAGCCTAGCCCAGCCTTAATATATTCTACTCTACTCTACTCTAATCTAGTCTACTTTAGCTTAGCCTAGCCTAACATAGCCTAGCTTAACCTAGCCATGTTCTACTTCACTCTACTTTACTCTACTCCATTTCATTTTACTCTAGCCTAAGTAAGACTAACATAGCTCTATCCTACTTTACTCTACTCTACTCTACTCTACTATTCTTTACTCTTCTATACTCTACTCTACTCTACTCTACCCTACTCTACTTTACTTTACTCTACTCTATCCTACTCTACTCTAACCTAGCCTAGCCAACCTAGCCTAACTTATCCTAACCTAACCAAGCCTCACCTAACCGAGCCTAGCCTCACTCTAATCTACTCACTCAATTATATTTTACTCTACTCTAGCTTAGCTAAGCCTAACCTAGCTTTATACTACCCTACTCTAATCTAGCCTAAACTTTCTCAGCCTTAGTATACTCTACTCTACTCTACTCCACTCTACTCTAGCTTTGCCTCGCCTAGCCTAGTCTAGCCTAACATAGCCTAGCCTCATCTTGCCTAGCCTAGCTTTGCCTGGTCTATTTAACTTAGCCTAACATATCCTAACCAAATGTCAACTAGCCTAGCCAAGCCTTACTCTACTCTATACTACTCTAGCTTACTCTATTTCACTCAACTCTAGCTAAACAAATGTTAACTTTGCTCTATGTTACTCTACTCTAGCCAAACTTAGCCTAGCCTAACCTAACCTAGCCTAACTTAGCCATACTGTACTATACTTTATCCAACTCTACTATACTCTACTCTACTATATTCTAGCCTAGCCTAGCCTAACCTCGCTTAGGCTCTACTCTATTCTACTCTAATCTACTTTACTTTACTCTATTTTATTCTTCTCTAGCCTAACTTAGCTCTATACTAGTCAACTCTACTCAATTCTACTCTTGCCTAATCAAGCCTAGCTTAACCTAAACGAGCCCTACCTAGCCTAGCATTACTATAATCTACTCTATCCTACTCTACTCTATTCTACTCTAAACTAGCCTAGCTTAGCTTATCGTAGCCTAACCTCACCTAGGCTCTGCTCAACCTTTTACTGCTCTCCTCTTTTTTTCTATGCTCTACTCTAATCTGATCTGCTGTAATCTACTCTGCTCTATTCTACTCAGCTTTGCTCTACTCTATTATGCTCTACTTTGCTCTATTCTACTCTATTTTGTTTTATTATTATAGTCCAGTTTTGCTTAGTCTAGCCAAGCCTAATCTAGCCCTTCTTTGGTCAGCTCTACTCTATAAAGCTCCACTCTACTCTACTCTACTATACTCTACTCATCTCTACTATACTTTTCACTACTCTACTCTAACCTAACCTAGCTTAGGCTAACCGCACCAAGCTTTACCCTACTCTGCGGTAGCTTAGCCTAACCTAGTTCTTCTCTACTCTACTATGCTCTACTCTACTCAGCTCTGCTTTACTCTACTTTATTCTACTCTACTCTGCTCTACTCTACTCTACCCTACTCTACCCTCACCTAGCAAAACCGAACCTAGCTTTACTCCACTCTATTATACTTTACTTGACTCTAGCCTAGGCAAACCTTGCCTAGCTAGCCTTGCCTAACCTTGCTTAGCTTAGCTCTACTCTTCTTTGCTCTACTCCACTCTGCTTTACTTTGCTCTACTCTACTCTACTTTAGCAAAGCCAAGCCTAACCTAACCTAACTTTACTCTACTCTATTATACTTTACTCTTGTTAGCCTAACCTAGCTTAGCCTTGCCTAACTTAGGTCTACTATACTCTACTCTATAATACTCTACTCTACTCTACTCTACTCTAACTTAGCCTAACCTAGCTCTACTCTACTTTACTATTCTCTTCTCTACTTTATTCTACTATACTCTATTCTTTTCTACTTTACTTTACTCTGCTCTACTCTACTTTACTCTACTCTAGCATTGCCTTGCTTATGTTAGCCTAACAGAGCTCTACTCTTCACTACTGAACTCTACTGTATTCTACTCGACTCGACTCTAGCCTTGCCTAGCCTAGCCTTGCTTCGTCTTCCCTAACTTAGCTCTAAACTACTCTACTATAGCCTAGCTTGGCCTAGCTTATCCTAGCCTTACCTAGCCTAGCCACTTATAGCATAACCTAATTCTACTCGGCTCTACTGTACGTTGCTCTTCTCTGCTCTGCTCTGATCTGCTCTACTTTGCTTTGCTCTACTCTACTCTTTTCTACTCAATTGTACTCTAACTAGCTTTGCCTGACCTAGCTCTACTCTACTCTACTCATGCCTAGCCTTGCCTAACCTAGCCTAACCATGCTCTTCTCTGCTCTAAAATACATAGATTTGCTCTACTCTCTACTAATTTTCTATGCTTATTTCTACTTTACTCAACTCTACTCTTCTTTACTATGCTATAGCTTAACCTAGCTATACTCTATGCTGCTCTACTCTATTATAGCCTAACTTAGCCTAGCCTAGCCTAACCTAGCTTTACCCTAATCTACTCAACTCTGCTCTGCTTTGCTCTACTCTGCTCTTCTTTGATATGCTCCACTCCATTTTGTTCTACTCTACTCTTCTCTTTTATACTTTGCTCTTCTTTACTCTACTCTTCTCTGTTATGCTTTACTCTACTCTACTCAACTTTAGCCTAGCCTAACCTAACCTCGCTCTACTCTACTCTACTCTGCTCTACTCTACTTCCACTACTCTACTCTACTCTACTCTACTCTACTCTACTCTAGCCTATCCTAACCTAGCATAGCATGGCCTAGCTTAGCCTAGCTTAACATTGCTCTACCCTTCTTGCCTCTACAATACTACACTCTACTCAACTCTACTTTATGCTTCTCTACTTTACTCTACTCTACTCTTCTCTATTCTACTCTATTCTACTCTACTTGACTAACCTAGCCTAGCACACTTAACCTGGCATAGCTTAACCTAACCTTGTTCTATTATGCTCTGCTTTACTCTACTCTAATCTGGTTTACTCTGCTCTGCTTTACTCAGCTCTTCTCTACCCTGATCTACTCTGCTTTACTCTAACTTAGCCTAGCCTATCCAAGCTTTGCTCTAATCTACTCATCTGTACTCTATGCTACTCTAGTTTACTTTATTGTAGCCCAGTTAACCAAGCCTACCCAACCCTAACCAAACCTAGCCTAGCCTAGTTTAACCTAACTCTTCCTTACTCTACTCTACTATACTCTATTACATTATACTTTACTCAACTCTACTCTACCCTACCCTACTCTACTCTACTCTACTCTACTCTAACAAAATGTAGCCTAGCCTATCCTTACTCTACTCTACTCTAGCCTAGCCTAGCCTAGCTTAACCTAGCTCTACTCTATTCCACTCTATTCAACTTTGCTCTGCTTTACTCTACTCTACTAAGTTCTGTTCTACTCTACTATTCTCTCTTCTGCTTTGTTCTGCTCTTCTTTGCTCTATTCTACTCTACTCTACTATGCTTTATTCTACTATGCTCTACTCTTATCTATTATGCTCTACCTTACTTTACTCTACTCTACCCTTGTTAACTCTAATATAGTTTACACTAGCCCAACCTTTTACACTAGCCCAACCTTACTTAACCTAACCAAGCTATACTTAATCTTCTCTACTACACTCTACCATACTCTATCTTGCCTGGCCTACCCTAACCTTGCTCTGCTCTACACTACTCAACTCTTCTTCTTTCTACTATGCTCTTTTTTGCTGTGCTCTACTCTATTCTTCTTTATTCTGCTCAGCTTCACTCTGCTCCTCTCTACTCTACTCTACTCTGCATTGTTTTGCTCTACTCTGCTCTACTATGTTGTGCTCTACTCTACTCTATTTTAGCCAAGCCTAACATAGCCTAGCCATACTTAGGTCAGCTCTACTGAGCTCTACTCTAGCCTTGCTCAGCCTAGCCTACTAAACCTAACCTAGCTTAGCCTAACCTAGCCTAGCATAACCTCGCTCTACTCTACTCTAATCTATTATACTATGCTTTACTTTTCTAGGCTTTGCTTTACTCTACTCTAACTTAGCCTAGCCTATCCTAGCCTAACAAAACCTAGCCTAATCTAGCCTAGCCTAACATAGATCTACTCCTTTCTATTCTACTTTTCTCTACTCTACTCCACTCTAATCTACTATACTCTACTCTACCTACTCTGTACTACTCTACTTTGCTCTTCTCTACTCTACTATACTCTACTCTAGCCTAGCCTAACGTAACCTAACCTAGCCTAGCCTAACCTAGCTCTACTCAACTTTACTCTATTCTACTCTACTATATTCTACTCCAACTATCCTAACCAACCCCAACCTAGCATAGCCTAGGCTAGCTTAGCCCAGGAATACCTAACTCTACTCTACTTTGTTCTACTCTACTCTGTACTCCTCTAACCTCGTATAGCCTAGCCCAATCTACCTTAGCGTAGCTTAGCCTAACTCTACTCTATTTCACTCTATTATTCTCTTACTGTAACTTAGCTTAGCCTTGCTTATCCCAACCTAGCTCTACTCTATTCTACTCTACTCTATTCTACTTTACTCTACACTAGCCTTACCTAGCCTAACTTTACTCTTCTCTACACTACTCTATTTTACTATGCTTTACTCTACTCTACTCTTCTCTAGCCTAGCCTAACATTACTCTAATCTACTATATTCATCTCTATACTTCTCTATTATACTGTACTCTACTTTATCGTAGCCTAACTTAGCTTTGCTCTACTCTTCTCTACTTTGCTCTACTCTAATCTACTCTGCTCTACTTTTCTCTACTATGCTTTACTCCCCTCTAATCCATTATGCCATTCTCTACTTACTCTAGTCTACTCTTCTCTACTCTGCTCTACTCTACTATACTCTAATCTACTCTACTCTACTATGCTCTGCTTTGTTATGCTCTGGTCAGCTTTGCTTTCCTCTCCTCTCTTCCCATCTTTGCTCCTCTCTTCTTGTCTTCTCTACTCTACTCTACTCTTCTCTTCTCTACTCCACTCTACTATACTCTACTCTACACTATTTAATTCTACTCAACTCTCCTCTACTCGTTCCTAGCCTAGCCTTGCCTAGCCTACCCTAGCCTTGCCTAACATAGCCTAGCAAAACCTTGCTCTACTTAATTCTAAACTACTCCACTCTACTCTACACTTCCCTTGCCTAGAATAGCTTAGACTAGCATACCCTAGCCTTACCTAGCTAAACTTCAATCAACTTTACTCTACTCTACTCTAATATGCTCTACTCTATTAAACTCTATTATAATCTACTCTACTCTACTCTACTCCATCCTAGCCTAACCTAGGTAGCCTAACCTAGCCCTACTCTACTCTACTCATCTCTATTCTACTCTACTCTACTCTATTATACTCTACCCTACTATACTCTGCTCTACTCTACTCTACTCTAATCTAGCCTAGCCTAGCCTAACCTACCCTAGCCATGCCTAACTTAGCTCTACTCTACTCAACTCTACTCTACTCTAATCAACTCAACTCTACTCGAGCCTAGCCTAGCCCAACCTAGCTTTACTCAACTCTACTTTTTTTCTCTATTCTATTCTAGTGTAGCATAGCCTAGCCAACCATAAGCTATCCTAACCTTGCTTTACTTTGCTTTATTCTATCCTGCTCTACTTTACTATATTGTACTCTACTTTACTCTACTCTACTCGACTCTACTCCACTCTACCCTACTCTTCGCTAACTTAGCGTAACCTAGCCTAGCCTAACATAGCTCTTCTCTACTCTACTCTAGCCTAGCCTTGCCTTGCATAACCTTGCTCTGCATTGCTTTACTCTACTCTGCTATGTCTACTTTGCTCTGCTATGCTCTGTTATACTCTACTCTACCATACTCTACTGGAGCCTTGCCTAGCCCTAGCCTAGCCTAACCTAGCTCAACTATACTCCACTCTTCTATACTCTTTTCTACTCTATTCTAGCCTAACCTAAACTAGAATGGCCTAGCCAAACCAAGCTTTACTCTACTTAACTCTATTATACTCTATTTTTCTCTTCTCTAGTCTACTCTACCTTACTCTAACTTATCTTAACCTAGCTTAACCTAGATTAACCAAACTCTGCTTTGCTCTACTTTACTCTGCTCTTCTCTACCCTACTCTACTCTACTCTACTCTACTATACATTACTCTGCTCTACTCTGCTCTACCTTGTTATGCTCTAATATACTCTACTCAACTCTACTCTTGCCTAACCTAACCTCGCTCTACCCAATTCAACTCTACTCAATTCTGCTCTACTCTAGCCTAAGCTAACCTTCCCTAGCTAAGCATAGTTTAACCTAGCCTAAGCTAGCTGAACCAAGATCTACTATACTCTACTCTCCTCTACTCTACTCTACTCCACTCTAACCATGCTTAACCTAGCTTAGCCTACCCTAACTTATCCTAACTAGGTCTACTACACTCTACTCTACTCTCTATACTCTACGCTTTTCCACCCTACCCTACTCTATTCAACTTTACAGTACTTTGCTTTGCTCTACTCTTCTCTGCTCAGCTCTATTTTGTTTTACTTTGTTCTTCTCTAATCTACTCTACTCTACTCTACTCTAGTCTACTCTAACCTAGCCTAAACTAATTGAGCTCTACTCTAATCTATTCTACTCTACTCTAGACTAGCCTACCTTAGCTTAGCCTAGCCTAACCTAGCATTTCTATGCTCTATTATTATCTACTCTACTCTACTATACTCTACTCTAGTATACTTTACATGACTCTAACCTAGTAGAGCCTACCCTAACTCTACTCTACTCTAGCCAGCCTAACCTAGCTCTTCTTTGCTCTACTTTACTCTGTTATACTCTACTCCATTTTACTCTGCTCTGTTCTGCTTTGCTCTACTATACTCTACCTTACTCTATTATACTTTAACCTAGCCTAGCCTAACATAACTCTACTACACTCCTAGACTAACCTATATTGCTCTACTCTTCTCTGCTGTGTTCTGGTCTGTTTTACTCTACTCTACTCTACTCTACTCAACTCTATTTTTATCTATACTACTTTACTCTACTTTACTCTGCTTTATTGTGCTCTATTCTAGCTTAGCCTAACCTAGCTCTAGTTTACTTTACTCTACTCTAGCCTAGTGTACCTAGTGTTGCCAACCCTATCCTATCCTAGCCTAACCTAACCTAGCTCTACTATACCTTACTCTACTCTAATCTTGTATACTCAGTTCTACTCTACTCTACTCCAGCATAGCCTAGCTTACCCTAGCCTAACCTAGCCTAAAATAGCTCTACTCTACTCTACTCTACTCGAGCCTAGCCTAGCCTCTTTTAGCCTAGCATATCTGACATACCTCTGCTCTCTGCTACTATACTCTACTCTACTCTACTCTACAATACTCTGCTCTACCCTCCATTACTTTACATTGCTCTGCTCTACTCTTCTATACTGCTCTACTATACTTTGCTTAGCACTGCTTTGCTTTGCTCAACTCTTATCTCCTATAGTCTTCCCTACTCTACTCTGCTCTACTCTACTCTACTTTACTCTACCCTACTCTACTATGCTCTACTCTACTCTAGCCTTGCATAGCCTAATCTTGCTCTACTCTACTCTACTTTACACTACTTAACTCTATCCTAGCCTAACCTAACCATGCTCTCCTTTACTATACTCTACTCTACTCTACTCTAACCTAGCCTTGCCTAGCCTAAATAAACTCTACTCTACTCTACTATAATCTCGTCTAGCCTTGCCTACCCAAGCCCAGCCACGCCTAGCCTAGACACGTTTAGCCTAACCTAGCTCAGCTCTACTCTGCTCTACTTTGCTATGCTATACTCTACTCTAAACTTTACTCCAGCCTAACTGAACCTAGCTCTGCTCTACTCTGCTCTTCTTTACTCTACTCTACTTTAGCCTAGCTCATCCTAGCCTACCACAGCCTAGCTTAACATAGTAGAGCCTAGCTTAGCCTTGACTACCCTAGCTCTACTCTAATCTACTATACTCTAATCTGCTCTTCTCAACTCTACTCAACTCTACTCTAACCTAGCCTTGTTTAGCCTAACAAAGTTCTACTCTACTCTAGCCTCGCCTTGCATAGCCTAGCCAAGACTAGCTTTGTTTAATCGAGCTCTGCTCTACTTTGCTGTGCTCTTCTCTGCTTTGCTCTACTCTTCTCTATTCTACTCCACTCTACTCTTCTCTACTCTACTCTACACTACTCTACTCTAATCTTTACCTTAGCTTGACCAAACTTAACCTAGCCTAACTTAGCTTTAGTTTACCTTACTTTATCCTACTCTACTCTACTCTAGCTTAGCCCAACCTAGCCTTACCTAACTTAGCTCTACTCTACTCTAATCTACTATACTCTACTCTACTCAGCTCTACTCAACTCTACTCTAACTTAGTCTAGCCTAGCCTTTCCAAGCCTAACATTGCTCTACTCTATTCTGCTTTGCTATACTATGCTCTGCTCTACTCTGATTTACTCTACTCTACTCTACTTTGCTCTACTATACTATACCCAGCACTATTCTGCTCTTCTCTACTCCACTGCACTATGCTCTTTTCTAATTTAGCCTAGCCTAGCTAAGCCTAACCTAGCCTCGCTTAACTTAGCTCTACTCTACTCTACTCTACTCTAGCCTAGCCAATCCTAGCTTAGCATAGCTTAGCCCAACCAAACCTAGCTCTACTATACACTACTCTATCCTACTCTACTCTACTCTACTCTAACTAGCCTAAGCTATCCTACCCTAGCCTGGACAAACTTAGCCTAACCTTACTATACTCTACTTTACTCTACTCTATCTAGTCTCATTTAGCCATGCCTAGAAATTCATAACCTACCTCTCCTCGACTCTACTCTACTCTACTCAATTCTATGCTACTCTACTCTAGCCTAGCCTCGTCTACTCTAACTTAGCCTTGCCTAACCTAGCACAGCTCTACTTTATTCTACTCTACTCTGCTCCACTCTACTATATTCTACTTTTCTCAACTTTAATCTACTCTCATTTACTGTATTATACTCTTTTCTACTCTACTTTCATCTGCTCTATTATACTCTACTCTACTCTATTTTGCTCTACTTTACTCTTCTTTATTATTCTTTGCTTGGCACTACACTACTCTGCTTTGCTTTCCTCTCCTCTCCTCTCATCAACTCTCCTCTATTCTATTCTACTCTACTCTAATCTTCAAAACACTACTCTACTATACTCTATTCTACTCTGCTCTACTTTACTTTGCTCTACTCTACTTTCCTCTCCTCTCCTCAACTCTACTCTACTCTATCCTACCTTACTTTACTCTACTCTTCTCTACTTTACTCAACTCTACTCTACTCTACTCTACTCTACTATACTTTACTTGACTCCACTCTACCCTACCTTACCCTACTATACTCTACTCTACTATACTCTGCTTTACTCTACTCTATTATATTATACTACACTATACTCTAGCCTAACCTAACATAGCTCTACTGACTCTACTCTACTCTACTCTACTCTACTCTTCTTTACTCTTTTTAGCTTAGCCTCGCCTAGCTAGCCTAAGCTAGCTTTGCTCTACACTACTTTTGTCTTCTCTACTCTACTCTCCTCTACTTTTCTTAACTATGTTCTTCTCTGTACTGCTCCACTCTACAATACTTTACTCTACTCTACTCTACTCTTCTTTACTCTGCACATCTTTGCTCTACTCTACTTAATTCTACTTTATTCTACTATACTGTACTCTACACTAATCTACTTTACTCTTATCTACTTTAGCTTTGTTAAGCATAGCCTAAACTTATTTACCCTAACCTAACTCTACTCTACTCCACTTTACTCTACTCTAGCCTAACCTAGCCTAGGTTAGCCCAGCCTAGCCTAGCCTAACCTAACCTCGTTCAGCTCTACTCTACTCCACTCGACTCTACTCCAGCCTAGCCTAACCTAACCCTGCTCAGCTCAGCTCCACTCCACTCTTCTCTGCTCTACTCTACTCTACTTTACTCAACTCAACTCTAGCCTAACCTAGCCTCGCCTAACCTAACCTAGCCTAACTTAGTACAACTCTACTCTATGCTATTACTCTACACTAGCTTAGCATAGCCTAACCTAGCCTAGCCTATCTTAACCTAACCTAGCTTAGCTTTACTCTACTCTACATTACTCTACTCTATTCGAGCCTTGACTAGCCTAGCAGAGCCGTACCAAGCCTAACCTTGCTCTACTCTGCTCTACTCTACTCTGCTCTCCTCTACTTTGTTCTATTATACTCTTCTCTTCTCTACTCTATTATGCTCTCCTCTCCTCTATTATGATCTGCTCTATACTCTCCTCCCTTTGCTTCTCCTCTCCTCTATTATATCCTACTCTACTCTACTTTACTATAATCTACTTTACTTTGCTCCACTCTACACAACCTTACTCTACTTTGTTATACACTACTTTACTCTATCGTACTCTACTCTAACCTAATTAAGCCTATCCTAACCTAACATAGCTCTACTCTACTTTACTATACTTTAGCCTAACTAAGGTTAACCTAACCTGGCTTTACTCTACTCTATAGTGCTTGACTCTACTCTTCTTTGCTTTTCTTTTTTGTGCTCTACTCTTCTCTACTTTTCTCTACTTTACTCTACTCTACTATACTCTACTATACTCTAGTCTACTATACTCTACTCTAGCCTCATTTAGCCTGACATAGCCTAGCATAGCCTAAACTAGCTTTACTCTTCTCTACTCTACTCTACTCTACTCAACTCTATTCTAGCTAAGCCTAGCCTAGCCTAATCTAGCTCTACTCTACTTTACTCCACTCTACTCTACTCCACTATATTATAATATACTCTAGCCATGCCTAACCTCACTCTGCTCTACTCTACTTTTCTCTTCTCTATTCCATTCTTCTCTACTCTACATTAGTCTACTTTGCACTACTCTGCTCTACTTTGCATGGCTCTGCTCTGCTTTGCTCTACTCTTCTCTGCTTTGATCTGCTTTACTCTACTCTACTCTACTTTGCTATACTCTAGCCTAGCCTAGCCTAGGATAACTCAACCTATCATAGTCTAACCAAACTCTACTCTACTCTACTACTCTAGCCTAGCCTAACCTAGCCTAGCCTAGCCTAGCATAACCTAACCTAACATACCTCTACTGTACTCTACTCTACATTACTCAACTCTAGCCCAGCCCAACATAGCCTAACTTAGCATAGCCTAACCTAGCTCTACTCTCCTCTGCTTTGCTCTGCTCTACTCCACTCTACTCTACTATGCTCTTCTTTGATTTGCTCTACTACGTTCTACTCTACCCTACTCTACTCTGCTTTGGTCTACTCTAGCCTAATTTAGCCTAACCTAGATCTACTCTACTCTACTATAATTTACTCTACCCTACTCCCCTCTATTCTACTCGAGCCTAGCAAAGACTAGCCCAGCTTAACATAACTTAGCTTTACTTTTCTCTTATCTACTCTACTCTACTCTACTCTACCTTTTTCTACTCTATTCTACTCTACTCTACTTTACTCTACTCTATCCTAGCCTAACCGAACCTAGCTCTACTCTACTATAGCCTAGCCTAGCCTACCCTATCCTAGCCTAGCCTAACCTAGCTCTACTTTACTCTACTCTACTATACTCTACTCTACTCAACTCTACTCTACTCTACTCTACTTTAACCAAGCCTTGCCTAGCCTAGCCTAACCTCGCTCTGATCTACTCCACAATACCTTACTCTACTCAACCCTAACCTAGCCTCGTAAAGCTTGGCCTTGCTTAACATTGCTTTAATCTACTCTGTTCTACTCTTCTCTACCCTATTCTACTCTACTCCACTTTTCTCTTATCTGCTCTACTCTCCTCTACTCTGCTCTACTATACTCTACTCTACTATAGTTTGCACTACTTTACTCTTCTCTACTTTGCTTTGTTTTTCATTGCTTTGCTCTACTCTTTTTGGCTATACTTTGCATTGCTCTACTCTAACCTAACCTAGCCTAAACAAACAAAGCTCTACTTAATGCTATTATACTCTACTCTACTACTCTAACTTAGCATAACCTAGCCTAGCCTAAACAAACCTAACAAAGCTCTACTCTACTCTAGCCTAGCCTAACTTGGCTCTACTCTACTCTGCTCTTCTCTACCCTACTCTACTCTGCTCTACCCTACTCTATAATGCTCTTCTCTACTCTACTCTACTCTACATTGCTTTGCTCTACTCTTTTCTACCCTCGTCAAATCTACTCTACTCTAGCCTAGTTTAGCCTAACCTAGCCTACGATTACCTAGATCTACCCTACTCTACTCTACTTTAGCTTAGCCAAGCCTACCAAGCCTAACCTAGAATGGCCTAACTTAACCTAGGTCAACTCTCCTCTTCTCTACAATGCTATGCTTTACTCTAGTCCCCTCTACTCTACTTTGCTCTACTCTACTATACCCTAAATTTCTTTGTTGTACTATATTCTAGCCTAGTCCAACCTAACCTAGCTCTACTCTACTGTACTTTAGTCTACTCTAGTGTACTCTAATCTACTCTACTCTACCCTAGCCTAGCTTGCACTATCCTTACCTAACCTAGCCTAGTCTAACCTAGCTCTACTCTATTCTATTATGCTCTACTCTACTCTAACCTATTCTACTCTACTCTACTCTAACCTAGCCTCCCCTTGCCTAGCCTAAGCTTGCTCTACCTTACTCTACTATACTCTATTCTATTAAACTTTAGCCTAACCTAGCCAAGCCTAACCAAACCTAACCTTGCTCTACTCTACTCTGCTATACTCTACTCCACTCTGCTTCACTCTACTTTATACTATTCTGCTTTACTCTACTCTACTCTACTCTGCTCTACTTTACTCTATTTTACTATTTTGTACTCTACTCTACTCTGCTCTAGTATTCTAACCTTACTTTACTTTACTCTACTCTACTCTAGTATATTATACACTGTTCTATTAGACTCTACTCTATTCTACTCTACCCTAACTTAAACAAGCCTTACTTAGCTTAGCCTAACCTAGCTCTACTCTACTTGGCTCTACTATACTCTACTCTGCTCTACTCTATTCTGTTCTGCTCTACTCTACTCAGCTCTACCCTATTCTACTCTACTATTCTCTACTATTCTTTGCTCTGTTCTACTATACTCTACCCTATTATACCTTACCTTAACTTAATCAAGCTCTAATCCACTCTACTCTACTCTGCTCCACTCTAATCTATTCTGCTGAGCTCTACCCTACTCTAACTTATCCAAGCCTGGCTTAGTCAAACCTAGCTCTACTCTACTCTGCTCTACTCTACTATGCTCTACTCCACTCTACTCTATTTTACTCTACACCACTCTATTATATTCTATTCAATCCTAGCCTCACCTAGCTCTGCTATACTCTACTCTATTATACTCTACTATACTCTACTATACTCTACTCTTTTCTACTCTACTCTTTCCTAGCCTAACCTAACTTAGCTTTACTCAATTCTACTCTACACCACTCTACTATAGCTAGCATAATCTACCTAGTCTAACTTAGCTCTACACTACTCTACTCTACTCTACTCTAACCTAACTTAGCCTAGCCAAACCTAACCGAGCTCTACTCTACTCTACCTTAGCCTAGCTTTGCCTAGCCTATCCTAGCCTTGCCTAGCTTTTCCTAGCTTAGCCTAACCTTACTCTTTTTAGCTCTACTTTGAACTACTCTGCTCTACTCTATTTTGCTCTACACTACTCTGCTCTACTCTGCTCTACTCTATGCTACATTATTCTACTCTATTATACTATACTCTACTCTAGCCTACATCACTTTGCCTAGCCAAGCCTAGCTCTACTTTATTCCACTATACTATTCTTTACTCTACCTTACTCTATTCTACTATACTCTACTTTATCTACCTAGTCTAACCAAGCTGTACTCTACTCTACTATACTCTAATATACTCTATCATAGCCTAGCTTAGCTTGATTTTGCCTAACTTGGCCTATCCTTCCCTTACCATACTCTGTGCTACTCTTGTCTGCTCTACTCTACTCTTATTTTCTCAACTCAATTCTACTCTACCTTTCTCTACTCTACCCTACTCTACTCTACTATACTTTGCCCTACTCTACTCAGATCTGCTCATCTTTCCTCTACTCTACTTTAATCTACTCTACTCTACTCTATCCTAACCTGGCCTAGTCTAGCCTAACCTAGCTCTACTCTACTCTACTCTAGCCTAGCCTTGCTTAACCTAGCTTTGCTCTACTCTGCTCCAGTCTACTCTACTCTACTTTACTTTGCTTTGCTCTACTTTACTCTGGTTTGCTCAACTCTACTCAACTCTGCTCCACTCTAATATACTCTACTAAACTTTAGCCAAGCCCAACCTAACCTAACCTAACCTAGTTCTACTCTTCTCGACTCTACTCTACTCAACTCTAGCCTAGCTTAACCTTGCCAAAACCTAAACTAGCTGAACCTAGCTCCGCTCTACTCTACTCTGCTATGCTTTTCTTTGTTCTTCTTTTCTATACTATACTGTGCTCTACTCTATTCTACTTTGCTTTACTTTACTCTACTTTAGCCAAGCCTCACCTAGCTTTGCATAACCTAACCTTGATCTGCTCAACTCTACTCTACTATCGCCTAGCCTAGCCAAGCCTAGCCAAGTTTAACCTAGCACTACTCTACTTTACTCTACTCCACTTTACTCTATATTACTTCACTCTACTTTACTCTACTCTAATCAACTCTACTTTAACTTAGCCTAGCATAACAAAACCTAGCTCTACCCTGCTCAGCTATGCTCTTCTCAACTCTACTTGGCTCTACTCTGCTCTTCTCTATTCTACTGTGCTCTGCTCTAATGTTCTATACTCTACTTTACTCAACTCTACTCTACTCTATTATACTATCCTCTAGCCTAGCTAGCCAAGCTTAGCCTAACCAAGCTCTACTCTACTCTACTCTAGTCTACTCTAGCCAAGCCCTACCTAGCGTACCCTAGCCTAACATAGCCTTGCCTAACCTAACTCTACTCTACTTTACTCTAACCTTGCCTAGCCTAGCCTTGCCTAACCAAGCTCTACTCTACTCTACTTTATCTACTCTAACCTAACTTAGCCTAACCTTGCTTAGCTTAGCCTAGCTTAGCATAACCTAACTATGCTCAGCTATGCTATATAATGCTCTACTATACTCTACTCTGCTCTACTCTATTTTGCTCCACTTTGCTCTGCTCTGCTCTACACTACTGTGCTCTATTGTACTCTAGCCTAGCTTAGCCTAACCTAAGCTAGCTCTACTCTACTCCACTCTAGTCTAGTCTAGCCTTGCCTACCCTTGCCTATTCTAACCTAGCCTAGCCTAGGCCTGCCTAATCTATCTTAGCTCTATTCAACTCCACTATATAATAATCAACTCTACTCTACTATATATTACTCTACTCTAGCCTAGCGTAGCCTAACCTTGCTCTACATTGTTCTTCTTTGCTTTGCTCTACTTTGCTCTACTCCACTCTACTCAGTTCTGCTCCACTCTACTCAACTTTGCTCTAGTCTACTCTACTCAACTCTACCCAAATATACTCTACTCTACTCTTCTCTATTGTAAGCTAGCCCGACCTAACCTAGCTCTACTCTACTCAACTCAACTTTAGTCTATTCTACTCTCCTCTACTCATTTCTACACTACTCTACTCAAGGCTAGTAAAGCCTAGCCAAGCTTGCTCTAGCCTAAACTAGCTCTACTTTACTTTAGTTTGCTCTACTCTACTCTAATTTTCTCTGCTCTACTATACTCTACTCTGCTCTGCTCTATTATGCTTCGCTTTACCCTTCTCTTTATTGCTTTGCTCTGCTCTACTCTGCTCTGCTCTAGTTTACTCTACTCTGCTATGCTTTGCACAACATTTTCTTCTCTACTCTACTATACTCTTCTCTACTCCAATGTAGTTGACCCTAGCTAAGACTAGCCAAGCCTAACCTAACTATACTCCACTCTACTATACTCTACTCTACCCTCCTATGAATTTCTCTATATCACTATACTCTACTCTTCTCTGCTCTACTTTACTTTGCTATGCTTTACTCATGCTTTACTCTGGTTTGCTCTACTTTTCTCTATGCTACACTTCTTTGCTCAGCTCTGCTATACCTTAATCTAGTCCAGTCTACTCGACTCTAGCTATTTTTAGCCTAGCCTAGCCAAGCCTTATCGAGCTTTACTCTGCTTTACTTTACTCTATTCTACTCTACTCTATCGTAGCCTAGACTTTCATAGCCTTGCCTAGCCTAGCCTAACATATCTCTACTCTACTTTACTCTACTCTACTTTACTCTACTCTACTTTACTCTACTCAACACTAATATACTCCACTCTACTCTACACTAACTTAGCCTAGCCTAGCCTAACTTATCCTCTCTTTACTCTACTTTACTTTACCTCACTCCATTCTTTCCTCTACACTACTCCACCCTATTCTACTCTACACTACTCTATTCTACTCTACTCTACTATAACCTTGCCTAGCCTATCCTAACTCTACTCTACTCCAGCAAATCCTAGCCTAATCTCGATGTACTCTGCTCTACCCTACTTTACTCTACTCCAACTCTAGCCTTGGCTAACCTTACATAGCATAACCTAACCGAGCTTTACTCTACTCTACTCTAGCCTAGCCTAGCCTAACCTAGCATTGCCCTACTCTACTCTATGCTACTCTGCTCTACTCTTCTCTAATCTACTCTACACTACTATGCTCTGCTCTACTTTGCTCTACTCCACTCTACTCTACTCTATAATACCAAGCCTTTCTTAACCAAACTCTATTTTACTCTACTTCACTCTATTCTTCTCTACTACACTCTACTCTAGCCTACCCTAGCCTAACCTAGCTCTATGTTACTCTATTATACTCTACTCTTCTCCACTCTACTCTACTCTGCTATGTTGTGCTTTACTTTACTTTGCTTTGCTCTACTCTACTCTGCTTTACTTTGCTCTACTTTGCTCTACTTTACTCTACTTTACTCAACTCTTGTCGAGCATAACCTAATCTAACCCTACTCTACTCGACTATAGCCTAGCCTAACCTAGCCTAGCCTAGCCTAAACTAGCCAAGGATAACTTAGCTCGACTCTACTCTACTCAAACTCTACTCTGTTCTGCTTTGCTTAGCTTTGCTGTACTTTGCTACGTTCTACTCTACTCTGCTCCATGCTACTCTACTCTACATTAGCGAAGCATAGCATAGCCTTGCCTAACCTAACTTAGCTCTACTTAACTCTACTCTATTCTACTCTTCTCTAATTTACTTTACTCTACTCCTACCTATCCTAACCTAGCCTAACCTAGTCAAGTCGAACCTTGCTGTACTCTACTCTACTCTATTAAACTCTACTATGCTCTGCTCTACTCTATTGTACTATACTCTAATCTAACCTAACCTAGCCAAGCTTAACATAACCTTTCTTTACTCTACTCTACTCTACTCTACTCTGTTCTGCTCTACTTTGATGTTCTCTACTCTACTCTACCCATTTCAACTCTACTCTTCTCTACTCCACTCTACTCTACTCTACTGTACTCTAGCCTAACCTAGCCTAGTCGAACTGAGCTATACTCTACTCTACCCTATTTTGCTTTAGCCTAGCGTATGCTACCCAAGCCTAGCATAGCCTAGCCTAACTTAGCTCTACTCAGCTCCAACTTACTTTATTCTACTCTACTCCTCTCTAACCTAGCTCTACACTACTTTATTCTGCTCTACTATACCCTATTTTATTCTACTCTTCTCTAACTTTGCCTTGCCTAGCCTTAGCCTAGTCTAGCTTAGCCTTAGCCTAACCTAGCCTTAGCTAACCTTGCCTATTCCGACAAAGCCTAACCTTGCTCTGCTCTTCTTTGCTTTGCTCTTCACTACTCTACTCTGCTCTACTCTACTCTACTTTTCTCCACTCAACTCTTTTTTACACTGCTTTGTTCTACTCTACTCTTTACTCTACTCTAGCTTAGCATAGCCTAATCTAGCCTAACCTAACAAAGCTCCACTACTCCCTAATCCCTCAACTCTACTCTACTATACTTTATTATACTCTATTATACTCTACTCTTCTTTATTATACTCTACTATACTCTTCTCTACTCTTACTTATCCTACCTTAGCCTAGCCTAACCTTGCTCTAATCTACTCCACTCCACTCTAACCAAACCTGGCCTGGCTTAGCTTAACCTAGTTCTACTCTACTCTACTCTATTTTTCTCTACTATGTTCTACTCTACTCCAGCCTAGCCTAATCTAACCTAGCCTAACCTGACCTAGCTCTACTCTACTCTACTCGAGCCTAGCCCAACTTAGCCTTAAATAGCTTTGCCTAGCCTTGCCTAACCTAGCCTTACTCTACTCTAATCTACTCTACTCTACCCTACTCTACATTACTCTACTCTAATAAAATCTATTCTACTCTACTATTCTATAGACTAGCCTACAAAAGTACCACTAAACTCTACTCAACTATACTCTACTTTGCCCTATTCTTATCTACACTACTCTACTTAATAATACTTTAGCCAAGCCTTTACTTTACTCTACTTAACTCTATTCTACTCTACTCTACTGTAATCTACTTTACTCTATTATACTCTACTCTGCTCTAACCAAGCATAGCCTTACTTAACATTACTCTACTCCACTCTACTCTACTCTACTCTACTATACTCTACTCTACTTTAGCCTTGCCTAGCCTTGCTTAGCCTAACTTAGCTCTACTCTTCTCCACTCTACTCTACTTTACCCAACTCTACTCTACTCTTCTTTACTCTACTCTTCTCAGCTCTATTCTACTCTGCTCTAGACTAGCCTAGCCTTACATAGCCCAAAATAGTTCTACTCTTTTCTACTCTTCTTTACTCTACTTTACTCTACTCTACTCTACTCTACTCTATTCTAGCCTAGCCTAGCTTAGCCCAACCTAACCTAGCTCTACTCTATTATCCTCTACTCTACTCTAACCTAAACTAGCCTAACCTACCTCTATTAAACTCTACTCTACTCTACTTTACTATACTCTTCTCTATAATAGCCAAGCCTAGCCTATCCATACTTAGCTTTACTCTATTTGGCTTTCCCCTACTCTACTCTACTCTACTTTGATTTGCTCTACTCTGTTCTACTCTATTCTACTCTGCTCTACTCTCTTCTTCTCTCCTCTCCTCTCCTCTAGTCTTCTCTCTCTCCTCTCTCCTCTCCTCTCCTCTACTCCTTCTACTCTACTCCACTCTAATCTATAGTACTCTACACTACTCTATTCTACTCTACTCATCCCTATTATACTCTACTCCTATCTAGCCTAGCATAGCCTTGCCTAATTGAGCTTAACTCTACTCTACTCTACTCCACTATACTCTACTCTATTCTACTCTACTCTAGCTTAACTAAGCCTAGCCTACCTATCTTAGCCTACCCTAACTTACCCAAACCTAACCTAACCAAACTCTACTCTACTCTACTCCATCCTAGCCTAGCTTAGCCAGGATTAGCTTAGCCTAACTTTGCTCAACTCTAATCTACTATGCTCTACACAACTCTATTATGCTTTACTCTACACAACTCTACTCTACTCTACTATATTCTGCTCTACTCTACTCTACCTTGCTCTTCTACTCTATTCTGCTCTACTCTACTCTACACTCCTCTGCTCTCTTCTGCTCTATTTTATTCTACTTTACTCTAATATGTTCTACTCTACTCTACTCTACTATAATCTACTCTGCTCTACTCTACTCCCCTCTACTCTACTCTAGTCTAGCCTAACCAAGCTCTACTACACTATTCTTTACTCTACTCTACTCTACTCTTCTCTACCCTACTCTACTCTACTCTACTCATCTCTGCTCTACTCTACTATACTCTGCTCCATCTACTATGCTATGTTCTACTCTGCTTTGCTCTACTCTACTTAGCATTACTCTAATTTAGTCTACCCTAAACTACTTTAGCCTATCCAATCCTAACCTAACCTAGCTCTACACTACTCTATTATACTATACTTTATTATATTCTATTCTATTATACTTTGTTATATTCTACTATACTCTACTCTACTCTACTCTACTCTATACAAACGTAGCATAGCTTAGACTAGGTTAACATAGTTTTATTCTACTCTACTCTACTCCCCTCTAGCATAACCTAACCTAACTCTGCTCTACTCTGCTTCGTCTACCCTGCTCTCCTTTTCTCTACTCTATTCTACTCTACTCTACTCTAACTTATCCTAGCCTAACCTAACGTATCTCTATACTACTCTTCTCAACTATACTTAACTCTAGCCTAGCCTAACATGGCCTAGCCTAAACTTGTTTAACAAAGCTCTACTTTACTCTTCTCTATTTTTCTCTACTCTGCTCTACTCTGTTCTACTATGCTATGCTCTGATCTACTTTACTTTACTCATCTATACTTTTCTCTGCTCTACTCTACTCTACTTTAGCAAAGTCTAGCCTAGCCTAGCCTAACCTAACCAAGCTCTACTCTACTCAACCCTACTCTCCTCTACCTAGCTAACCTAAATTACCCTAGCCTAGCCTGGACTAACCTAGCTCTACCCTACTCTACAATACTCTACTCTACTCCACCCTACTCTACTCTATTCTTTGGAAGTCTTCTCTACTCTATCCTATCCTAGCTTAACCTTACCAAGCTTAGCCTAACATACCTCTATTATGCTTTGCTCTGCTCTACTCAACTCTACTTTGCTCTATTTTGCTCTGCTATACTCTACTCTATTATACTATACTCTTCTATTCTAAGCTCTACTCTACTCTACTCTGCTCTGATCAACTCTACCTTGCTCTACTCTTTTCTACACTACTCTAACATAGCCATGCCTAACCTATCCTAATAGAGCCCTACTCTACTCCATTATGTTGTACTCTACGCTAGTCTACTCTACTCTAGCATAGCCTAGCCTAGCCTACCTTAGCCTAACTTAGCCTAGCCTAGCCTAACTTAGGTCTATTCTACTCTATTATACTATACTCTACTATACTCTACTCTATTCTACTCTACTCCACTTTACTCTAATATACTCTACTCTACTCTAACTAGTCTTAGCCTAGACGAGCCTAACTTAGCTCAACACCACTCTACTCTTCTCTAGCCTTTCCCAGCCTAACATAACCTAGCCAGGCATAACCTATCCTATCATAGCTTTACTTTGCTCCATTATGCTATGCTCTACTCATTTCAGCTCAGCTTAGCTCTGCTCTGCTCTACTCTATTCTTCTCTACACTACTTTGCAATACTCTACTCTGCTCTACATTACTCTGCTTTGCTCTTCTACTTTACTCTGCTATGCTTTTCTCTATTATGCTCTACTCTACACTACTCTGTTATACTCTACTTTACTCTACATTACTCTGCTCTACCCTACTCTACCGTACTCTATTCAATGTTACTATACTCTAGCTTAGCTTATCTTGGCCTTACCAAACCTAGCTCTACTCTACTCTACACTACTCTAACCTAGCCTTCACTTGCCTAGCCTACCCTATCATAGCCTAGCCTTACCTAGCTCTACTCTATTATACTCTACTCTACTTTACTCTACTCAACTCTAGAATAACCTATCCTAGCCTAGCTCAACCAAGCTTTACTCTATTGTATCCTACTCTGCTTTACTCTAGCATAACTTAGCCAAGATTATCTTAATTTAGGCTAGCCTAAACTAGCTATGCTCTACTCTACTCTACTCTGTTATGCTATACTCTTCTTTGCTCTTCTCTATTCCCCTCCACTCTGCTCTACTCAACTTTATTCTATACTCTAGCCTAGCTTAGCCAAGCCTAACCTAGCTTTACTCTACCTTAATCTATTCTATGCTACTCTAACCTATCCCAGCCTAGCCTACCTTAACCTAACTTAGCATAGCCTAGCTTAGCGTAGCCTAACTTAGCTCTACTCTGCTCTTCTTTGCTCGACACTACTATACTCTGCTCTGCTCTACTCTACTCTACTCTGCTCTCCTCTCCTCTCATCTCCTCTCGTCACCTCTCCTCTACTCTACACTACTCTATAGTACACTACTCAACTCTACTCTATTAATCTCTACTCTACTCTATTCTACTCTACTCTATTCTACTCTACTCGACTCTACTCTACTATACTCTAGTCTAGCCTAATCTAGGTTTACTCAACTTTACTCTAGCATAAACTAGCTTAGCCTAACCTAACCTAGCTCTACCCTACTCCACTCGACTCTAGCCTAGCCTACCTTGGTCTAACCTAGCTCTACTATGTTCTACTCTGCTATACTCTACACAACTCTACTATGTGCTACACTACTCTATATTACTCAGTTCTACTCTTGCTATACTCTGCTCTGCTATCCTCTCCACTTTTCTCCTCAACTCTACTCTGCTCTATACTACTCTACTCTACTCAACTCTACTCTACTCTACTCGACTCTACTCTACTCTATTCTTCTCTACTTTACAAAACTCTACTCTAGCCTTGCCTAGCATAGCCTAACGTTAAGTAGCTCTACTCTACTCCACTCTACTGTACTCTACTCTACTCTATTCTACTCTACTCTATTATACTCAACTCAACTATACTCTACTCTAACCTAGCTTAGCTTAGCATAACCTAGCTCAACTTTGCTTTGCTCTCCAATACTCTACTCTGCTATACTCTTTCCTACTCTACTCTACTCTTCTTTATTCTACTCTAATCTTTTCTACTCTTTTCGACTCTACTCTACACTGCTCTGTTCTACTCTACTCTACTCTACTACAGCCTTTCCTAGCTTAGCCTTGCCTAACCAAATCAAGCTCTACTCTACTTTACTCTACTCAATTCTAGCCTAGCCTAGCCTAACCTAACCTAATTATAAACTACTCTACTCTATCCTACTCTACTCTACCCAATTCTACTCTATTATACTCTATTATACTTTACTCTAGCCTAACTTAGCCTAGCCAAGCCTAACCTAGCTCTACTGTACTCTACTCTACTATAGCTTAGCTTAGCCTATGTTAACCTTGCCTAGCCTAGACTCACTTAGCTTAACCTAACATAACTCTACTCTACACTGCTCTGCTCTACTATGCTCTATTCTACTCTATTATACTTTACTCTACTCTACTCCACTATACTCTATCCTAGCCTCACATAACCTAGTTTTAGTCTACTCTACTCTACTCTCCTCTACTCTACTTTACTATACTCTACTCTAGCCAAACATAGCCAAGCCTAGTAAAACTTAGCTCTATTATACTCTACTCTACTTTTCTCAATTCAATTCTACTCTACTTTACTCTTCTCTAATCCACTCTACTCTAACCTAACCTAACCTAACTATGCTCTACTCTACTATACTATATTCCACTCTACTATACCATATTTCACTCAACTCTACTCTAGCTTCACTTAGCATGACAAAGCTTTACATAACCTGACCTAGCTTGACCTTGCTCTACTCTACTCTACTCGTCTCTTCTGTACTCTACTTTACTCTGCTATACTCTACTCTGCTTTTCTTTACTCTATTCTTCTTTACTCTACTCTACTATGTTTTGCTCTGCTCTACTCTACTCTACTCTGTACTTCTCTACTCTCCTCCACTCTACTCTAATCTACTCTATTGTACTCTAATCTAACTAAGCCTAGCCTAGCCTAACAAAACTCTACTCTACTCTACCTAGCCTAGCCTAACCTGGCTCTACTCTGCTCTTCTCTACTCTACTCTTTTTTGCTCAAATCTACTCTATTTCCTTCTACTCTACTCTATGTTATTAAACTATACTAAACTCTTTGCCTAGCTTATCCTTTCTTAACTTAGCGTACCTTAACCTAGCACATCTCTACTATACTCCAGCCTAGCTTAACTTAGCCTAACCTAACATAGCTCTACTATACTCTACTCTATTATACTCTAGCATAGCCCAGCCTAGCCTAGCCTAGCTTAACCTTGCTTTACTCTACTCTACTATATTCTGTTATCTTATACTCTACTCTACTCTACTATACTATACTATACTTTAAACTAGCCTAGCCAACCATAACCTAATATTGCTTAGCCTAACCTTGCTCTACTATGCATTGCTTTCCTTGCTCAACTCTACTATAGTTTACTCTATTTTTCTTTGCTCTATTCTACTTTATTCTACTCTACTCTGCTCTACCCTTCTCTACTCTACTTTGCTCTGCTCCACTCTCCTCTACTTAACTTTACTCTACTCTAGTCTACTCTACTCTACCTAGCTCTACTATTCTCTATGCGACTCTACTCTACTTTACTCTATTGTGGCCTAGCTTAGCCTAGCCTAGGCTATCCTAACTCTACTCTACTTTGCTCTACTCCACTATACTATATTATGCTTTACTCTACTCTACTCTACAATACTCTAACCTAGCCTTACTTAGCCATAATTAACTATCCTAGCTCTACTCTTCTTTACTCTACTCAACACTACCCTAGTCTAAGATAGCCTCGCCCTACTTAACCTAGCTCTGCTCTACTCTAGTCTACTCTACTATACTCCACTCCACTCAACTCTGCCCTACTCTACTTTGCTCTACTCGAATCTACTTTATTGTACTCTAGCTGAGCTAAACCAGTATAGCCTAACCTAGCTCTGCTCTACACTACTCTATTGTACTATACTCTTTCCTACCCTAGCCTAGCATAGCCTAACCTAGCTTAGCCTAACCAAATCTAACCTAATTAACATAGCTCTACTCTACTCTAATCTACTCTACTCGACTCTAACCTAGCCTAGCTTAACTTAGCTCTACCCTACTTTACTATGTCTTAGCCTAGCCAAGCCTAGCCTAGCCAAACCTAGCTTTGCTCTACTCTCCTCTACTTTACTTTACTATGCTTTGCTTTGCTCTTCTATACTCTGCTCTACTCTACTCTGCTCTGCTCTACTCTACTCTGGTCTACTCTACTCTGCTTTATTCTTCTCTGCTCTTCTCTACTCTACTCTACTCTGCTCTACTTTGCTCTACTCTACTTTACTCAACTTTACTTAATTGTAGCCTAGTTTAATTGGCTAGTCTAGCCTAGCCTAACTGAGCTTTACTCTACTATATTGTACTTTACTCTACTCTACTCTACTCTAACTTAGCCTAGCTTAACCTAGCTCTGTTTTATTACACTGTGCTCTACTCTACCCTACTCTGTTATGCTTTACTCTAATCTACTCTACTCTGCTCTACTCTACTCTACTCTATTATACAAAATTCAACTATATTCTACTCTACTCTACTCTACTCTACTCTACTCTACACTACTCTTGCTTAGCCTAGCCTAACATAGCCTAGCCTAGCCTAACCAAATCTAGCCTTACCTAACCTAGCTCTAGTCTACTCTGCTTTGTTTCTACTCTGCTATGCTCTTTTTCTACTCTGCTCTACTCTGCTTTATTATGTTTTTCTCTGCTTTGCTCTTCTCTGCTCTACTTTACTCTATATTACTTACTCTGCTCTACTGCACTCTATCCTACTCTAGCCTCGCTATCCCTAGCCTAGCCTAGTCGGGCCTAACCTAGTTCTACCCCACTCTACTCTACTCTACTCGACTCTACTCTACTCTAAGCTAGCCTCGCCTAACCTAGCTCTACTCTACTCTACTATACACATGCCTAGCTTTGCCTGGCCTAGCCGTGCCTTGCCTAGCCTAGTTGAGCATAGCCTAATCTAACTCAACTCAACTCTTCTTTATACTGCTCCAGTCTACTTTGCTCTGCTATACTCTTCTCTGCTCTACTTAGCTCTCCTCAGCTCTACTCTGCTATATTATATTATAACCAAGCATAGCCTAACCTAACCTAGCGCTACTTTACTCTACTCTACTCTAGCCAAGGTAGCTTAGGCAAGATGAGGCTATCATAGTTTTGTTATACTCTACTCTATACTAAACTATACTCTACTTTACTATACCGTACTCTTGTTTAGGCTAGCATAGCCAAAGCTTGCTCTCCTCTACTTATCTTTTCTCAGCTCTACTATTGTTTGCTATGCCCCCCTCTACTCACCTCTTCTATGCTTTACTCCACTCTACCCTACACTAGCCTAGCCTAGCATAGCTCTACAGTACTCTACTCTACTCTAAACTACTCAACTCTACCCTATTCATCTCTACTCTTACCTAGCCTAACAAACCCTAGCCTAGCATTACCCTATACAGCCTTGCTTAGCCCAACCTAAGCTAGCATTACTTTGCACTACTCTACTCTAATCTACTATACACTACTCTACTCTACTCTATCGAGACTTGTCTTGCCTAGCCTAGCTCTACTCAACTCTATGCTATTCTACTATACTATGCTCTATTCTACTCTACTCTACCCCACCATAGCTGAGCCTAGCTGATCTTAGCCTAACCAAGCCTAACCATGCTATGCTCAACTCTACTCTTCTTTACTCTGCTCTACTCCACTCTAATTTTCTCTACTCTATTATACTCTACTCTACTCTACTTTGCTCTACTTTGTTCTACTTTACTGTGCACTACTTTTTTCTACTCTACTCTACCTCTACTTTACTATTTTCTACTCTACTCTGTTCTACTCAACTTTGCTCTACTCTACTCCACTCTACTTTACTCTAACCTAATCAAGCCTAGCCATGACTAGGTTGACCTAACCTAGCTCTACTCTACTATGCTTTGCTCTGCTCTACTTTGCTCTGATTTTCTCTACTCTACTACACTCTACTCTACTATGTCTGCTCTTCTTAACTAAGCTCTCCTTTGCTCTACTCTGCTCTACTATACTCTTCTCTACTCCACACTTCTTTGCTCTACTCTGCTCTACTCTACTCTAGTCTACTCTAGCCTTGTTTAGACTAGTGTAGCCTAACCTAGCTCTACTCTACTTTGTTTTACTCCACTCTACTATACTCTATACATCTCTAGCCTACCTTATCCTAGTTAGCTCTACTCTATTTTACTCTACTCAACTCTAATATACTCTACTCTACTCAAACTTGTTGTACCCTTTGATGTGATAATTACAAAACCAAGCTATTTATTATTGAAGGCTTGTTTTATTTAAGTAAAATTGTTAATAATTAATTAAATCAAGCCATGTATTTTAGATGTCTAAAATAATGGTCTCTAAGGGCCTTGAGGTCATGACATACTTCAAGGAATTTTTTGAGACATGCGCAAGATTTTTTATAATTAAATTCTTTTTATTTCTCTTGAATTTGATATGCCAAAACCTTGAGATTATGAGGCACACTAGTAGTATTAACATTTAAAAATATTATAAAATTATTTAATGATGAATTTTCATTTTTGGGCCAAGCATATTTGACAAAATGTATAGACATGGGTATTTGATTTTTTAATATTATTTTGGAATCGTTTTTTACGAATTTCTTTTCATAGCCACTTAATTAACTTATAATACTATAAGAATATAAAATTATTTTTATTCACTTATATTCAAAATTTGTGGCTAAAAAATTCGTCAAAAATACCCTAAAACTGCAAAAGTCTCGGGAAAAAGCACTGTAGCATGGGCGGGTCGACCCGGCGTCAAAACAGCCCGTCCAGGCCTTTTAGGAATAAAAAAAAGAGAGAAAAATAAAAACTTGGTTGACCCGAAAGGGGAGAGCAAAGCCCGCCCAAAGACCGCCGAGAGCAGCTCGGCTGGCGCTGGTCAACGGAACAGTGCCTGGCTAAGCCAAGCCTGCCGAGAGGAGCTCGGCTAAGTCTAACTTTAGCGCTGGTCAATGGTCAAAGAACAGTGCATGGCTAAGTCAACCTGAACCGGGTGATGAAATCCCGGCCAAGGAAGGGGGGAGCCGACCCCAAAGTGGCTCGCAGGTTAATAGGCGCGAATCTATTATAAAGCAGTGTGCGAAGTTTCATTCTGCAGTGTGGGACTAAAAATCCCACCTTATAACTTCGGCAGGATCCAAAGGCGCAGATCAAGCCCGCCCAGATCCAACGGGCGAGTGTAATTTCGAACGACTATTTAATCAGCGCCATTCGTTCAGCGCGTGGGATCCAATGGTTCAGATCAAGCGCGCCCAGATCCAACGGGCGAGAGTAATTTCGAACGGCTGTTTAATCAGCGCCGTTCGTTCAGCGCGTGGGATCCAATGGTTCAGATCAAGTCCGCCCGGATCAGACGGTCTAGAGATGATCAAGCCGTGAAGTCCATCCAGCCGTCCATTCTTGAAGTGGGATCGGACGGCAGCTGCTCTTCTTCTTCCTTTTCGGGCTTCCGGCAACGGCTATTTTCTGGTTTCTTTTTTCTTAGCCGTTTGGAACTGCTTTTTGGTGGACTATATATATAGGACACTTTACAATTTATTGTTATGAATCCACTTGCAAACTTCTTCAAAAACTAAGGGAAAAGGCCAAAACCGAAAGCAACAATTGGCATACTCGTGGGAGCTACGAGCTCAACTTTCTTCTCCAATTTCGACAGCTTTCTTCCACATTTCGTTGCATCATTCTGTAACATTTTGTTCGGATTTTTGGTGTCTCGTTGGAGCACCGGTTGTACTTGGTTTACCCCTACCGACTTCGGCAAAAGGGAGTGGTTAAGTGGAAGCCTGATCGGGTTGATCGGGGGTGGATGTAGGCACGGGTTTGGCCGAAACACCTAAAAATCTTTGTCTTCTCTTTGCTTGTCTTATTATTGCATTTTTCGTTTTCACAATTTATTTACAAACGTTTTTTTATTGAAAGAATTTTTCTTAATCTAAATTTTAGTGAAAAACACAATTCACCCCTCCCCTCTCGTGCGTTGTTCTCACACGATTTACATCAAAACTTAGCCCAGCTTAACCTAACCTAACCTAACCTAGCTCTACTCAACTTTACTATACTTTATTCTACTCTACTCTAGCTAGTCAAACATAACCTAGCCTAGCTTAACCTAGCTCTTCTCTATTCTACTCTGCTTGGCTTTGCTCTACAATACTCTACTCCATTCTAGTCAATTATACTCTACTCTACTCCACTGTACTATACTCTAGCCTATCCTAGCCTGACCTAGCAATACTATACTATACTCTACTCTACTCTCCATAGCCTTGCTTAGCGTAGCCTAACCTAGCTTTTCTTTACTCTACATTATTCTGCTCTCTCTACTCTACTTTGCTCTAGTTTTCTTTACTCTGCTCTTGTTCGATCTACTTTACTCTACTATACTCTACTCTACTCTACCTTTTATTATTATTCTCTATTATACTCTGCTCTGCTTTATTCTACTAAACTTTTGCTAAGTTTAGCCTAGCCTTGCCTAGCTTAACCTAACCAAGCACTACCTTACTCTACATTGCTATACTTTGCTCTTGCCTAGCCTATCCTAGCTCTGCTCTACTCTGGTCTACTCTGCTCTGCCTTATTTTGCTCTTCTCTGCTTTGCTTTTCTCTAGTCTGCTCTGCTCTACTCTACTCTAGTGTTCTTTACACTACTCTAGCCTAGTTTAACATAACCTAGCTCCACTCTACACTACTCTTCTCGACTCTAGCCTAATCTAACTTAGCCTAGCCGAGCATAGCCTAACCTAACCTAACCCAGCTCTACTCTGCTTTGCTCTACTCTTCTCTACTCTTTTTTGCTCTGCTCTACTCTGCTTTGCTCATCTCAACTCAACACTACTCTACTCTATTCTTCTCTACTCTACTTTATATTAGCCAAGCTTAGCCTAGCCTAGCCTAACCTAGCTCTACTCTGCTCAAATCTACCCTACTCTACTCTTGCCTAGCCTAATCCAGCCTAGCCTAGCTAACCTAGCTCTACTCTACTCCACTCTACTATACTATACTCTACTCTGCCCTACTCTACTCAACCCTACTCTACCTCGTTTGCTAAACTCTACCTCACTCAAATCTTGCCTAACTTAGCCTAACCTAGCTCTACTCTACTCAATTATTCTCAGCTCTACTCTGCTCTACTCTACTCCACCATACTCTAACTTGGCTTAGCATAGTCGAGCCGAGCTCTACTCTATTATACTCTACCCTACTCTACTATACTTTAGCATAGCCTAGCCTACCTTACACTAGCCAAGCCCAACCAAACCTAACTCTACTCTACTCTACTTCACTCCACTCTACATTACTCTACTCAACTCTACTCTACTCTGACCTTGCTTTATTTAGCCTAACTTTGCTCTACTCTACTCTACTCTACTCTAATCTATTATATTCTATTCTACTCTACTCTAACTTAGCCTAGCCTAACCTAGCTCTACTCTACTATACTATACACTAGCCTAACCTAGCCTTAGCCTAGCTCAACTTGCCTATCCCAGCCTAGCCTAACCTAACAATGCTTTTCTTTGCTCTTCAATGCTCTTATTTGCTCTACTCTACTTTGCTCTGTTATGATTTACTCTTCTTTGCTCTGCTCTGCTATACTCTACTCTACTTTAAAAGAGCTTAGCCTTGTCTAACCTATCTTAACTTAGCTCTAGTCTGCTCTACTCTACTCTACTCTTCTCTACTCTCTCTGCACTACTTTACTCTACTACAGCCTCGTCTAGCCTAACCTAGCTTATCCTAACCTAATTAAGCTCTACTCTACTCTACTCCACTCTTCTTTAATCCACTCTATCCTAGCCTAGCTTAGCCTAACATAACCTAACTCTGCTCTACTCTGCTCTGCTCTGGTCTGCTTTGCTCAACTTTGGTCTACACTATATTACTCTATTAAAGCATAGCCTAACCTAGCCAATCCTAACCTGACCTAGCTTTATTTTACTCTACTCTATCCTAGCTTAGCCTAGCCTAACCAAGCTTAATTATACTCTGCTCTATTGTGCTATACCCTGCTCTACTCTACACTACTCTACTTATCCCTTTTGCTCTACTCTGGTCTGCTCTACCTTGCTCTGCTCTCCTCTACTCTCTTCTACTCTACTTTATTCTATGCTACTCTACTCTACTCTACTCTACTCTACTCTATTCTAATCTAATATGCTCTACTCTATTCTACTCTACTCCACTCTATTAGACTCTACTCTACTTTACTCTAGCCAAGCCTAAATTAACAAAGCTCTACTCTACTCTACTCTATTCTATTCTACTATACTTGCTCTACACTACTCAACTCTATTCAACTCAGCTCAGCTCTACTCTGCTCAACTCTGCTTTGCTCTGCTCTACTCTGGTCTGCTCTACTCTACTCTACTCTAGTTGAGCCTAGCCTAACCTAACCTTGCTCTACCCTACTTTACTCTACTATACTCTATTCATCTCTAGCCTAACCATACCATGTCTAGCTTAGCCTAGCCTTGCCTAACCTAGCTCCACTATGCTCTGCTATGCTCTACTTGCTCTACTCTATTCTACTCTACTTTACTTTAGCAAAGTCTAGCTTAGCTTAGCCTAACCTAACCTAACTCTAACTGCTCTACTCTACTCTACTCTAGCTTGCTTAACCTAGCTCTACTCTATTATACTCTACTCTATAATACTCTACTCTACTCAATTATAGCTTGGCTAACCTAGCCCTACTCTATTATACTCTACTCTAAAATACTCTACTCTACTATACTTTTATTCTTCTCTACTTTTCTCTATTATGATCACCTTTACTCTACTTTATTCTATCTACTCTACTCTATTCTAGCCTAACCTTGCCTAGCTTAGCCTAACTAAGCTCTACTCTACTTTAGCTTAGCCTAGCCTAACCTTTACATTGCCATGCCAAACCTAGCTTTGCTCTACTCTACTCTACTCTATCCTAGCCTTGCCTAACATAGCTTTACTCTACTCTACTTTACTCTAGCCTAGCTTGGCCTAGCCTAGCCTAGCATAGACTCATCTAACTCTGCTTAGCTCTGCTCTGCTCTTCTCAACTCTCCTCTACTCTACTATACTCTAGCTTTGCCTAGCCTAACCTAGCACTACTTTACTCTACTATACTATACTCTTCTTTGCTCTAATCTAGCTTAGTGTTATACCCTGGTATAAATATTATATGTTTAATCTTTAATAATTCAATTGTGGCTTGGATGATTTAAGATCGGCAGTAGGATGAGCCAGGAGCTCAATTGGAGGCTATTGGAATTTCAGAAATTTTCTGGGGATTTTTTCGGGAGCACCGAGATTTTTTTTAAAACGGAATTTGGTTTTTTTTTTTTACGTGCGTGAACCGGATCGGAGCGGTTTCAGCGAAGGCGGGGCGGTTCGCCCGAGGTGCGTTTGCGCGTGCTTTTAGATAAGCCGCAGATAAGCGGATCGGACGGGCAAGATCAGCGGTGGAGATTAACCGGCTTATTGGGTGTTAAGCGGCGTTTTTGGTAAGGTCAACCGGCGGCTTAATGGGTCTTAACGGGTTATTACAGGTTTAAGCCGGGTATTTAACCTAAACTATTCGGCTGTTAGGGTTTCGAACGGCGGCTAGAGGCGAGGTGTTCGCGACGAACGGCGGTACTTTCCGGCAGCCTTCCAAGGGGCTTTTGGTAACCGGAGGTTCGCGGGACAGAGGCAAGCATTTTGGTACCGGTTTCGTTCGGCGAGGAGCTGCGGTTGATCGCGTGCGAGCTTCACCGTCGCCGGCCAGCAAGGTAGGAAAGTCAGATTTAAATTAGTTATTTAGTAGAAATTAAAAGCATGGAATATTTTGCTTAATGAACACAAGCATGTGGATGAAAAATCGGACTTAGTTGAATGCTAATCTGCGTCTTTTACAAATTTTGGATTTTCTGGAAAATTTCCCATTTCGTCGAAAAATTTAGTTAATGCTTAGGAACATGTTAGGGATTTGTATTATCAGTGTTGCCATTGAATTAGTTAATTAATTGTTGGATTAATCTTAAATCTCACAATACGGCAATGGCGTACGGGCGAACTCCTTCGGCGGGAATTTTGAATGAACCTTAGAAATTAGTGGCATTATTGAAACATTAGGATAGTACGAACATCGAATTTTGTTTCTCCTTGTTCGCGTTCGCCGGAAATCCACGGAAGGATTGGATTGGTCGGCGATTGCGTCGGTTAGGGTTCGCGGGCGTCGGACCGAGGAAGGAGAAGGGTTTAGATTAATTACGAATTTATTTAAGCAATTAATGGTATTTATATAATATTTATTAGTAATTATATTTATTTAAGCATCGACAGATTAACGGATTATTAAGGAATTTGGTTCGGCGGTGTCGCGGTTCAGCGCGAGGTTTCCGAACCGGTAGCGAAAACCGGTTCAGCGGGATTCGGCGCGGAGGAAAATTTAATTCGGAAATTAATCCGAATTTTCGGAAAAAGGATATATGTGGAATTTAAATTTTATTCGGAAATTTATTCCGAATTTCGGAAAATGGATAAAGGGCGGAAATTGATTTTTTTTAATTTAAAAATTTCCTGAAGTGAGAAAAAGGTGATTTTTAGAAATCACATAGCCAAGTTGAAATTGACTGTTGGAAATTACCCATAAATTCAGTACAGCTGGATTAGTTGGAAGGAAGTGTGACACTTGGGTGCTACCAGAATAGTCAGAATTTTGGTACAGTTTGTGTTGCTTGGATGGCAATGACATGGATTGAGTCAGTTTACTCAGTGTTGGCATATTTCATGGATTGGCATATTTCATGGATTGGCATATTGGACCGGAATACTATAGGCCCTATATGATGTTTTAGGGTAGTTGTGGTAGGTAACTGTGCGGTACAGACTTAGCTTCCACAGTATACATGTGGACTGGTATGCACCTTGTTGTATCTGGACACATGTTGCCGAATCTTGGAGTTAGAGCTTGGCAATGACTGTAGGGGCGTGGCTTCTATGGAAATTTTTGGGAGAGGACTTCTTGGGACGGTGGCTGAGTCGATCTCTTCTGGTCCATGACTGTAGGCCTACGCGCCTGAGAGTGGCAGTGGCAGGGGTGGCTCGCCGTGGCTAGCCAAGTGTGTAGGCCTGCGTGACTGAGGGTGGTAGGGGTGTCTCACGTTGGCTAGAGATCTATGTGACTGGTTCTGTCTATAGTCTCCAGAAGATTGATTGACGAGAGACGCTGCGGTGTCGGGTGCTAGGCGTTGTGATGCGTGCAGAGAGATGGGCGTGTCCCGCTGGCATGCTTTGCCTAGATGCCATGCGTGCGCAGAGATGGGTGTGTCCCGCTGGCATGCTGCCTGGGAGCACAGAGGAGAGCTACTCTGGTGTGACTGGGGGTGATTGTGGTTGGTCAGAGTCTGGGACTGAGAGTGCCTTTCCACCCTACATTGTTATGCTGTATTTCTATACTCTTGCTATTATCTTTCTCTTGCATGAGAGTTTTTTTTACTAGCTGTCTTTCCTACTGGGCGTAGCTCATTCTTTTATTATCCATATTTTTCCAGTGGCTCGGCAGACTTGACGCCACCCAACTTTAGGTGGGATCGTGATCAGTAGGCTAGTGGAGGAGATCTGATCTGTGATTTTTTGAGACATTCTGGTTAGTTGATTGTTGCTGTTGGATGTATTCAGTGAGACTGTTATTATTATGTCTTGTATTATGTGAGGGTGATTCTGACTCATGTACTCGTATGGATGATGTGGTATTGATGGACTGTGATTTTTCATATGAGTTACATTTTTATACACTATCTTATTTTCTATCTTGACGGTATGGTGTGTGGAGTGCCATTTCATATCGGTGGGTGTTATATATTTTTTTTTGTTGATGGTGAGGTCATTACATGACTATGGAACTTAACCTTGGGGGTTCAGACTTCTATTAGATCGGTTCTCCTACCGGTTTGGGTTAGGAGTATTGGGTCTAGTAGGAGTAACATTGTGCGAGTTCATCAGTTAATTCAGGAGTCATGAACCTGATTTGACGGTGTGCCCGGGAGATGGGATCCACATAGTTAAGGAAAGTAGGTGTGTAATGATGTGTTATATCCTATGTTTTTCGTAAGCTACTCAGGTTGGTATGGGACGATCTGAGCTGTCTATATGTAAAAAAAAAAAAAAAAAAAAAAAACTGGGGTGTAACAAGAGTGGTATCAGAGCCCTAGGTTAGGATAGTGGGGCTAGACATATATAGAAGTTCAACCCAAGGTGGAGAGAACTGTTGATCATTTTATTATACTATGGTAGTCCGTATGCCAAATGCCAAATGACGACTCTAATGCCAGATTAGTTGCTTTTGACAGTATGGCTAGTACCAGGAGACTTTCTGTTAGTGGAGCAGCTAGAGGTAGACCTATATCTGCTACTCCTACCTCGGAGACGATCCCAGCATTGCCAGTTGAGCCAGCCGTGGATCGTTAGATCAATGCCCTTATGCGGTTGCGTCCGCGGAGTTTCAGTGGGTCGGCTGACCCAGCGGTGGCAGATGACTGGATGGCTCATATGCTTGAGCTGTTTGATGCCTTGGGATGTCCACTCGACAGGAGGGTAGTACTTGCTGCTCTAGTATTGGAGGGAGAGGCTACTACCTGGTGGAGAGGCCAGCGGCACACTGTGTTTGGGGAGGTCCAGAACAGCGAGATAGCTTGGGAGGACTTTGTTGAGGCATTCAGGGAGTGCTACATTCTGGCTTCTGCCATGTCTCAATCCAGGAGGGACCTTATACACCTCAGGCAGGGCCAGATGTCAGTGAACGACTACTTATCGAGATTCACATATCTGGCGAGGTATGCCGCAGAGCTGGTACCATCTGAGAAGCGCAGATGTGAGATGTTCTTGGAGGGACTTCGTCCTATGCTACAGCGTCAGTTGGTTGTGAGCCAGTTTGCCAGATTTCGTGACTTAGTGGAGGCTGCGAGATCTGTTGAACTTATTGACATCCGGATGGAGGCCCAGAGAGAGGCTCACAACAAGAGGAAGGAATTCAGAAATGCCCAACAGAACAAAAAGGACAAGAGACGCAGAGGTCACCGTGGTACCCAGGAAGGCATGGTCCAGCCACAGCCTATTTTCGAGAGGCCAGTGCAGCAGACAGGTACTCAGATTAGGGGGATTATTTGCTACCACTATCAGTAGCCAGGACACAAAAGGTACGACTGCCCGATATGGAAGAAACAGAGGATAACAGGACCGGTTGGTTCATCTGGGGGACAACCCAGAGTATTTGCATTGACTCGGCAGCAGGCTTCAGAGTCACCAGAGGTGATCACAGGTATGCTTTATTTTGGTAACATACAGTGCGTGACTTTGTTTGATACTGGTGCATCTCATTCTTTTGTTATTGAGAGGATATGGAATCAGATATCAGGATCCAAGGGTTATTTAAAAGAACCCTTACTCGTTAGGCTTCCTAATGGGAAAGAGATTCCCACTGTTCAGAAGACTGATGGGTTTATTCTGATTAGTGGACATGAGTTCGTGACAGAGTTGATATGTGTGTCGCTAATAGAGTTCGACATCATTTTGGGGATGGATTGGTTGTGCTACCATGCAGTGGTTCTGGATTGTTGCGAGAAGAAGGTTAGGATCAGGGTGCCTGGTTCGGAGGATGTGATATACTTTGGTCTGAACAGGCAGATTCCCCTGATCTCAGTTCTTTAGGCAGAGAGGCTAGTGAGTAAGGGTTGTACTGGTTGGTTGGCTTATGTGGCAGATAGTCAAGCCACCACTACCCCTATGTCAAATATTCCAGTGGTGAGAGACTTCCTTATGGTTTTTCCAGAGGAGTTGCCTGGACTTCCACCAGCTAGGGAAGTGGAGTTTTCGATTGATTTGGAGGCAGGAGTAGCTCCTATTGCTAGAGCTCCCTACAGGATGGCTCCAGCCGAGCTAGCAGAGTTGAAGACTCAGTTGCAGGACTTATTAGACAAGGGACTCATACGCCCCAGTTGTTCACCTTGGGGTGCCCCTGTCTTATTCGTCAAGAAAAAGGATGGTAGTATGAGGCTGTGTGTGGATTATAGGGAATTGAATAAGGTTACGATTCGTAACCGGTACCCTTTACCACGTATTGATGATTTACTAGATCAGCTGCAGGGGGCAACTGTGTTCTCCAAGATCGACTTGCATTCAGGTTATCACCAGATCTGGATTAGAGATTCTGATATACCCAAGATAGCCTTCCGTACTAGATATGGACATTATAAGTTCACAGTGTTACCTTTTGGATTGACTAATGCTCCAGCAGTGTTTATGAATCTGATGCATCAAGTTTTTCATGCCTTCTTGGACCAGTTTGTGATCATATTTATAGATGATATATTGATTTATTCCAGAGATAGGGAGGCTCATACAGATCAGTTGAGGATAGTGCTCACAGTATTGCAGGAGAATGAGTTGTATGCAAAATTCTCCAAGTGTTCTTTTTGGCTAGACTCAGTAACATTCTTGGGACATATTGTCAGTACAGAAGGCGTGGCTGTTGATCCTAGCAAGATACGAGCTATTATTGATTGGAAACGACCATCTTCCGTCACTGAGATCCGGAGTTTCCTTGGTCTGGCAGGTTATTATAGGAAATTTGTTCCTCACTTTTCTAGACTGGCCGCTCCACTGACACAGCTGACCCAGAAGGGAAAATCTTTTGAGTGGTCAGAGAGTTGTGAGAACAGTTTCCTAGAGCTGAAGTAGAGGCTTAGTACCGCTCCAGTACTGATTTTACCCACTCAAGGGAAGCCTTATTAGATGTACACTGATGCTTCACATATAGGCTTGGGAGCTGTACTGATGCAGGATGGCAGGGTTGTGGTGTATGCTTCGAGACAACTGAAGGATCATGAGAAGAATTGTCCCACTCATGACTTGGAGTTAGCTGCCATCATATTTGCCTTAAAAATATGGAGGCATTATTTATATGGAGTGTCCATAGATTGCTTCTCTGATCACAAGAGTCTCAAGTATCTATTCACTCAGAAGGAACTGAATTTGAGGCAAAGGAGATGGTTGGAATTGATAAAAGACTATGAGCTGGTGATAAATTATTGCGAGGGTAAGACTAATCCTGTTGCTGATGCTTTGAGCAGGCACGCAGTTATGCATACTATGTTAGTTTGTGACTCTATACTAGACTTGGATTGGGATGTTAAAAGATGTCAGGAACAGTTGTCTGTTCAGAGACTGGTTCACAGACTCAGCTCGTTGACTATTCGGGCTGACTGGTTATCTGAGATGCGTGATCTTCAGCTTTGTGATGAAGAGCTGAAGGAGAAGTTTGAGTTGGCATCACAGGGATTGGGAGGAGACTTTGCTCTTAGAAACGACATTTTGACTTTCAGGGGTCGCTGGTGTGTGCCATCACATCAGGAGTTCAGGGAGAGGATCCTTCGACAGGCTCATTATGGAACTTTGGCTATGCACCCTGGAGAAGTCAAGATGTACAGGAATTTGAGGAGTGTTTTCTGGTGGAGAGGTTTGAAGGCAGATGTTGCGACTTTTGTTAGGAAGTGCCTTACATGTCAGCAAGTTAAGGCCGAGCACCAGAGACCTGGAGGATTGTTGCAGAGATTGCCGATTCCGGAATGGAAATGGGATGACATCACTATGGACTTTGTGACTGGTCTTCCTCGTACCAGACAAGGTTTTGACGCCATTTGGGTCATCGTGGATCGATTGACCAAGTCAGCCCATTTCTTATCAATTAAGAAGACGGATTCAGCGGCACAGTTGGCAGAGGTATATATTCAGCAGATTGTCAGATTGCATGGGATTCCCCGATCTATTATTTCTGACAGAGACGCCAAGTTCACATCACAATTTTGGAGGAGCTTACACACTGCCATGGGTACACAGTTGAAGTTCAGTACTGCTTATCATCCTCAGACAGATGGACAGTCTAAGCGGACTATTCGGACCTTGGAGGATTTGCTACGCCTGAGCATACAGACTTACTCAGCAGATTGGGCCATACGATTACCCTTGGTAGAATTTGTGTATAATAACAGCTTTCAGGCGTCAATTGGTATGGCACCTTACGAGGCACTGTATGGACGTCGGTGTAGATCTCCTCTTTGTTGGGAGGAGGGTGATTCCAGGAGAGTGTGGGGACCCCAGATTGTGGAGGAGACCGCAGCGGAAGTCAAGTTATTGCAGGACAGATTACGTACTGTGCAAGATCGCCAGACGAAATATTATGATCCTAAGCACAGAGTTGTTGAGTTCTCTGTGGGAGATAGGGTATTCCTGAAGATCAGTCCTATGCGAGGTCTATTCAGGTTTGGCAAGTCTTCTAAGCTTCGACCTCGTTACATTGGACCCTATCCTATTCTGGAGAGGATTGGTGAAGTGGCTTACAGGTTGGCACTTCCTGAGCATCTGACTGGGATTCACAATGTGTTTCATGTTTCGAATCTCAAGAGATATGTGCCAGATCCTTCTCATTGTATCAGTGATGATCTTCCTGGATTGCAAGTGGCACCAGATTCTTCTAATGTGGAACTGCCAGTTCACATCCTCGAGGAGAGCAGCAGGCAGCTGAGGAACAGGTCGTTTCCTATGGTCAAGGTTCTGTGGAATAGACATGACGAAAGGGAGGCAACCTGGGAGCTAAAGCAGGATGTTGCGGAAAAGTGGCCGGAACTTCTTGCTGAATTTCGAGGGCGAAATTCCTGATAAGGTGGGGAGATTGTTATACCCGATAAAATATTATATGTTTAATCTTCAATAATTCAATTGTGGCTTGGATGATTTCAGATCGACAGTAGGATGAGCCAAGAGCTCAATTGGAGGCTATTGGAATTTCTGAAATTTTTTGGGGATTTTTTCGAAGCACCGAGATTTTTTTTAAAACCGGAATTTGGTTTTTTTTTTACGTGCTTGAACCGGACCGGAGCGGTTCAGCGAAGGCGGGGCAGTTCACCGAGGTGCGTTTGCGCGTGCGTTTAGATAAGCCGCAGATAAGCGGATCGGACGGGCGAGATCAGCGGTGGAGATTAACCGGCTTATCGGGTGTTAAGCGGCGTTTTTGGAAGGTCAACCGGCGCTTAATGGGTCTTAACGGGTTATTACCGGTTTAAGCCGGGTATTTAACCTAAACTGTTCGGCTGTTAGGGTTTCGAACGGCGGCTAGAGGCGAGGTGTTCGCGGCGAACGGCGGTACTTTCCGGCAGCCTTCCAAGGGGCTTTTGGTAACCGGAGGTTCGCGGGACAGAGGCGAGCATTTTGGTACCGGTTTCATTCGGCGAGGAGCTGCGGTTGATCGCGTGCGAGCTTCACCGTCGCCGGCGAGCAAGGTAAGAAAGTCAGATTTAAATTAGTTATTTAGTAGAAATTAAAAGCATGGAATATTTTGCTTAATGAACACAAGCATGTGGATGAAAAATCGAACTTAGTTGAATGCTAATCTGCGTCTTTTACAAATTTTGGATTTTCTGGAAAATTTCCCATTTCATCGAAAAATTTAGTTAATGCTTAGGAACATGTTAGGGATTTTTATTATCAGTGTTGCCATTGAATTAGTTAATTAATTGTTGGATTAATCTTAAATCTCACAATACGGCAATGGCGTACGGGCGAACTCCTTCGGCGGAAATTTTGAATGAACCTTAGAAATTAGTGGCATTATTGAAACATTAGGATAGTACGAACATCGGATTTTGTTTCTCCTTGTTCGCATTCGTCGGAAATCGACGGAAGGATTGGATTGGTCGGCGATTGCGTCGGTTAGGGTTCGCGGGCGTCGGACCGAGGAAGGAGAAAGGTTTAGATTAATTACGAATTTATTTAAGTAATTAATGGTATTTATATAATATTTATTAGTAATTATATTTATTTAAGCATCGACCGATTAACGGATTATTAAGGAATTTGGTTCGGCGGTGTCGCGGTTCAGCGCGAGGTTTCCGAACCGGCAGCGAAAACCGGTTCAGCGGGATTCGGCGTGGACGAACGGCGCGGAGGAAAATTTAATTCGGAAATTAATCCGAATTTTCGGAAAAAGGATATATGTGGAATTTAAATTTTATTCGGAAATTTATTCCGAATTTTGGAAAATGGATAAAGGGCGGAAATTGATTTTTTTTTAATTTAAAAATTTCCTGAAGTGAGAAAAAGGTGATTTTTAGAAATCACGTAGCCAAGTTGAAATTGACTGTTGGAAATTACCCATAAATTCAGTGCAGCTGGATTAGTTGGAAGGAAGTGTGACACTTGGGTGCTACCAGAATAGTCAGAATTTTGGTACAGTTTGTGTTGCTTGGATGACAATGACATGGATTGAGTCAGTTTACTCAGTGTTGGCATATTCCATGGATTGGCATATTTCATGGATTGGCATATTGGACCGGAATACTATAGGCCCTATATGATGTTTTAGGGTAGTTGTGGTAGGTAACTGTGCGGTACAGACTTAGCTTCCACAGTATACATGTGGACTGGTATGCACCTTGTTGTATCTGGACACATGTTGCCGAATCTTGGAGTTAGAGCTTGGCAATGACTGTAGGGGCGTGGCTTCTATGGAAATTTTTGGGAGAGGACTTCTTGGGACGGTGGCTGAGTCGATCTCTTCTGGTCCATGACTGTAGGCCTGCGCGCCTGAGAGTGGCAGTGGCAGGGGTGGCTCGCCGTGGCTAGCCAAGTGTGTAGGCCTGCGTGACTGAGGGTGGTAGGGGTGTCTCACGTTGGCTAGAGATCTATGTGACTGGTTCTGTCTATAGTCTCCAGAAGATTGATTGACGAGAGACGCTGCGGTGTCGGGTGCTAGGCGTTGTGATGCGTGCAGAGAGATGGGCGTGTCCCGCTGGCATGCTTTGCCTAGATGCCATGCGTGCGCAGAGATGGGTGTGTCCCGCTGGCATGCTGCCTGGGAGCACAGAGGAGAGCTACTCTAATGTGACTGGGGGTGACTGTGGTTGGTCAGAGTCTGGGACTGAGAGTGTCTTTCCACCCTACATTGTTATGCTGTATTTCTATACTCTTGCTATTATCTTTCTCTTGCATGAGATTTTTTTTACTAGCTGTCTTTCCTACTGGGCGTAGCTCATTCTTTTATTATCCATATTTTTCCAGTGGCTCGGCAGACTTGACGCCACCCAGCTTTAGGTGGGATCGTGATCAGTAGGCTAGTGGAGGAGATCTGATCTGTGATTTTTTGAGACATTCTGGTTAGTTGATTGTTGCTGTTGGATGTATTCAGTGAGACTGTTATTATTATGTCTTGTATTATGTGAGGGTGATTCTGACTCATGTACTCGTATGGATGATGTGGTATTTGATGGACTGTGATTTTTCATATGAGTTACATTTTTATCCCATAACCTAGCTTAGCCTAGCCTACCATAACCTAGCCTAAGGAAGCCTAGCCTAACCTAAGTCTACTCTACTCTACTCTTCTCTACTCTACTCCATTATAATATACTCTACTGTACTCTACTTTACCCCACTATAGTCTATGCTGCCCTACTCTACTTTAATAAATCCAAGCCTAACCTAGCCTATCCTAGCTCTGCCCTACTCTAGCCTAGCTCCACTCTACCGTGGTCTACTATGCTCTGCCCTATTCTACTTTACTCTATTCTACACATCTCTTCCCTTCTCTGCTTTACTCTACTCTACTCTTCTTTGTTCTACTCTACTCTACTCTACTCTGCTCTTCTTTGTTTTAGTCTACTCTACTCTACTCTACTTTTCTCTAATCTGCTTTGCTCTACTCTACTAAACTCTTCTTTACCCTACTCTACTCAACTCTAAACTAGTTTACCATAACTTGGCCTAACCTCGCCTAAACCAGATCTACTCTACTCTGCTCAAACTTTTTAGAGCCTAGCCTAGCTTTATGTAACTCTACTCTATTCTACTCTACTCTGCTCTTCTCTGCTCTACTCTACTATACTTTACTATGCTTTTCTCTATTATGCACTGCTCTTCTATACTCTGCACTACTTTGCTCTGATGTATGTTACAAAAATTTTGTCTTACCTAGCCTGTCCTAACCTAACCTAGCTCTACTCTTCTCTACTTTACTCTATACTCCACTACACTCTAGTCTTGTCAAACTTAGCCTAGTCTAGCCTTGCCTTGCCTAACTTAATTATGCTCAACTATTCTCTACTCTGCTTTGTTTTGCTTTACTCTTCATTACTCCACTTAACTCTACTCTTCTCTGCTCTACTCTACTCTACTCTACTCAAGCCTAGCCTATCTTAGCCTATCCTACCTTAACCTAGCTCTACTCTACTCTTCTCTGCTCCACTCTACTCTACCCAGCTACACTCTCACCTAGCCTAGCATAAGCTAGCCAAACATAGCCCAACCTAACCCAACTCTACCCTTTAAACTCTACTCTACTCTACATTAACCTAACCTAACCTAACTCTTCTTTACTCTACTCTACCCTACTTTATTATACTCTACACTACTCTACTTTACTCTACTAAAGCCAACCCTAGCCTAACTTGACTTAGCTCTTCATACTCAACTTTACTATGCTCTGCCCTACTCTACTCTACAGAAGCCTACCATAGCCTTGCCTAGTGTAGCCTAGCCTAGCCTAACTTGACTTAGCTCTTTTTTACCCTACTATACTATACTCTACACTACTTTATTCTACTCTACTCTACTCTATACTAGTCTACTCTACTCTACTCCAACCAAGCATAGATTAACCTAGCTTGGCCTAATTAGCTCTACTTTACTTTATTCTACTCTACTCAACTCTATTTTACTATACTCTGCTCTGCTTTGCCTTGGTCTACCTAGCTCTACTCTACTCTACCTTACTCAACTCTACTCTTCTCTACTCTACTTAGCTTTGCTCAACTCTACTCTATATTGCTCTGCTCTACTATGCTAAACTCTACTCTACTCAGATTAAGCTTAGCCAAACCTTGCCTAACCTTACTGAGCTCTATTCCACTCTACTCTACTCTACCCAACTCTACCCTATTTTACTCTAGCTTAACCTAGCCTAACCAAGCTCTAATCTAATTTACTATACCCTACTCTAATCTACTTTAGCCAAGCTTAGCCTATCCTTGCCTAACCTTGCTTTATTATACTCTACTCTTCTTTAGCCTAGCCTAGCCTAACCTAACTTAGCTCTACTTTTCTCTACTCTACTCTACTCTACTCAACTTTGCCATACTCTACTCTATTATGCTCTGCTCTTCTTTGCTCTACTCTTCTCTACTCTACTCTACTCTGGTTTGCTCTTCTCTACTCTACTCTACCCTATCATACTCTACCCAACCTTAGCCTAGCCTAACTAACCTAACTTTACTCTACTCTACACTACTCTACTCTTCTCTAGCTTGTTCTAGCCAAGCCCAAAATAAACTAGCCTAATCTAGCTATCTTAGCTTAGCTTAAACTAGCTCTACTTTACTCTACTCTACTCTACTTTACCCTACTCAAACTAAGTCTAACCTAACCTAGCTTAATATAACTTTACTCTGCTCTACTCTACACTACACTTGCCTAGCCTACCCAAGCTTAGCCAAACATACCTCTTCTCTACTTTGCTCTATTCAAGCCTAGCCTAGCCAATCCTAATATAACCTAGCTTTGCTCTACGCTGCTCTACTCTTCTCTACTCTACTCTACTTTATTTCACTCTACTCTACTCATCTCTACTTTGCTCTACTCTGCTCTTCCCTACTCTACTCTATTTTAGCCTTGCCTATGCTAGCCTAACCTAAACAAGCTCTACTCTACTCAACTCTACACTTGCCTAGCCAAATCTAGGTTAGCTTAGCCTACCTTAACCTAGCTCTACTCTACTCTACCTACTATATAATACTCTATTCTACTCTACTCTACTCAAACTTAGCCTTGCCTAGCAAAGCATAGCTTGGCTTAGCCTAACTTAGCTTTACTCTGCTCTACTCTACTCTACTTAGCTCTACTCTTATCTACTTTGCTCTACCCTTCTCTACTCTACTTTGCTCTACTCTACTTTTCTTTGCTCTGTTCTGCTCTACTCTTTTTACTCTACTTTGCTCTGCTCTACTAGATGTCACTTTAGTTTTGCCATACCTAGCCTAGCTTAACATAGCTTTACTCTACTCTACTTTACTCAACTCTGCTCAACTCTACTTTACTGTAGTCTAGTGTAACCAAGCTTACCCTAACTTTGCCTAACATAGCTCTGCTCTACTCCACTTTTCTCTACTCTACTCTGCTCTACTCTTCTCTACTCTCCTCCACCCTACTCAACTCTACTCTATTCTACTCTAGCCTAGCTTAGCCTATTCAAGCCTATCCTAGGTTAACCTAGCTCTACTCTACTATGCTCTACTCTACTATATTATACTATACTTTAGCATAGCCTCACCCTACTCCACTCTAATCTTCTCTACTCTACTCCTCTCAAGCCAACCCTAGCCTAGCCTAGCCTAACTTTACCTAACTCTCCTCTACTTTATTATACCACACTCTACATCACTCTATTGTACCATACTCTACTCAACTATGGTCTACTCTACTCTACTCTAACCTAGCTTAGCCTAGCATAGCCTAACCTATCTCGACCTAACTAGCTCTTCTCTACATTACCATGCTCTACTCTACCCTGCTCTTCTTTGCTCTACTCTGGTGTGCTCCACTCTACTCTATTCTACTCTTCTATGCTATACTTAGCTCTAGTCTTGTCTACTATGCTTTGCTCTACTCTACTCTACTCAACACAACTTTACACTACTCAAGCATAACGTAGGCTAGCCAAGCCTAACCGAGCTCTTCTCTACTCTACTCTACTATACTCTACCCTACTCTACTCCATTCTTCTTTAGCCTAGCCTACCTTATCCTAACCTAGCTCTACTCTACTCTACTATAATCTACTTAACTTTATTATACTCTAGTTTTCTCTATTCTACTTTACTCTAACCATGCCTAGCCTCCCCTAGCCTATCCTTGCTTTACTCTACTCTAATCTTCTCCAGCCTAGCCTAGCCTAACCTAACCTAGCTTTGCTCTACTTTACTCTACTCTGCACTACTCTGCTCTACTTTTCTATTCTCTTCTCTATTATGCTCTACTTTTCTTTGTTCTGCTCTGCTCTTCTTTTCTCTACTTTTCTATGCTTGCTCTACTCTGCTTTGCTCTACTCGGCTCTAGATTCTACTATACTCTACTCTGCTCTACTCTACTCTACTCTATCATACTCTGGCCTAACTTAGCCTAGCTTAGCTAACCTAGCTTCACTCGAATTACTCTACTTTACTCTACTCTACTCAAGCTTAGTCTTACCAACCTTAGCTTAAACAAGCCTAACCTAGCTAGCATAACCTAGCTCTACTCTACTTTACTTTACTCTACTCCACTCTGTTATACTCTAACCTACTCAAACCTAGCCTAGCCTAACCTAACTTTACGCTACTCCTCTTAACTCTACTCTTCTTTACTCTAGCCTAGCCTAGCCTAACCTATGGTAGTCTATCCAAGCTTTGCTTTCGTTTGCTCTACTCTACTCTTCTCTACTCTACTCTCCTCTGCTTCACTCTCCTTTATGCTTCTCTAATCTGCTCTACTCTACTCTACTCTACTTTAGCCTTGAATAAGCTAACCTAACCTAACTTAGCTCTACTCTAGTCTATTTGGCCCTACCTTTCACTACACTGCTCTACTCTATCTTACTTTGGCCTAGCCTAACCAAGCCAAGCATAGCCTAGCCTAACCTAGCTTTACTCTACCCTATTATGCTATACTTACTCTACTTTACTCTGGTCTACTCTACTCTACTCTAACCATACCTAGCCTAGCTTTGCTTTGCCTAACCTTGCCCTACTCTTCTCGACTATATCTACTTTTCTATACTATACTCTGCTCTACACTGCTATGCTTTACTCTTGTCTTTTCTACTCTACTCAACTCTAATCTACTCTACTTTGCTCTACTCTACACTTTACTCTACTCTACTCTACCCAAGCTAAGCCTAGCCTAGCCTATCCTAACCTAGCCTAACTGAGCTCTACTCTTCTTTTCTACTTATTTTACTCTACTGTGCTCTACTCTACTCTATACCAGTGTAGCATAACCAAAACTATCATAGCCTAGCATAGCCTAACCTAACTTAGCTCTACTCTACTCTACTCTACTCTATTCTACAATATTTTACAATACTATACTCTAACCTCGCCCAACCTAACTGAGTTCTACTCTACTTTGCTCTACTCTAGCCTAACCTAGCCTAGCCTATCCCAACTAACTTAAATTTGCTCTTCTCTTCTCTACTCTACTAAACTCTACTCTTCTCTGCTCTACTCTACTCAACTCTACTCTACTCTATTGTTCTTTTTTCTAACCCAACCATGCCTATCCTTACCTAGCTCTACTCTACTCTACCCGACTCTACGCTACTTTGCTCTATTCTACTCAATTCTACTCTTTTTTTGCCTAGCCAAGCCAAGCCTAGCGTATCCTAACTTAGCCTTGGCTAGACTTACTTAACCTAACTTTGCTCTACTCTACTCTACTATACTCTATTCAATCCTAGCCTAGGCTAGCTTAACCTAACTTAGCTCTACTCTAGCCTATACTAGCTTAACTTAACTCTTCTCTACTCTGCATAGCCCTACTCTGCAATGCTCGACTCTTCTTGGCTCTATTTTGCTTTACTCTGCTCTGCTCAGCTCGGTTCTCCCTTACTATACTCTAGCCTAACCTAGCTCTACTATATTCTACTCTACTCTACTCTACTCTACTTTGCTCTACTATAATCTACTCCATGTTAGCCTAATATTGCTTAAACTAACCTGGCCTAACCAAGTTCTATACTCTATTTTACTCTATTACACTCTAGTATACACTACTCTAACCTAGCCTAGCCTAACAAAACTAGCTCTATTCCACTTACTCTACTCTACTCTACTCAAGCCTAGCCTCGCCTTCCCTAGCTTAGCCTAACCTAGGTCTACTCTACTTTACTTTTCTCTACTCTACTCTACTATACTCCACTATGCTCTATTTTAGCCTAGCATAGCCTATCCTAACCTAGCTCTACTCTACTATACTCAACTCTACTCTAATCTAGTGTAAACCTAGCCTAGCCTAGCTTAACATAGCCTAACCTTGCTCTACTCTACTCTTCTCCTCTCTGCTCTGCCTTACTCTACTCTATTCTACTCTACCTTACACTATTCTACTCAGCTCTACTCTACTCTACTCTACTCCACTGCACTCTACTCTACGCTTCTCAAACCTAGCTTAGCCTAACCTAGCTCTTCTCTACTCTATTATAACCAAGCCTTGCCAAGCCTAGCATTGCCTAACCAAGCTCTACTCTACTGCTCTACTCAGCTCTTTTCTAAACAGCTCTACTTTGCTCTACTCTACTCTGCTCTGCTCTACTCTACTCTACTCTTCTCTACTCTACTCAAACCTAACCTAAGCTAGCCTAAACTATTATACTCCTACTTTGCTTTACTCTACTCTTCTTTACTCTACTCTACTCTACTTTATAAAAATCTACTCTCACCAAGCTTAGCTTAACCTTGCCTAGCCTAACTTAGTCTTTACTAACCTTACTCTACTTTACTTTACTATACTCTATTACACTCTACTCCACTCTACTCAAACTTTCCCTAGCTTAACCTAGCTTTACCTAGCTCTATTCTTATTTACTTTACTCTAGCCTAGCTTAACCTACCTTAACCTAGACTAACCTAGCTCTACTTTACTCTTTTTTATATTACTCTGCTCTACTCTATCCTACTCTGCTCTGCTCTACTCTACTCTTCTCTTCTCTACTTTTCTCTACTCTACTCTGATTTGCTCTGCTCTACCTACTCTACTCTACAAAAATCTAGCCTAGCCTAACCTAACCTAACCTAGCTATACACTACTCTACTCTACTCAACCCTACTTTTGTTTATGCTGCTCTACTCTACTCTACTCTACTCTACTCAACTCTTCTTTAACTTAGCTTAAGCTAGCCTAGCTTAACCTAGCTCTTCTTTACTATGCTACAACTAGCTTATCCTACTATAGCCTACCTTACTCTACTCTACTCTGCTCTGCTCCACTTTGCTCTACTCTGCTTTTCCATACTCTACTCTGCTCTACCCTACTCTATTATACTCAACTTGAGCCTAACATAGCTTTACTTTACTTGACTTTACTCTACTCTACTCTACTCAACTCTTCTCTTCTCTACTCTACTCTAGCCTAACCTAGCCTAGCTTAACCTTCTTCTACTCTACTCTTCTCAACTATGCTCTAATGTACTCAACTCTACTTCATATTAACCTAGCATAACCTAACCAGGCTCTATTCTTCTCTACTCTACTCTACTTTAGTATAGCCTAGCCTACCCTAACCTAGCTCTACTCTGTTCTACTCTACTCTATTTTGCTCTTCTTTACTCTATTCCACTATAGTCTAGCATAGCATAATCTAGCCTAGCCGAGCTTGAACCAACCTAGTTGTACTCTACTCTACTCTACTCTATCTATTGTACTCTACTTTAGTCTAGCCTAACCTTAGTAAGCCTAGCCTAACTTAGCTCTACTCTACTCTACTCTACTATAATAGACTCTACTGTACTCTACAATACTCTAGTTTACTCTATTATACTCTACTCTACTTTGCTCCACTCTACTCTACTCTGCTCTACTCTAACCTAGCCTAGCCTAGCCTATCTTAGCTTAACCTAACCAAACTCTACTCTACTCTACTCTATTTTACTCTGTACTGCTCTATTCTACTCTGCTCTACTCCACTTTGCTCTGCTCCTCTCTACTCTACTCTACTCTTCTCTGTTGTGTTTTACTTTACTCTCCTCTACTTTGCACCACTCTGCTCTACTCTAAGCTACTCTCAAGTAGCCTAGCCTATCCTAATCGAGATGAACTCTGCTTTATCTTAGCCTATCCTAGCCCACCCTAGCCTAGCCTTGGCAAGCCAAGCTCTACTCTATTCTGTTATGCTCTACTCTACTCTACTCTACTATATTATACTCTACTCTACTATATTCTATCCTAACTTAACCTAACCTAGCTTAGCCTAACCTAGCTGTACTCTACTTTACTCTAACCTTGCTTAGAGTAGCCTCACAAAGCTTAGCCTAATCAAGCTCTACACTGCTCTAGTGTTTTGCTCTATAATACTCTACTCTGCTTTGCTCTACTCTACTTCACTCTACACTATTGTACTCTTGGCTAGCCCTACCTAACCATGCTCTACTCTACTCTACTCTACTATAATTTATCCTAGCTTAACCTAGCATAACCTTGCCTAACCTTGCCTTGCCAAGCCTAGCTTTGCATAACTGAACCTAGCACTACTCTATTCTACACTAATCAATTCTTCCCTTCTCTACTCTACTTTATGCAACTCTACTCTATTCTAACTAAGCCTAGCCTAGCCAAGCCCAACCAAGCTCAAATCTATACTACTCTAGGTTAGTCTAACCAAGCTTAGCCCAGCCTAACATTGCTGTACTCTGATCTACAATGCTCTACTTTGCTTTGCTCTACTCTTCTCTACTTTGTTCTTCTCTACTCTATTCAACTTTACTCTACTATACTCTAATGTACTCTATCTTATCCTAGCCTAACCTAGCTTTACTCTACTCTACTCTACTCTTGTTTAGCCTTGCCTAGCCTAGCCTAGCCTAGCCTACCCTAGCTAGCCCTATCTACACTAGCCTAAACTAGCTTTACTTTACTCCACCATACTCAACTATACTATACTATACTCTACTCTACTCTACTCTAACAAAGCCTAACCTACCGTAGCCTAATATAGCATAACCTTGCTCTTCTATACTCTACTCCACTCTAATCTACTTTAGTCTTTCCTAACCTAGCCTAAATTAGCCTAGCATACCCTAACTTAACATTTCTCTGCTCTACTATATTCTACTCTGCTCTACTTTATAATGCTGTTATTTATTCTACTCTTTGTTTTTCTCTACCATACTCTTCCACACATCTTTGCTCTACTTTGCTCTCCTTTACTCTACTTTTCTCTCCTCTACTATACTTTATTATGCTCTACTCTACTCTACTCTACTCTACTTTACACTACTATACTCTACTCTACTCTTCTCTACTCTACTCTGCTCTAGCCTAGCCTAGCCTAACCTAGCTCTAATCTACTCTACTCCACTCTACTTTACTCTGCTCTACTCTACTCTATCTTATCTTATCCTAGCTTAGCCTAACCTAGCCTAACTTAGCTCTAGTCCATAATACTCTACTCTACTCTAACCTAGTCATGCCTTGCCTAACCAAGCTCTACTCTACTCTTCTCTTGCCTTGTCTTGCCTAGTCTAGCCTAGCTTGGTGTAGCATAGCTTAGCTTAACCTAGTTCTACTGTTCTAAACTCTACTATGCTTTGCTCAACTCTGCTCATCTCTACTCTGCTTGACTCTACACAACTCTATTCTACTCTACTTTACTCTACTCTATTATGTACTATAATCTAGCATAACATAGCTTAGCTTATCATAACCTAACTTAACTCAACTCTACTCCACCCTAAATAGCTCTACTCTACTCTACTTTATCCTAGCCTATTATATTATAGTGAACCCATGCTTAGCCTTACATAGCCTAATCTTGCACTACCCTGCTCTACTCTACTCTACTCTATTATACCCTACTCTAATTTACTTTACTCAACTCTTATCTACTCCACTGTACTCTACCCTACTCGACTCTACTCTACTCTACTTTACTCCACTCCAATTTACTCTACTCTACTCTGCTTTACTCTACTCTACTATACTCTACTCTACTCTACTCTAAATTAGCCTACCCTAACCTAGCTTAACTCTACTCTACTCTGCTCCACTCTACTCTAGCTAGCCTAACCTAGCTCTACTCTACTTTTCTCTTCTCTGCTCTACTCCCGTCTACTTTTTTCTATTCCTCTCTGCTCTCTTCTAGCCTACTCTATTCTGGTCTACTTTATTCTGCTATGCTCTACTCTACTCTATTCTATTTTGCTCTACTTATCTATGCTCTTCTCTACTCTGCTCTACCCTTTTTTGCCCTTCTATACTCCACTCTACACTACTTTACTCTACTCTAGCTTAGCCTAGCTTTGCTTAGCTTATCCTAGCTCTTCTCTACTCTGCTTTGCTCTACTCTACTCGACTCTTCTCTGCTCTACTCTACTAAACTCTTCCCTACTCTACATTAGCCTTGCCTATCCTATCCTAACCTAAACTAGCCTATCCTAACGCTGCTCTACTCTACTCTAGCCTTCCCTTGCTTAGCTTATCCTACTCGAGCCTAACCTAGGCTAACATAACTAGCTCAGCTCTACTCTACTCTAATCTACTCTACTCTACTCCACTCTACTCTAGCCTAGCCTAATATAGCTCTGGTCTACTCTACTCTATGTTGCTCTACTTTATTCTACTCTACTCTACTCTTCTCTGCTCTCCTCTCCTTTACTTTGATCTACTCTCCCTAAATTTCCTCTGCTCTCTTGTTCTACCCTTTCTTCTCTTCTCCTCTATTATACTCTACTCTACACTACTATACTATACTATATTTTACTCTGCTCTACTTTACTCTACTCCATTATACTCTGGCCTAGCTTGGACTAACCTAGCCTACCCAGCTCTACACTACTCTACTTTGCTTTACTCTACTCTACTCTTCTCTACTCTACACTTGTCTACTCTAGTCAACTCTATTCTATTCTACCTACTCTACTCTAGCTTCGTTTAGCCTAGCCTAGCCTAAACTAGCTTTTCTCAACTTTATTATACTCTACTCTATTGTAATCTAGCCTAGCATAGCCTAGCCTGGACCACTCAAGCCTATACTAGCCTACCATAGCCTAACCTAGATCTCCACTACTTTACTCTGCTTTACTCTATTCAAGAATAACCATGCCTAACTTAGCCTAACTTAACTTACCCTTGCCTAATTTAGCCCTATTCTTTTGTTCTCTACCCTACTTTGCTCTACTCTACTTTGTTCTACTATGGTCTACTATACTCTACTTTACTTTGCTCTACTCTACTTTACTCTATTATATTCTACTATGTTCTACTCTACTCTACTCTAGCCTAGTCTAACCTAGCATAGCTTAACCTAGCCTTGCCTAACCTAACCTAACCTAGATCTACTCTACTATAATATACTAAACCCTACTCTACGATGCTCTACTCTACCTAACCTAGCCTAGCCTAACCTACCTTAGCCTAACTTAGCTCTACTCTACTCTACTCTGCTCTGGTCCACTCTACAATATTGTGCTTTGCTTTGCTCTACAAGACTTTTCTCTGCTCTACTCTATTCTAATATACTCTAGCCTAGCCTAACTGAGCTCTACTCTACTTTACTCTACTCTGGTCTAGTTTATTCAACTCTACTCCACTCTACTCTACTCTACTCTATTCTATTCTACTCTACTCTATTCCACTCTATTTTACTTTACTCTACTCTACTCTAACGTAGCTTAGTCTCGCCTAACCTAACCTATCTCTCCTAAACTCTTCTTTACTCAAGCCTAACCTAGCCTATCCAAGCTGAACCAAGTTTTTGTCTACTCTGCTTTGCTATACTCAACTATTCCCTACTCTACTCTACTCTACTCTGCTCCGCTTTACTCTGCTCTACTCTGCTCTTTTTACTTTGTTTTGCTCTCTTTTACTCTCCTCTCCTCTACTCTACTTTACTCTATTATGTTGTACTTTATTCTAGAAAAGCATAGCCTAGCTATATACTCTACTCTACACTACTCTACTATACTCTACTCTACTCTACTCTACTCAACTTTCCTCTACTCTAGCCTAGTCGAGACTAGACTAACTTAGGCTAGCATGGCCTAGCTTAAACAAGCTCTACTCAATAATACTCTACTATTCTCTTCTCTACTCTACTCTAATCAAATCTACTCTAACCTAACCTAGCCTAGCTTAACCTAACCAAGCTCTACTCTACTTTGCTTTAGCCTAGCCTAACCTAGCTCTACTCTTCCTTGCTCTAAACTACTCTAATTAGCCCTACTCTACTCATATCTTCTTAGCTCTTCTCTGCTCTGCTCTACTCTGCTTTACTCTACTTTACTCTACTTTGCTCTACTCTACTCTACTGTGCTCTACTCTACTTTACTCGACTTTACTCTAGCCTAGCCTGGCCTACCCTAACCTAGCATAGCCAAGCCTAGCCAATCCTAGCCTAACCTAGATGTACTCTACTCTGCTCTACTCTACTTAACCTAACCTAGCCTAGCTAACCTCTCTCTCCCCTACTCGACTTTACTCAACTCTACTCTAGTCTACTCTACTTTACTATACTCAACTCTGACCTAGCATAACCTAGCTTTACTCTTCTCTGCTCTGCTCTCCTCTGATCTACTCAGTTATGCTTTTCTCTTCTTTGCTCTAGTCTATTTTGCTCTACTCTGTTGTGCACTACTCGACTATGCTCTGCTCTCCTCTCCTCTCCTCTACTCTACTCTCCTCTACTCTACTCTACTCAGCTCTACTCAGCTCTACTCTACTATACTCTGCTCTCCTCTACTCTCCTTTACATTACACTACACTACTCTACTCTACTCGACTCTACACTACTCCACTCTACTCTACTCTAGCCTAACCTAGCTGAGCCTCGCCTACCCTAGCCTAGCATAACCTAGCTCTACTCTATTTTACACTACTCTTCTCTACTCTACTCTAATCTACACTACTATGCTCTACTCTACTCTTCTCTCCTCTAACCTAGCCTAGCCTAGCTTAGCTCTACCTTACTCTACCCTACTTTAATCTACTCTACTCTAGCTTAGCATAGCTTGGCCTAACATAAACTAGCTCTTCTTAGCTCTATTCTACTATGCTCCTCTCTACTCTATTCTACTCTTTTATGCTCTTCTTTTCTCTACTCTACTATACATCTGTTATGCTCTATTCAACTCTACTCTAGCTTAGCCTAGGCTATCCTTGCATAACCTTGCTTTACTCCACTATACTTCACTTCACCACACTCTACTATACTGTACTCTACTCTACTCCAGCCTAACTTAACATACCCTAGCCTAGCCTAGCATAGTGCAACCTAACCTAACTCTGCTCCACTCTACTCTACTCTATTCTTCTTTACTATACTCTACTCTACTCTACTTTACTCTAACCTAGCCTAGCCTAACCTAGCCCAGCATAGCTCTACTCTACTCAATTTTACTCTACTCTACTCTACTCTGGCCTAGCTTAGCCTAGCAAAACCTAGCTTTGCTCAACTCTTCTCTACTATGTTATGCTCTTCTTTATTTTCTTTACTATTCTCTTCTCTCCTCAACTATACTCTACTCTTCTCAACTATACTTAGCTTTGCCTTGCTCTACTTTGTTATACTTTACTCTCCTCTCCTCTGCTCTCCTCCCTTCTCTTTTATTATTCTCTCCTCTACCATACTCAACTCTACTCTAGTCTTGTCTAAACTACTCTACTCTACTCTACTCTACTATATTCTACTTTATTCTACTATACTCTACTATACTCTAGCCTTGGTTAGCTTAGCCAAGCCTAACCTATCGAGCTCAACTCTACTGTACTTGACCCTACTCTACTACACTCTACTCTAACCAACTCTACTCCAGCCTAGCCTAGCCTACCGTAGCTTAGCATAACCTAGCTCTTCTCTACTCTACTTTACTCTATTCTGCTTTGTTGAGCTCTATTCTACTTTACTCTACTCTACTATACTCTAGCTTAGCCTAGCCTAACCTAGCTGTACTCTACTCTACTTAGCTCTTCTCTACTCTACTCTAGCGTAGCCTAGCCTAACTTAGCTCTACTCTGCTTTACTCTTCTTTGCTCTCCTCTGCTCTGCTCTACTCTACTCAGGTTTACTCTACTCTACTCCACTCTACTCTACCTTACTCTATTCTACTTTGCTCTGTCATACTCTGCTCTACTCTACCAAACTCTACTCTACTCTACTTTATCCTATCATAGCCTAGCCAAGCGTAATCTAGCTTTATTTTATTTGACTCTACTCCACTCTACTCTAGCCTAGCCTAGCCTAGTTTAACCAAGCTTTACTTTACTCTATTCTACTCTACTCTGCTCTATTCTACTATATGTTAATCGAGCCTATGCTAACTTAGCCTACCTTAGCCCAACTTAACTTAGCACTACTCTACTCTAGTCTACTCTACTAAGAACAAGCCTAACCTAACTCTATTCTACCATATTATACTATACTCTATTATATTATACTCTACACTACTCTACCTTACTCTACTCTAATGTACTTTACTCTACTCTACATCAACCTAGCTTAGGCAAGCCATGCCTAGCCTAACCTAACTTAGCCTAACTAGCTCTATTATACCCTACTCTACTATACTCTACACTTTTCAACTCTACTTTGCAGTGCTCTGCTCAGCTCTGCTCTTCTCTACTTGGCTCTACTCCATTCCTCTCTACTCTACTCTGCTTTGTTATACTCTACTCTACTTAACCTTACTCTACTCTACTCTAATCAACCCTACTCTACTCTAATCTACTCTAGCCTAACTGAGCTCTACTTTACTCTACTCTACTCTAATATAGTCTACTCTAATCTAACAAAGCCTAGCCTTGAATTGCCTCACCTTCCTCTATGCTAATCTACTCTTCTCTAGCCTAGCCCAGCCTAACGTAGGCAAGCCTAGCTTAACCTAACTTAGCTCTTCTCTGCTCTATTCTAATTTACTCTTCTTTACTTTTCTATGCTCTACTCTACTTCTTTACTCTATTATGATCTTCTTTACTCTACTCTACTGTACACTAGTCTACTCTACTCTACTCTATCGTACTCAAGCTTACCATAGCCTCACTTAACCTAACATACTCTACTCTATTTTACTCTACTCTTCTCTACTCTATTCTATCTTACTCTAGCCTAGCCTAGCTTAAATTGGCCTAATCTACCCTAGCATAGCCTAGCCTAACCTAGCTTTATTATGCTTTACTCTACTTAACTCTACTCTACTCTACCCTATTAAAATATAGCCTAAGCTAACTTAACTCAACTCTACTCTGTCCTACTCTACTGAATGTTTCTTTGGTCTGCTCTGTTCTACTTTCCTCTGCTCTACTTTACTCTACTCTGCTCTACTCTACTCTACTCTACTCTACTTTACTCAACTTTACTTTGCTCTACTTTACTCTACTCTACTCCACACTAACCAAGCCTAGCTTAGCCTAACCAAGTTCTACTTTACTTTACTCTAGCCTAGCCTAACCTAAACTAACCTAGCTCTGCTTTGCTTTGAGCTGCTCTACTCTGCTCTACTCTGCTCCACTTTGCTCTATTAGGCTCATCTTGACTCTGTTCTGCTCTATTCTTCTCTACTTTAGCCTTGCCTTACCCAGCCTACCCTAACCTAGCTCTACTCTACTCTACTCTATTCTACTTAGCTCCATTTTTCTCTACTCTACTCTAACCTAGGCTAACTTAGCCTAGCAATGCTTAGAATAAGCTTGATTTACTCTCCTCAACTTTACTCTACCCTACTACACTATACTATACTCTACTCTACTCTACTCTAACCTAGCCTTGCTTAGCCTATTCTAGCTCTACTCTACTCTGCTCTACTCTACTTTCTTCTACTCTACTCTACTCTACTCAACTCTGCTTTGCTCTACCCTACTCTTCTCTGTTCTGCTCTACTCTACTCAAGTATACTATATCCTAAGCTCAACCTACCCTAATCGAGCTTTACTCTACTCTATTCTACTCTATTCTACTCATCTATTCTCTACTCTACTCTACTCTACTCCACACTAGCCAAGCCTAGCCTTGCCTACCATAGCCTAGCTTAGCCTAGAATAGCCTAGCCAAGCCTATCTTAACTTAGCTCTACTCTACTCTACTCTATTCTACTCTTCTCTACTCTACTATAACCTCGCCTAGCCCAACCCTGCCTAACCAAGCTCTACTCTACTCTACTCTAACATAGCTTAGCCGAGGCTAGCCTTGCCTATCCTCGCCTAACCTGGCTCTACTCTGCTCTGCTTTATTCTGCTCTATTCTACCCTACTCTACTTTATTTTACTCTAGCCTACCTTAGCTTTGCCTAACATATCCTAGCTCTACTCTACTCTACTATACTCTATTCTACTCTACTCTACTATACTCTATTCAATTCTAATCTAGCATAGCCAAGCCTATCCTAGCCTAGCCTAGCCTAACAAAGCCTAGCCTAACCTAACCTAGCTCTACTCTAACCTACTCTACTCTACTCTACTTTACTCTTATCTAGCCTAGCATAACCAAACCTTACCAGACCTAGCTCTACTCTAGCTTAGCCTAGACTAGCCCAACCTGACATAGCTCTTCTCTGCCCTACTCTACTCTACTCTGCTCAGCTCTACTATGCAATTCTCTACTCTACTCAGCTCTGCTCAACTCTACTCTACTCTATACTACTATGTAATCATTTATTATTCTATCCTAGCCTAGCCTAACAAAGCTCTACTATATCCTACTCTACTCTACTCTATTGTACTCTACTCTTTCCTAACCTTCCTTAGACTAAAATGGTTTAACAAAGCCTAACATAGCTTTACTATACTCTCCTCTACACTAACTTAGCTTCGCCTACCGAAGCCTAACCTTACTCTACTCTACTATACTCTTCTCTAGCTTAGCCCAACTTAGCCTAGCCTAACCTAGCCCTTCTTTGCTCTGCTCTACTCTGCACTACTATACTTCTCTATGCTCTGCTCCATGATGCTCTGCTCTTCTTTTCTCTACTCTATTCTACTCTGGTCTACAATACTCTACCCTATGCTCTGCTCCACGATGCTCTGCTCTACTCTACTCTGGTTTACAATACTCTACCCTATCATACTCTAGCTACCTTAGCCTAACCTAGCTAACCTAGCCTTGCTCTACTCTACTTTACTGTAGCTTAGCATAGCCTATCCTTTCCTAAACAAGCCTAATCTAGCTAACTTAGCCTAGCCTAGCCTTGCCTAAACAAGCCTAAACTAGCCGACTTAGCCTAGCCTAAGCTTGCTCTACTCTACTCTATCCTACTTTACCCAACTCAAACCTTGCTTAACCTAGCTCAATCAAACTTTACTCTACTCTTCTTTAGCTTAGCCTAGCAAAACCTACCTTTGCTCTGCTTTGCTCTGCTCTAGGCTAGGCTAGCCAAGCTTATCCATTCTAACCTAGCTTTTCCATACTCTACTTTGCTCTTCTCAAGTCTACTCTGCTCTACTTCATGTTGCTCCACTCTTCTCTACTCTGCTCTGTTCTGCTCTACTCTACTCCACTCTACTTTAGGCTTGCTTAAGCTAGCCTAACTTAACCTAGCTTTACTCTACTATACTCTACTTTACTCTGCTCTACTATACTCTACTCTACTCTAGCCTAGCTTAACCTAGCCAAACCTAGCCTAGCCTAGCCTAACCAAGCTTAGCTTTTCTCTACTCTATGATATACTCTACTACATTCTACTCTACTCAAACATAGCCTTTCCTAGCCAAGCATAATATTGCTTAGCCTAACCTAGCTTTACTCTGCTCTACTCATCTGTTCTCTACTCTGCTCTACTCAGCTATGCTCTACATAGCTCTTCTTAACTATGCTCTGCTTTGCGCTACGCTACACAACTCTACTATATGCTACTCTACTCTATGGTACTCTAGCCTAGCCTAGCCTCACCTAGCCTAACATAGCAATAATTTACTCCACTCTACTCTACTCTCCACTAATATACTCTACTCTACTTTAGTCTAGCCTAGCCTAGCCTAGGTTTAACTCACTCTACCCTACTCCACACTACTCTACTCTTCTCTACACTCCTAAAATCTAGCCTAGCCTAACTTAGCCTAACCTAGCTCTACTCTACTCTACTCCACTCAACTCTAATCTAACTTAACCTAGCCTAGCCTAGCCTAATCGAGCTTTGCTCTGCTCTTCTCTGTGCCACTCCACTTTGCTCCACTCTTCTATACCTTGCTTTGCTTTATTCCATTATGCTCCTCTCTTCTCTGCTCTACTCAACTCTACTCCACTCTACTCTACTTTAGCCAAGCCTAACCTAGCCTAACATAACCTTCATCTACTCTACTCTATACTACTCTACTCTACTCTACTCTACTCTAACTACACCAAGTTTAAACTAACCTAACTCTACTCTACTATACTCCAGCCTAACCTAGCTTAGCCTAGCTCTACTCTAGTCTACTCTACTCCACTTTACTCTACTCTATGCTACTTCACTCAATCCTAGCTTAGCCAAGCCTAGCCTAACTCTACACTACTTTACTCTACTCTACTCTACTCTACTTTATTGAATTCTAACATAGCCTAACAAAGCTCTGCTATGCTCTGCTCTACTTTGATCTTCTCTACTCTTCTCTTCTCTACTCTGCTTTGTCCTACTCTACTCTACTTCACTTTGCTTTACTCTACTCTTCTCTACTCTACTTGCTCTACTCTAGTATAAGCTACTCTACTTTAGCCTTACCTAACCTAGCCTAAGGTAGCTGTACTATGCTCTACTCTACTCTACTATACTCTAATATGCTCTACTCTACTCTAGTATAGTCTAACCATGCTTATCCTAGCCTAGTCTAAACTAACTCTACTCTGCTCTACTTTGCTCTACTCTGCCATGCTCTGCTCTACTTTGCTCTACTCTTCTCTACTCTACTCTGCTCTACTATGCTCTACCCTAGTTAACCTTGCTCTACTCTGCTTTGCTATACTCTACTCTACTTAAGCCTAGCTTAGCCCTACTTTGCTCTAATCTACTCCTCTACTCTACTATACTTAACTCTACTCTACTCTACTCAAGCCTACCCTGGCCTAACCATGCTTCGCCTAGCTTAACTTGACGTAGCTCTCCTCTACTCTACTATATATAATCTAAACAACTCTAGTTTACTCTACACTAATCTACTCTACCCACCTCTACTTTGATTTGCTCTCCTCTCCTCTCTTCTCATCACCTCTCCTATCCTCTACTCTACTCTACTCTACTCTACTCTAGCTTATCCTAACCTTAACTAACCTACCCAAGCTTAGCCTAGCCTAACCTAGCTCTACTCTACTCTACTATACTCTAACCTAGCCTAACCAAACTAGCTCTACTCTACTCACTCTACTTACTCTACTTACTCTACTCTGCTCTACTATACTCAAGCCTAGCCTAGCTTATCCTATCTTAGCCTAATATAAATTAACTGTACTCTAATTTACTTTGCCTTACTCTATTCTAATATATTATACGCTACTCTAAACTACTCAACTCAATTCTAGCCTAGCCTAACATACCCTAGCCAGCCTTAGCCTAACTTAGCTCTACTCTATTCTACTCTAATCTTGTCTAGCCATGCCTAGCCTAACCTTACTCTACTCCACTTTAATCTACTCTTCTCTTCTTTGCTCTATTATGCACTACTTTTTTTACTCTGCTCTTCTCTATTTTGATCTACACTACTCTTTTACTCTACCTTACCCTACTCATCTTTGCTCTGCAATGGTTTATTCTTCTCTTCACTACTCTACTCTACTTAACTCTACTCTGCTCTACTCAACTTTACTCTACTTTACTCTACTCTACTTTACTCTACTATACTCCACTCCACTCTACTCTACTCTACTCTAGCCTAACCTATCCTATTATAACCTATCCTAGTACTACTTTAATCTAATCTACTCTACTTTACTCTACTCTAGCCTTGCCTAGCCTAGCCTAACCTGGCTCTACTCTATTATACACTACACTACTCTACTCTAGCCTAGCCTTGCCTAACATAGACTAGCCTAGCCTAGTTTAGCATAACCTAGCTCTGTTTTACTTTGTTATGCTTCAGACCACTTTACTCTTCTCTGTTCTGCTCCACTCTACTCCACACTACTATATTTTTCTTTACTTTAATCTGATTTGTACTCAAGCATATCCTAGCTTAGCCTAACCTAACCTAGCTCTACTCAACTACACTCTACTCTACTTTAGCCTAGTAAGCATAGCCTACCATAGCCTAGCCTAACCTAGCTTTATTCTACAATAATTACATTACTCTACTATACTCTACTTGGCTCTGTCTACTCTACTATTCTCTGACCAAGCCTAGCTTACCCTCGCCTAACCTATCCTCGCCTAGCCTAACTTAGCTCTACTCTTCTCTACTCTATCCTACTCTACTCTACTCTGCTCTACTCAAATCTACTCTTTTATTCTCTACTCTACTTTACTCTACTCTGCTCTACTCTTCTCTATTCTGCTCTACTCTATTCAATTCTACTCTACTCTAGCTTAGCCAAGCTTCACCTCTTCAAGCCCAGTAAGTGTAGCCTACAATAGCCTAACCTAATCTAGCTCTATTCTAATTTAATTTACATTACTATACTATACTCTACTTGGCTCTACCCTACTCTACTCATCTTTAACGTAACCTAACCTATCCTTACCTAACCTAGCCTAGCCTAACTTACCTCTACTCTTCTCTACTCTACCCTACTCTACTCTGTTATGCTCTGCTCAAATATACTCTTTTATGCTTTACTCTACTCTACTCTTCTCTACTCTGTTCAATTCTACTCTACTCTAACTTAGCCAAGCTTCACCTCTTCTAGCCTAGCCTAACCTAGCTCTACTCTACTCTACACTGCTTTACTCTACTCTACTCTAGCCTGGCCTAGCCTATCATATCCTAGCTAGCTAGCCAAGCTTACCTAAACCAAACCCTGCTCTACTATGCTCTACTCAACTCTACTCTAGCCTAGCCTAACTTAGCTTTACTTTACTATACTCTACTGCATTCTATTCTAACTAAGCCTTGCCTAGCCTATCCTAACTTAGCTCCACTCTACTCTACTCTATTCTACTCTATTAAACACTAGGCTAGCCTAACCTAGCTCTACTTTGGTCTACTCTACTCTACTATACTCTATTCTATTCTATTATGCTCTACTCTACTCTACTCTTCTCTACTCTGCTCTACTTTGCTCTACTATTCTCTATTATACCCTACTCTACTCTACTATAATCTAGTCTAGCCTAGCATACCCTCACCTAGCCTAGCCTAACCTAGCTCAACTATACTCTATTATACTCTACTCTACTCTACTATACTCTATTCTACTCTACTCTACTTTACTCTAACCTAGCTTCGCCTAGCCTAACCTTGCTCTTCTCTACTCTTCTCTACTCTACTCTACGATTTTTTGCTTTTCTAAACTCTGCTTTACTCTCTTCTACTCTATTATGCTCTTCTCTATTGTGCTCTGGTCTGCTCGACTATGCTCTACTATACTCTACTCTGCACTACTCTGCTCTACTATGCTCTACTAGACTCAGCTCTACTCTCTTCTCCTCTCCTCTCCTCTCATCTTCTCTACTATACCCAACTCTACTCAACTATACTCTGCTCTGCTCTACTCTACTATACTCTTTTATACTCTACTCTATTTTACTCTACTCTACTATACACTAGCCTAGCCTTATCAAGCTTTACTTTACTCTAATCTACTCTACTCTACTCATGCCTAGCCCATCCTAGCCTAGTATAACCAACCCTAGCCTACCTTAACCTAAACTAGCTCTCTCTACTCTGTCCTACATTATTCTACTCTATTCTTCACTAGCCTACCCTACCCTAGCCTAACCAGCACTACTCATCTCTACTCTACTCTATACTGCTCTGCTTTGCTCAACCCTGCAATGCTCTACTTTACTCTTCTACTTTACTCAGCTCTACTCTACTCTCCTCTCATCTCCACTCTTCAACTCTACTCTACTCTTCTCAATTATACTCTACCTTACTCTACTCTACTCTACTCAACTCTACTCCACTCAACTCTACTCTACTATACTCTACTCTAATCTACTTTACTCTACTCTACTCTACTCTACTCTATTCTGCTCTACTCTAACCTAACCTAGCCTACACTAGCCTAGCTTAACATAGCTCTACTCTACTCTACTCTACTCTAATCTACTCTATTCTATTCTACTCTACTCTACTCTACTCTAACCTAGCTTAGCCTACACTAGCCTAGCTTAACATAGCTCTACACTACTCTAGCCTAGCCATGCTTAGCCTAACCTAACTCTATTATACTCTACTCTACTCTACTTGACTCTACTCTACACTAAGTTAGCTTAGTCTTACCTAACCAAGTGCTAATCTACATTACTCTACTCTACTTTAGCCTAGCATTACTTAGCCTAGGCTAGCCAAGCCTAGCTTAGCTTAACTTAATCTAGCTTACTCTACTCTATCATGTTCTAGTATACACATCTCTGCTCTACTCTACTATACTCTACTCCACTCTACTCTGCTCTACTCTTCTCTGTTATTTACTCTAGCCAAGCCTAACATACCTCTACTCTACTCTACTATACTCCTCTGCTCTACTCCACTCTAGCTTAGGCTAGCTTAGCCCACAATAGCCTAGCCTAGCCTAACTTAGCCTAGTTTAACCTTGTTTCACTCTACTCTACTTAACTTTACTCTACTCTACTCTACTTTGTTGTACTCTATATTACTCTAATATATTCTACTCTATTCTACATTGCTCTACTTTGCTCTTCTGCTCTACCTATTCTTCTTTGCTTTGCTCTACTATACTCTACTCTCCTCTACTCGACTCTACTCTAATCTACTCTACTCTACTCTTCTTTACTGTACTCTACTGTAGCAAACACTAGCTCTACTATAATATACTCTATTCTCTTCTACTATACTCTAACAAACACTAGCTTGCCCTAGCTTATCTAATCCTAGCCTAGCATAACCTAGCTCTACTATATTATACTCTACTATACACTACTCTACGATACTCTAACTTAGCTTAGCCTAGCTTAACCAAGCTCTACTCTACTCTACTCTACTTCAGCTTTGCATTGCTTAGCTTAGCCTTGTCAAACCTTACCTACCTCTGCTTTGCTCTACTTTGTTATACTCTACTCTTCTTTGCTCTACTCTACTCTTCTCTATACTGCTCTGCTCTACTCCACTCTGCTTTGTACTCTAGCCTAGCCTTGATAAGCCTTGCCTAACCTATCCCTACTAAACTCCACTATGCTATACTCTACTTGTCTATCTTAGTCTAGCAAAGCCTACAATACCATAAGTTAACATAGCTTAACCTAGCTCTACTTTACTCAATTCTACTCTACTTGGCTCTACTCTATTAACCTCCACTTTACTCTATCCTTACTTAGCCTAGTCTAACTTTGCCTAACCTAACTTAGCCTTACATAGCCTATCCTAACTTAACTATACTCTACTCTAATATGCCCTAATCTTCTCTACATTGCTCTATTCTACTTTACTTTGCTCTGCACTACTCTAATCTACTCTACTCTAGTCTACCATACTCTGCTCTATCCTAGCCTAGCATAACCTAACCTAGCCCAGCCTAAACTAGCTCTACTTTACTATAGCCTAGGCCAACCTAGCCCAGCTTAGCCTAGCATGACCTAGCCTAGCCTAACCTAGCTCTACTCTAGTCTACTCCACTCTACTATACTCTACTCTACTTTACTTTACTCTTCTCTACTCTACTCTACTCTAACCTAGCCTAGCCTAGCTTAAACTAACCTTGCTTTACTATGCTTTGCTCAGCTTTACTATGCTCTAGTATTCTATGCTCCATGCTTCTATGCCCTATTCTACTCCACTCAGCTCTTCTCCACTCTACTATACTCTACATTGCTCTGCTCTATTTTACTCTTCTCTATTCTACTTTGCTCTTCTCTACTCTATTCTTCTCTACTCAATTCTACTCTACTCTACTCTAACTTAGCCTAGCTTAGTCTAGCCTAACTGAATTATACTCTACTTTACTATTGTTTATGCTACTCTACTTTGCTCTACTCCACTCTAGCCTAACTTAGCCTCACCTACCCTTGCTTAGCTTACCCTAAGCTAGCCTATTTAACTCTACTCTACTCTACTCTATTATGTACTCCATTATGTTATACTCTACTCTACTCTACTTTAGGCTAATGTAGGCTAAGCTAGGCTAGAATAGAGTAGAGTAGAGTAGAGTAAAGAGAGGTTAGGTTGGGATTGGCTAGGCTAGTATACAATAGTGTAGAGCAGAGTAGAGTAGACCAGAGCTAAGTAGTGTGGAGTAGGTAGAGTTGAGTAGAGTAGTGTTGAGCAGAGCTAAGCAGAGTAAGGTTAGGCAAAGCTAGGTGAGGCATTTTAAGGAAATGCTAGTCTTGGCTAAGCCAGGTTAGAGTAAAGTAGAGTAGAGCAAGGTTAGGTAATGTTAGGATAACATAAGGTAGGTTAGGGTAGGCTAGGCTTGGCTAGAGTCAAGTAAAGTAGAGTAGAGTAGAGTGGAGTAGAGTGCAGTAGTGTAGAGTGGAGTGGAGTAGAGTAGAGTAGAGCTTGGTTAAGCTTGGTTAGGTTATGCTAGAGTAGAATAGAGTAGAGTAGAGCTGAGATTAATAAAGCAAAGTAGAGCTAAAGGATAAGAGGAAAAAAGACCAAAGTAGAGCCAGGAAGAGATAACAAAGAAGAGTAGAGCAAGATTAGGCTAAGCTAGACTAGGTTAGGTTGGCTTAGAATAGAGTCAAGTGGAGTAAAGTGTAGTATAGTATAGAAGAGTAGAGTAAAGTAGAGTAGAGCTAGGACAAGCTGGGCAACACTTATCAAGGCTCAAGTAGAGTAGAATTGAGTAGAGTTATGTTAGGTTTCACTAGTCTAGGCAAGGCCTAGCTAAAGTAAAGTATACTTGAGCAAAGTAAAGCAAAGCAAAGCTGAGCAAAGCATAGTATAATAAAGTAAAGAAGAGTAGAGCAGATCAGAGTAAAGGTGAGTAGAACAGAGCTTAGCAGAGTAGAGTGAGGTTAGGCTAGGCTAGGTTAGGTTGGGCTAGCAAGGTTATGCTAGGCTGGAGTTGAGTAGAGTAGAGTAGAATGTAGTAGAGTAGAGTGGAGTAGAGCAGAGTAAAGCTAAGTTATGTTATGCTAAGCTAGGTTTGGCAAGGCTGGAGTAGACTTGACTAGAGTTAACTAGAGTAGAGTAGAGTAAAATAGAGCAGAGTAGAGTATAGTAGAGTAAAGAAGAGTAGTGTAGAGTATAAAAGACCAGAGCTAGGTTAAACAAGGCTAGGTTTGAGCAGAGTAGAGTAGATGGGAGTATAGTAAAGCTTTGTTAGGATAGGCTAGATTAGGTTAGGCTAAACTAGGCTAGAGTCGAGTAGAGGAGAGCAGAGCAGAGTAAAGTAGAATAGAGTAGAGTGGAGCAGAGTAGAATAGAGCAATTAAAAGTAGAGTAGAGTAGAGTAGAATATAGTAGAGTAGAGTAGAGTAGAGAAGTGTAGAGTAGAGTAGAGAGGAGTAGAGTAGAGTAGAGTAGAGCAAAGCAAAGTGGAGTAGAGTAGAGTAGAGCATAATAGAGTAAAGTAGAATAGAGTAGAGGAGAGCTTGGTTAGGTTAGGTTAAGCTAAGATAGAGTAGAGTAGAGAATAGCTACTTTAGGCTAGGCTAAATTAGGTTAGAAGAGTAGAGTAGAGTGGAGTAGAGGAGAGTAGAGTAGAGTAGAGCTATGTTAGGTTAGGTTAGGCCAAGCGAGGCTAAACTAGGTGAGGTTAGGCTAGGCTAAGCTAGGATAGATTAGAGTAGAGTAGAGTATAGTAGAGTATAGTAGAGTTTAGTAAAGTAGAGCTAGGTTATGCTAAATTATACTAGATATAAGTAAAGTAGAGTATAGCACAGCATAGTACAGCAAAGTAGAATAGAATAATATATAGAAGAGTAGAGCTGGCTTATGCAAGGCTATGCTAGGCTAGAGTAGAGTAGAGTAGAGTAGAGCTTGGTTAGGTTGGGCTAGGTTAGGATAAGTTAAAGTAGAGTAGAGTAGAATATAGTAGATTAGAGTATAGTATAGTAGAGTAAAGTAGAGTAGAGCTAGGATAGGGTAGGCTAGGTGAGAGTAGGCTAGGCTAGGGTATATTATAGTCAAGTAGAGTAGGGTGGAGTGGAGTAGTGTAGAGCTGGGTTAGGCTAAGCTAGGCTAAACTAAGCTAGTGTAGTATAGAGTAGAGTAGAGTAGAGTAGAGCAGAGGAGTGCAGAGTAGAAAAAGTAGAGTAGAGTAAAGTAGAGCAGAGAAAAGTAGAGCAGATAGAAGAAAGTGAAGACAAATAAAGTAGAGTAGAGTAGAGTAGAGCAAAGTAAAATAACTTAGAGTATTATTGTGCATAATAAAGTGGAACAAAGTAGAGAATAGTAGAGCAAAGAAGAGTAGAGTTAATTTAGGATAAGCTAGGCTAGGCTAGATTAGAGTAGAGTAAAATAGAGTAGAGTAGAGTAGAGTAAGGTTATACTAGGCTAGACTAGGCTAACTTAGAGTAGAGTACAGTATAGTATAGTGCATTGAAGTAGAGTAAAGTAGAGTAGAGAAAGATTAGGCTAGGCAAGGTTAGGCTATGCTAGGCTAAAGTAGAGTAGAGTAGAGCTAGGTTAGGCTAGGCTCAACTAAGCTAAAGTAGAGTAAAGTAGCATAGAGTAGAGCAGAGTAGAGTAGGGTAGGGTAGAGAAGAGTAAAATAGAGTAGAGCATAACATAGTAGAATAGAGTAGAGCATAACATAGTAGAGTAGAGTAGAGTATAGCAAAGTAGAGTTGAGTTGAGCTGAGCTATGTAGGGCAGAGTAGAGCAAAGCAAAGTATAGTAGAGCTTGTTTAGGCTAGGCTACGTTAGTGTAGATTAGAGTAATGTAGAATAGAGTAGAATAGAGTAGAGTATAATATAATGATGTAAAGTGTAGTAGAGCTAGGTTAGGCAAGGCTAGGCTAAGTTAAGGTGTGCTAGTTTAGGCTATGCAAGGTTAGAGTAGAGTAGAAAAGAGTAGAGTGCAGTAGAGCTATGCTAGGCTTAGTCTATGCTTGGCTCGAGTAGAGTAGAGTACAGTTAAGCAGAGTAGAGTACAGTAGAGTAGAGTAGTGCAGAGCAAACTAGAGCATAGTAGAGTAGAGTAGAGTAGAGTATAGCAAAGTAGAGCTAGGTTAGGTAAGGCTAACCTAGGCTTGGTTATAGTATAATAGAGAATAGCTAGATTAGGCTATGCTTTGTTTGGTTAGGTTAAAGAAGAGAAGAGTAGAGTAGGTTAGAGTGAAGTGGAGTAGAGTAGCATATAGTAGAGTAGAGTAGACTAGAGTCGAGTAGAGCAAGGTTAGGTTAGGTTAGGCTAGGCTTGGCTAGAGTAGAGTAGAGTAGATTAGAGTAGGATAGAGCTCAAAAGAGTAGAGTAGAGTTGAGTAGAGTAGAGCAGAGCAGAGCAAAGCAAAGCAAAGCAAAGTATTGCTAGGTTAGTCGAGGCTAGGGTAGGCTTGGATAGGCTGGAGTAGAGTAGAGCAGTGAGAGTAAAGAAGAGTAGAGAAGAATAGATCTTGGTGAGGTAGGCTAGGTTAGGTTAGAGAGTAAAGTAGAGTATAGTAGAGTAAAGTAGAGTGAAGTAGAGTGGAGTTAGGTTAGGCTAGGTTATCATTTAGTAGAGTAGAGAGGAGTAGATTAGAGAAGAGTAGAGTCGATTAAAACAAGGTTAGGCTAGGCTTTGCTAGGTTCGAGTAGAGTAGAGTAGAGTAGAGCAGAGCAAAGTAGAGTAGAGTAGGGTAGAGAAAAGTAGAGCAGAGTAAAGCTAGGATTCGCAAGTCTAGGCCAGGCTAGGCTCGACTATAATATAGTACATAAGAGGTTGGTTAGGTTAAGCTCGATTAGGCTAGGTTAGAGAAGAGTAGAGTAGAGTTGAGTGGAGTAGAGTAGAGTAGAGTAGAGTACAGCAGAGTAGAGTTGAAAAGATTAGAACTAAGTTAGGCGAGGCTGAGCTATGGTAGGCTAGGCTATGGTTGATTGGATAACCTAGGCTATAGTAGAGTAAAGTAAAGTAGAGCTAGGTTAAGCAAGGCTAAGCACGAGTAAAGAGGAAAAAAGAGTAGAGCAGAGTAGCATAGAGTACAACAGAGTAAAGTAAAACAAAGAAGAACAGAGTAGAGTAGAGCTAGGTTAGGTAAGGCTTGGCTGTGCTAAGCTAGGTAAGATTATGCTAGAGTAGAGTAGAGCTTTTGTAGGCTATAATAGGATATGTTAGGGTAAAGAAGAGTAGAGTAAACTATTGTGGAGTAGAGTATAGTAGAATATAGTATAGTAAAGCAAGGAAAGGCTGGGTTAGGCTAGATGAGGCTAGGCTAAGCTACATTAGAATAGAGTAGAGTAAGGTAGAGTAGAGTAGAGCTAGGTTAGGTTAGGCTAGGTTAGAGTAGAGAAGGGTAGAGTAGTGTAGAGTATAGTAGAGTTGAGTAGAGTAAAGAAGAGTAGACTAAAGAAGAGTAGAGCAGAGTAGAGTGGAGCAGAGTAGAGTAGAGTGGAGTAGAGGAAAGGGGAGGAGAGGAGAGTAGAGTTGAATAGAGTAGAGTGCAATAGAGCAGAGTAGAGCAATACAGAGTAGAGAAGAATAGAGTAGACCAGAGCAGAGTAGTGTAAAGCAGGGCAAAACTGAGCAGAGCAGAGTAGAGCTGAGAATGTTTAGGCTAAGTTAGAGTAGAGTAGAGCATAGTAAAGTAGAGCTAGGTTTGGCTAGGCTGGGTTTGGCTTAGATAGGCTGGGCTGGGCTAGAGTAGAGTAGAGTAGAGCTTGCTTAGGCTAGGCCAGGCTAGTGTATAGTAGAGTAGAGTAGAGTAGAGTAGTGTAAAATAGAGTAGAGTACAAAAGATGAGATGAGAGGAGAGGAGAGGAGAGGAGAAGGGAGTAGAGCAGTGTAGAGTCGAGCATAGCGTAGCAGACTTGAGCAAAGTTGAGTAGAGCAGAGTATAGAAGAGTATAGCAGACTAGAGAAAATATGATCAGAATAAAGCCAACTAGAGTAGCATAGAGAAGAGCATAATAGAGTAGTTATGAGCAAAGTAGAGCAGAGTATAGTAGAGATGTGTAGAGTCTAGTAGAGTAGAGTAGAGCAAAGTTAGGTTAAGCTAGGCTATGCTATGGTAGGCTAAAGTAGAGTAGAGTAGAGTAATGCTAGGTTAGGTTTTGCTATGCTAGAGTTGAGTAGAGTAGAGTAGAGTAAAGTAGAGCAGAGTAGAGTAAAATAGAGAAGAGCAGAGTAGAGCAAAGCATAAGAGAATAGAGCGAAGTAGGCAGACAAGAGCAGAGATAGGTTATGTTAGCTAGGCTGTCGTAGAGTAAATTAGAGTAGAATATGGTAGAGTAGAGTTGAGGTTAAGTTAGGATAGGATAAGCTAAGCTAAGTCAGAGTAGAGTATAGTAGACTAAAGTAGAGTGGAGCTAGGTTATGCTAGGCTAGGTTAGGCTTGTGTAGGCTAGGGTAGGCTAAACTAGGCTATGCTAGGCTTAGAGTAGAGTAGAGTAAAGTAAAGAAGAGTAGAGTTGGGTGGATTACAGTTGAGCAGAGCTAGGTTTGGCTTGGCTAAGCTTGACTAGGGAAGGCTAGCCTGGGCTAGAGTTGATTATAGTAGAGTAGAGTAGAGTAGAGCTATTTTAGGCTAGGCTAGGTTAGGCTAAACTAGGCTTGGCTAGAGTAGAGTAGAGTAGTGTAACATAGAGCAAAGGAGAGCAGAGCAGAGTAATGTAGAGTAGGGTAGATCAGAGTCGAGTAGAGCAAAACAGAGTGGGGTAGAGTAGGGCAGATCAAAGTTGAGTAGAGAAAAATAGAGTAGAGCAGAGGAGAGAAGTGTAGAGCTAAGTTAGGCTTAGCTAGGTTAAGCTAAGCTAAGCTAGGCTCAGATAGGTTAAAGAAGAGTAGAGTAGAGCCGAGTAGAGTAGAGGATAGTAGAGTAGATTAGAGTAAAGCTAGGTTTGGCTAACTAAACTAGGTTATGGTAGGTTAGGCTGGGTTAGGCTAGAGTAGAGTAAAGTAAAGTGGAGCTTGGTTAGGCCAGTCTAAGCTAGCTATTCTAGAGTATACAACAGAGTAGAGTAAAGTAGAGTAGAGTATAGTAGAGCAGAGTAGAGCCAAGAAGCAAAGAGTATAGCAAAGCTAAACATAGTAGAGTAGAGCAGAGCAGAGAAGAGGAAGGTTAAGCCAAGCTATACTTGGCGAGGCTAGCCTATACCAGGCTAGGAAAGGCTAAGCTGGAGTAGAGAAGAGTAAAGTAATACTTTGTTAAGCAAGGCTAAGCTAACTTAGAGTTTGGTAGAGTAGAGTTGAGTTGAGTAGATTATAGTAGAGCAGAGCTATGTTAGGTTAGGCTAGGATAAGTTATGCAAGAGTAGAGTAGAGTTGAGTAGAGTAGAGTATAGTAGAGTGGAGTAGAGAAGAGTATAATTGATTAATGTAGAGCTAAGTTAGATTGGGCTAGCCACAAGTTGAATTGAGTAGAGTAGAGCATAGTAAAATAGAGCAGAGTAGAGTGGAGCAAAGTAGAGCAGAGTAGAGTAGAGTAGAGAAGAGTAAGGTTAGGCTAGGTTAGAGAAGAGTAGAGCAGAGTAGAGTTGAGTAGAGCTAGGTAGGTAAGGCTAGGCTTTCTTAGGATAAGCTAAGCTAGGCTAGGCTTGGCTAGGTGGGCTAGAGTAGAGTAGGGTAGAGTTGCATAGAGTAGAGTGTAGTATAGTGTAGAATTGAGCTAAGTTAGGCTAAGCTAAGCTAAAGAACAATTGAGCAAAGTATAATAGAGAAGAGCAAAGTAGATCAATGGAGAGTAGAGTAGAGCAGAGTAGAGTAGAGAAGTATAGAATAGAGCATAGTAGTGTGAGAATAGTAAAGTAGGGTAGAGCATAGTATTATAGAGCAAGGTTAGGCTAGGCTAGAGTAGAGTAAAGTAGAGTAGTGCTAGGTCATGCTTAGTTAGGCTAGGCTAGGATAGAGTAGAGTAGAGTATAGTAGAGTAGATTAGATTTGAGTATAATAGAGTAGAGTATAATTGAATAGAGTAGTGTAGAGCTAACTTAGGCTAGGCTAGACTAGGCCAAGCTTGGCGAAGTTAGGCTAGGCAAGCTAGGCTAGAGTAGCGTAGAGTAGAGTAAAGTAGAGTAGAGTGGAGTAGAGTAGAGCTCTATTAGGCTACGTTAGGCGAGGCTAGGCTAGAGTAGAGTAAAGTAGAGTAGAACAAAGTAGAGCATAGAAGAGTAGAGTAAAGCAATGTAGAGCTGATCAGAGTAGAGAAGAGCAAAGCAGAGTGGAGTAGGAGAGAGTAGAGTAGAGCAAAATAGAGTAGAGCATAGTAGAGTAGAGTAAAGAAAAATAAAGTAGAGCTAGATTAGGCTAAGCTAAGCTAGGTTAGGCTTAACTAGGCTAGGTTAGAGTAGAGTAGAGTACTATATAGTTGAGTACAGTAGAGTAGAGTTGAACTAGGTTAAGGTAAGCTAGGCTATGTTAGGCTAAGCAAGAGAAGAGTAGAGTAGAGTAGTGTAGAGTATATTATAGCTTGTTTAGGCTAGGCAAGGCTAGATGAGAGTCAATTAGAGTAGAGTAGAGTATAGTAGTCTATAATAGAATAAAGGATAATAGAGCAGAGTAGATTAAAGAAGAGAAGACCTGAGCTCAATAGAGTAAAGTTAACCTAGGGTAGAGTAGAGTAGAGAAGAGTAGAGTAGAGTAAAGTAGAGTAGAGTAGAGCTAAGATAAGTTAGGCTAGCAAAGAGTAGAGTAGAGTAGAATAAAGAAGAGCAAAATGAGGCATAGTAGTACAGAACAGAGCAAAGAAGTATAGAGAAGAGTAGAGCAAAGGAAAGTAGAGTCGAGAAGAGTAGAGTAGAGTAGAGCATAGTAATGTAGAATAGAGTAGAGTATAGTAGAGTAGAGCAAAGCAAAGTAGAGCTAGGATATCCTGAGTTAAGCTACACTAGGCTAGGGTAGGCTAGGTTAGAGTAGAGTAAAAAAGTAGAGTATAGTATATTTTAGTAGAGTAGAGCAGAGTAGAGTAAAGCTAAGTTAGGCCAAGCTATGTTAGGTTAGGTAAGCTTAGAAAAGAGTAGAGAAGACTAAAGTGGAGTAGAGTAGAGTATGGTAGAGTATAGTAGAACAAAATAGATCAGAGCAAGGTTAGGCTAGTCAATGTAAGCATAGAGATGAGCTGAGTAGAATAGAGTAGAGCAAAGTATAGTTGAGTAGAGTAGAGTAGAGTAAAGTAGAGCTAAGTTAGGCTAACACAGGGTAGGCTAAAGCTGGTTAGAGCATAGTAGAGTAGAGCTAAGTTTGGCTAGGCTAGGCTAGGCTAAGTTAGAGTAAAATAGAGTAGAGTATAGTAGAGTAGATAAGAGTAGAGTAGTTTATAATAGAGTAGACTTAGGCTAGGCTAGAGTTAAGTAGAGTAGAGTAATGTAGAATAGAGAAAAGTAGAGCTACGTTTGGCAAGCCTAGGCTAGCCTATGCTAAACTAGGTCAAAGTAGAGTAGAGTTTAGTAGGGTAGAGAAAAGAAAAGTATAGCAGAGCAAAGCAAAACAAGGTTAGGCCTGGTTAGGCTATGTTAGAGTGGAGTAGCTTAGAGCAAGGTCAGGCTAGGCTAGGTTAGTGTTGAGTGGAGAAGAGTAAAGTAAAGTAGAGAAGATTAGAGTAGCATAGAATAGAGTAGAGTAGAGCAGAACAAAGTAGAGTAGAGTATAACATAGCTAGATTCGACTAGGTTAGGCTAAGAAAGGATAGATTATTTAAAAGTAGAGCTAGTTAGGTTAAGCATGGCTAGGCTAGAATAGAGTAGAGTAGAGTATTACAAAATAGAGTAAAGTAGAGCTAGGTTAGGCTATGCTAGGGTTAGCTAAGTATGGCTAAGATAGGCCATGCTAGGCTAGGTTAGAGTAGGGTAGAGTAGATTAAAGTAGAGTAGACCAAGATTAGGCTTAGTTAGGCTAGGCTAGGCTAGAGTATAATAGAGTAGAGTGGAGTAGAGTAGAGAAGAGTAGAATAGAGAAAAGTAATACAGAGTAGAGCATGGTATTACAAAAAAGAGTAGACCTAACTTATGCTAGGCTAGGCTAGGCTAGAGTAGAAAAGAGTAGAGTAGAGCTAGGTTAGGCTTGGCTAGGCTAGGCGAGGCTAGAGTAAGGTAGAATAGAGTAGAGTTACATAGAGTAAAGTAGAGTAGAGTAGAGCTAAGGTTGGCTAAGCTAAGGTAGGCTAGGCTAGGTTGTAGTAGAGTAGAGTATAGTAGAGTAGAGTAAAGTAGAGTAGAATATAGTAGAGCTTAGTTAAGCTAAGATAGGATAGAGAAGAGTAGAGTAGAGTAGAGTAGGGTAGACCAGGGCAAAGTTGAGAAGAGCAAAGTAGAGCAGAGCAGAACAAAGTAGAGTAGAGCAAAGAAGGGAAGAGTAGAGTAGAGCAAAGAAGTGCAGAGCAAAGAAGAGCAGAGCAAAGAAGAGCAGAGCAGAGCTAAGTAGAACAAAGCCTAGGTGAGGCTAGGCAAGGTAAGCAATAGTAGAGTAGAGTATAGTAGGTTAAAGTAGAGTATAGCAAGGACACGCTAGGCAAGGTAAGGTTAGGTTAGGCTGGGCTAGGTTAGGCTAAAATAGAGTATAGTAGAGCAGCACAGACCTAAGTTAGCCTTAGCTTTACTAGAGTAGAATAAAATAGAGTAGAGTAGAGTAGTTTAGAGTAGAGTGGAGTAGAGTAGAGTAAGGCTAAGCCAGGATAGGCCAGGTTAGGTTAGGATAGGTTATACTAGGCTAGGATATGCTAGGCTAAGGTAAGCTAGGCTAAGGTAGGTAAGGTTAAGCTAGGCTAAGTAAGGCTAGGCTAAGCTAGAGTCAAGTAGAGTAGAGTAGAGTGAAGTAGAGTTTAGTAGAGTAGAGTATAATAAGGTTGGGTAAGGCTAAGCTAGCATAGGCTTGGCTAGGCTAAGCTAGGTTAGGATAGGCTAAAGTAGAGTAAACACGAGTAGTATAAAGACAAGTTAGTCTTAACTAAGCCAGAGTCGAACAAAATAGAATAGAGTGGGCAAGGCTAGGTGAGGCTATGTTAGAGTAGATTAGTGTAGAGAAGGGTAGAGTCTTGTATAATATGGTTGGGCGAAGTTTTGCTAGTTAGTCAAAACTAGGCTAGGTAAGAGTTTAATAAATTAAAGAAGTATAGAGTAGAGTAAGGTTAGGCTAGGCTTTGCAAGGTAAGGTTAGGCTCGGCTAGCCTAGACTAAGTTAGGGTAGGCTTGAGTAAAGTAGAGTAGAGTAGGGTAGAGTAGAGTATAATAAGGTTATACTAAGTTATGCTAGGTTAGGCTAAGTTAAGCTAGAATGGAGTAGAGTAGAGTGGAGGAGCATAGAGCTAGGTTAAGCTTAGCTAGGCTAAAGTAGAATAAAATTAAGTAGTGTATAATCAAGTAGAGTAGAGTAGAGTAGAGTAAGGCTAGGCTAAGCTAGGTAAGGTTAGGTTAGGGTAGGTTAGGCTAGGCTAGGTTAGGTTAGGCTAGGCAAGGCTAAGCTTTACTAGGCTATGCTAGGTTAGGCTAAGCAAGAGTATAGTATAGTAGAATAGAGTAAAGTAGAGTAAAGTATAGTAGGGTAGAGTAGAGTAGAGTAGAGTATTGTAAGGCTGGGTAAGGCTATGCTAGGCTATGTTAGGCTGAGTTAGACTAGAGTAGAGTAGAGTATCAAAAAGCTAAGTTAGGCTTAGATATGCTAGAGTAGAATAAAATAGAGTAGAGTAGTGTAAGGCCAGGTAAGGTTAGGTTAGGCTAGACTAGGTTAGGACAGGATAAGATATGTTTGGTTTGAGTAGGGTTTGGTAGGATAGAGTTGACTTGAGTAAAGTGTAGAAGAGTAGAGTAGAGCAGAGTAGAAAATAGTAGAGCATAGAAGAGGAAAAGAGAGCAAAATAGAGTAGGGTAGAGCAGAACACAGTAGAGCAAAGCAGAGTAGAGTAGAGCAAATTTGAGCAGAATGATGCAGAGCAGAGCAAAGTTGAGTTGAGCATAAGTGTGGTTAGGCCATAGTAGGCTAGGCTGGGCTAGAGTATAATAGAGCAGAGTAGGGTAGAGTAAAGCATAATAAGGGTAGGCTAAGTTATGTTAGAGTAAAATAGAGTAGAGTAGAGTAGCATAAAACTAAGTTTAGCTTAGTTAGAGTATAATAGAATAAAATAGAGTTGCTTAGGCTAGGTTATGCTGGGCTAGGCTAGGCTAAGTTTGGCTAGAATAGAGTATAATAGAGTAACATAAAGCTAAGTTAGGCTTAGTAGGCTAGAGTATAGTAAAATAAAGTAAACTAGAGTAGAGCAGAGTTGGGCAAGGCTAGGTTGGTTACATGAGTTTTGGTTAGGATAGGTTAGGCTCAGCTAGGTCAAGCTAGGCTAGGCTAGATGAGGATAGGCTAGGCTAGCTAGGTTAGGCTAGGCTATATTAGGTTAGGCAAGGCTAGGCTAGGCAAAGCTAGAGTAAAGTAAAGTAGAGAAAAGTATAGTAGAGTAGAGTAAAGTAAAGTATAGTATGGTTGGATAAGATTAGGCTAGGCTAGGCTAGCTTAGGCAAGAGTAGAGTAGGGTTTAGTAGAGTACTATAAAGCTAGGTTAGGCTTAGCTAGGCTAGAGTAGAATAAAATATATTAAAGTAGAGTAGAGTCAGTCTAGGCTAGGCTAAGTGAGGTTAGGTAAGTCTAGGATAGGTTAGGCTAAGCTAGGTTAGAATAGGATAGGTTAGAGTAGAATAGAGTTGAGAAGAGTATAGTAGAGTAGAGAAGAGTACAAGAGAGTAGGTAGAGTAGAGTAGAGTAGAGCATATTTGAGTAGAGTAGAGTAGGGCTAAGTTAGGCTTAGCAAGGAAAGAGTAGAATAAAATAAAGTACAATAGAATAGAGTAGAGTAAGACTCAACTAGGCCAGGTGGGGTTAGATTAGGTTATGCTAGGTTAGGTTCGAATAGAGTTGGTAGAGTAGAGTAGAGTAGGATAAAGCAGAGTAAAGCAGAGTAGAGTAGAGTAGAATATAGTAGAGTAGAGCAGAGTAGAGTATAGTAAAATAGAATAGAGCAAGGTTACTCTAGGCTAGGCTACCTTAGGTGAGGCAAGGCAAAAGTAGAGTATAATGGAGAAGAGCTAGGTTAGGCAAGGCTAGGCTAGGTTAGGTTTAGTAGAGTTGAGTAGAGTATAGCAAAGTAGAGTAGAGTATAGTAAAGCTAGGTTAGGTTAGGCTAGGCTAGGGTCTATTAGAGTAGAGTAGAGTAGAGTAGATTAGAGTAAAAAAGAGTAGAGCATAATAGAGTAGAGTATAACAGAGTAGAGTAGAGCAGAGTTGAGAAGAACAAAGTAGAGAAGAGTAGTGTAGTGTAGAGTAAAGTAGAGTAGAGTGAAGCAGAGCTTTATTAACCTTGGTTAGGCTTGGTTAAAATAGAGTAGAGTAGAGCTTTGTTAGGGTAGACTAGGTTAGAGTACAGAAGAGTAGAGTAGAGTAGAGTAGAGTAGAGTAGAGTAGAGCAAAGCATAGTAGAGTAGTAAAAAATAGAGTAGAGCAAAGGGGAGTAAAGCAGAGCTAAGTTAGACTATACAAAGTTGGGCTAAGCTAGGTTAAGGTAGGCTAAATTAGGCTATGCTTGACTAGAGTGGAGTGGAGTAGAGAAGAGAAGACTAGTGTAGAGTAGAGCAGAGTTGAGTCAAAAAGAAAAAAATAAAAGAAAGTAGAGCATAGTAGATTGGAGTATAGTCGAGCTAGGTTAGGCGAGGCAAGGCTTGACTAGGCTAGGCTAGGTTAGATAAGACTAAAGTAGAGTAGAATAAAGTATAGTAGAGCTAGGTTAGCAAGGTTAGGCAAGGTTAGGTTAGAGTAGAGTAGAGTAGTATAAAGTAGAGTAAAGTAGAGTAGAGTAGAGTGGAGGAGAAGAGACTAGAGAAGAGCATAATAGAGTAGAGTAGAGTAGAGTAGAGTAGAGTAGCACAGGGCAGAGTAGAGCATAGCAGAGCTAGGTAGAGTGAAGCAGAGAAGAGTAGAGTAGACTAGAGTAGAGTAGAGTAAAGCATAGTAGAGAAGAGTAGAGCTGAGAAGAGAAGAGTTGAGTTAGGTTAGGTTAGGCTCGACTAGAGTAGAGCAGAGTAGAGTATAGTAGAGTAGAGTAGAGTAGATTGGACTAGAGTATAGTAGAGAAGAGTAAAGAAGAGTAGAGCTAGGTTAGGTAAGGCTAGGCTAAGCTAGAGTAAAGTAGAGTAAAGTAGAGTAGAGTAGAGCTTGGTTAGCCTAGGCTAGGCTAAATAAGGCTAGAGTAGAGTACAGTGAACTAGAGGAGAGTATAGTAAAGTAGAATAAAGTAGATCAAAATAGAGTAGGGTAGAGCTAGGTTAGGCTAAGCTAAGTTAGGCTAGGCATGAGTATAGTAGTGTAAAGTAGAGCTTGGTTAAGTTAGGTTAGGCTAAGCTAGAGTGCAATAGAGTAGGGTAAAGTAGATTGGAGTTGAGTAGAGCAGAGTAGAGTAAAGAAGAGTATAATAGAGCAAAGCAGTATAGTGTAGAGTTGAGCAAAGTTAGGCTAGATGAAGCTAAGCTTGGCTAAGAATTAGTTTGTTAGGCTAGGAAAAGCTAGGCTAGGATAGGCTAACAAGGCTCGAGTAGAGTAGATTAGAGCCAGGTTAGGTGAGGCTAGGGTATGCTAGGTTAGAGTAGAGTAGAGTAGCAATAGGTTAGGCTACGCTGTGTTAGGCTAAGGTAGGTTAGGTAGGCTAAGCAAGGCTAGGCGAGAGTAGAGTAGAGTATAGTAAAGCTTAGTTTGTCTAGGCTAGGCTAGAGAAGAGTAGGGTTGAGCAGAGTAAAGCAAAATAGAGAAGAGCAGAGCAAAGAATAGCTAAGATGAGTAGAGTATTGTAGAGTAAAGCTAGGTTAATCTAAGATTAGCTAGGTTAAGATACATTAGAGTAGCATAGAGTAAAGAAAAGCATAGTAGAATAAAGAATTGTAAATAGAGCAAAGCATAGTAGAGTAGAGCTAAGTTAGGCTATGCTTGGCTATGCTAGGCTAGGCTAGAGTAAAGTAGAGTAAAGTAGAGTAGAGTGGAGAAAAGTTAGAAAAAAGTGGAGTAGAGTAGGGTAGAGCAGAGTAGAGCAAGGTTAGGTTAGGTTTTGCTTGGTTAGGCTATGTAAGGTAGAGTATAATTGAGTAGAGTAGACTAGAGAAAGTTAGGTTATGTTAGGCCAAGCTAAGCCTTGCTAAAGTAAAGTTGAGTAATGTAAACAAGAACATAGTAGAGTAGAGTATAGAAGAGCATAGCAGAGTAGAGTAGAGTATAGTATAATAGAGTAGAGAGCAAAGTAATGCTTGGTTAGACTAGGCTAGATGAGAGTAGAGTAGAGTAGAGTAGAGTAGAGTGAAGTAGACTAGAGAAGAGTAGAGCTTGGTTAAGCTAGGCTAGTGTAAATTTAGTTAGAGTAGAGTGGCATAGAGTAGAGTAGTTCAGAGTTCATCAAAGGAGAGCAAGTAGGGTAGAGCAGAGCAAAAAAGGGTAGAGCAGAGCAGAAGAGAGAAGATTAAAGCAGAGTAGAGCATAATAGAGTAGAGTCAGGTATAGTAGAGCAGAGTAGACAGAGTAGAGTAGAGTAGACTAGAGCAAAGTAGAGTAGAGTAGAGTAGTTTGTAGTATAGTAGAGTAGAGTAGAGCTAGGTTAGGCTAAGGTTGGTTAAGGTAGGCTAGGCGAGAGTAGAGTAGAGTATAGTAAAGCTTAGTTTGTCTAGGCTAGGCTAGAGTAGAGTAGAGTTGAGTAAAGCAGAGCAAAATAGAGAAGAGTAGAGCAGAGCAAAGCTAAGATGAGTAAAGTATTATAGAGTAAAGCTAGGTTAGTCTAAGCTAAGCTAGGTTAAGATACTTTAGAGTAGAGTAGAGTAAAGAAAAGAAGAGTTGAGCAGAGAACTGTAAATAAAGAAAAGCAGAGCAAAGTTCAGTTAGGCTATGCTTGGCTATGTTAGGCTAAGTTAGATTAGAGTAGAGTAGAGTAGAGTGGAGTGGAGTAAAATAGAGAAGGTCGAGTACAGTAGAGTAGAGCAAGGTTAGGTTATGTTTGGCCTGGTTAGGCTGAGCAAGGTAGAGTATAGTAGAGTAGACTAGAGAAAGGTTAAGTTAGGCTAGGCCAAGCCAAGCCTTCCTAAAGTAAAGTTGAGTGAAGTAAAGAAGTGCATAGTAAAGTAGAGTAGAGTAGAGTATAGTAGAGCAGAGTAGAGAGCAAAGTAAAGTTTTGTTAGGCTAGGCTAGATGAGAGTAGAGTAGAGCTTAGATAGGCTAGGATATTATAAATTTAGTTAGAGTAGAGTAGGGTAAAGTATAGTAGAGTAGAGTAGCACAGAGTAGAGTAGATCAGAGTAGAGCAAAGTAGAGCAAAGTAGAGTAGAGCAGAGCAAAGAATGGTAGGACTGACTAGAAGAGAGAATAGTAGAGCAGAGTAGAGCATAATAAAGTAGAGTTGGGTATAGTAGAGTAGAGTAGAGTACAACAAAGTAGGGTAGAGTAAAGTAGAGTAGATTGTAGTATAATACAGTAGAGTAGAGCTAGATTAGGCTAGGCTAGGCTTGGTTGGGTTAGGTTAGGCTAGAGTAGAGTTGAGTAGAATAGAGTAGAGTAGAGTAGAGTAGAGCTAAGTTAAATGAGTTTAGGTTTGAGTTGAGTAGAGTAATTTAGAACAGAGTAGAGCAAAGTGGAGAAGAATAGAGAAGAGCAAATAAAAAAAAGGAGCGAAGAGCAAAGTATAGTTGAGCACAATAATGTAGAGTAGAGTAGAGCAGAACAGAGTAGAGTAGAGTAAAATAGAGCTAGGTTAGGAAAGGCTAGGCCAAACTATGGTAGAGTAGACTAGAGTAGAGTGGAGTAAAGCAGAGCTACGTTAGGTTAGGATAGGTTAGAGTAGAGTAGAGTAGACTAAAGTAAGGAAGATGAGAGTAGAGCTGAGTAGAGAAAGGTAGAGCAGAGCAAAGTAGAGTAAAGTATAATGAAATAGAGTAAAGAAAAGGATAATAGAGTGAAGGAGAGTATAGTAGAGTAGAGTAGAGCAAGGTTGGGGCTAGGTTAAGGTATGTTAGGCTAGGTTAGGTTAAGCTAGAGTAGAGTAGAGTAGAGAATAGTAAAGTTGTGTATAGTAGAGTAGAGTAGAGCTAAATTAGGCTAGGCTAAGCTAAATTTTAGTAGAGTAGAGTAGAGTGGAGTAGAGTTGAGTAGAGTGAGGTTAGGGTAGGTTAGGCTAGGCTTAGCTAGACTAAGCGAGGCTTGGTTAGAGTAGAATGGAGAAGAGTAGAGTAGAGTAGAGAAGAGCTAAGTTGGGCTAGGCTAGGCTTGAGTATAGTAGAGCAAAGTTGACTAGAGCAGAGTAGAGGGGAGTACTGTAGCACAGATCTAAGCAGAGTTAGGTTAAGCTATGCTAGGTAAGGATGGGCTAGGCAAGGCTAAGCTAGGTAATAGTTGAGTAGGGTAGAGTATAGTTAGACTGGGCTAAGCTAGGTTAGGCTTGGTTATAGTAGAGTAGAGTATAGTAAAGTAGAATAGTGTATAGCTAAGTTTGGAGATGTGAAACAAGGCTAGGTTAGGCTTGCTAGGCTAGAGTAGAGTATACTAGAGTAGAGTGAGGTAAAGCTCAGTTAGGCTAGGTTAGGCTAGGCTTGAGAGAGTAGAGTGGAGTAGAATAGAGCATAGCAAAGCAAAGTAGAGTAGAGCATATAAAAGTGAAGAAGAATGGAATAGGGTAGAGTAGAGATGAATTGAGTAGAGTAGAGCATCATTGAGTAGGGCTTGTTTAAGCTAAGCTTCATAACATTAAGATAGATTAGAGTATAGTAGAATATAGTTGAATAGAGTAGAGTAGAGTATTATAGAGTAGAGTAAAGCAGAGTAGAGTAGAGTAGAGCTAGGTTTTATTACGCTACGCTAGGCTAGGCTTTACTAAAGTAGAGTAGAGTAGAGTATGACAGAGCAGAGTAGAGCAAAACATAGTATAGCAAAGTAGAGTAGAGCAAAGCAGAGCTGAGCTGAGCTAGGTTAAGTTAGGCTAGGTTAGGCTTGGCTAAAGTCGAGTAGAGTAAAGTAGAGTGGAGTAGAGCTAGGTTAAGTTAGACTAGGCTAGGCTAGAGTAGAGTAGAGTACAGTAGAGCATAGTAGAGTAGAGTAAAATAGAGCAGAGTAGAGCAAAGTGGAGCTAAGTCGAGTTTAGAAGAATAGAGCAAAGTAGAGAAGAGTAGAGTAGAGTAAAGATGAGTAGAGGTAGGTTAGGCCAAGCTAAGCTAAAGCAGAGTAGAATCGAGTAGAGTAGAATAGAGTAGAGTAGAGCTTGGTTAGGCAAAGCTAGGCAAGGTTAAGCTTAAGCAAAGTAGAGTATAATAGAGTAGAGTAGAGTAAAGTGAAGTAAAGTAGAGTCAAGTAGAGTAAAGCTTGGTTTGCTAAGCTAGGATAGGCAAGAGTATAGTAAAGCAGAGTAGAGTAGAGTGGAGCAAAGCAATGTGGGGTAAGGTAGAGTAGAGTAGGGTAGAGCATAGCAAAGCAGAGCAAACTAGAGCAAAACTAAGTTAGGCTAGGCTAGAGATTAGAGTATAATCAAGTAGAGTAGAGTAGAGTAGAGTTAGGTTAAGTTATGTTAGGTTAGGCTAAGTTAGAGTAAAGTAGAGTAGAGTAGGGTAGAGTAGTATAGAGTAGAGGATAATAGAGCAAAGTAGATTAGAGTAGATCATAATAGACTAGAGTAGAGACGAGTAGAGCAGAATAGAGCAGAGCAAAACATAGCAATGTAAAGTATAGTAGAGTAAAGTTGAGCAAAGCAAAATAGAGTAGAGTACAGCAGAGCAAAGAAATTTGGAGTAAAGCATAGCAGAGTAAAGCAGAGCTAGGTTAGGCTAGGCTAGGCTTAGCAAGGCTCGACTAGGCTAGAGTAGAGTAAAGAAGAGTAGAGCAAAGTAAAGTAGAATAGAGTAAAATAGAGAAGAGTAAGGTTAGGCTTTGTAAGGCTAAGTTAGAGTAGAGTAGAGTAGTGCTAGGCAAGACTAGGTAGGTTAGGGTAGGCTAAGTTAGGCTAGAATAGAGAAGAGTAGAGTAGAGTAGAGTAATATAGAGCAAGGTTAGGATAGGCTAAGCTAAGCTAGAGTAGATTAGAGTGGAGCAGACTAGAATAGAGTAAAGTAGACTAGAATAGAATAGAGTAGAGTAGAGGAGAGTGGAGTAGTGTGGAGAAAAGCAGAGTAGAGTAGAGTTAGGTTAGGCTAGGCTGGGCTAGGATATGCTAAACTAGGCTAGAGTAAAGTAGAGTAGAGAAGAGCAGAGTAGAGTAAAGTAGAGTGGAGTGGAGCAGAGTTGAGTAAAGTAGAGCAAAGTAGTGTAGAGTGGAGTAGAGTGAAGAAGAGTAGAGCAAAGTTGGGCTAGGTTAGACTAGGTTTACGTAGAGTAGAGTACTGTAAGGTTATGCTAGGCCAAGCAAGGCTAGGTCAGGTTAGAGTGGATAGGCTAGGCTAGGTTAGGATAGAGTAGAGTAGAGTAGAGTGCAGTAGAGTAGAGAAGATCGTTGTAGAGCTGATTAGAGCGGAGAAGAGTAGAGCATAATAGAATAGAAAGGAGCAGAGTAGAGTAAAGCAAAGTAGAGTAGAGCAGAGTAAAGTAGAGTAGAGAAGAATAGAGCAATGTTAAGCATAATAGAGTGGAGCTAGGTTAGGCTAGGTTAGGCTAGGCTAACCTAGGCTGGGTTAGGTTAGATTAGAGTAGAGAAGAGTAGAGCAAGGATATGCTAACCTTTGTTAGGCTAGGCTTTGTTAGAGTAGAATAGAGTTAAGTAGATTAGAGTAGAGTAGGGTAGAGTATAATTTATTAGAGTAGAGTAGAGTTGAGTAGAATAGAGTAGAGTTAGGTCATTTTTTGTTCGACTAAGGTAGGCTAGGCTAAGCTAGGCTAGAGTAGAGTGGAGTAGAGTAGAGTAGAATAGAGAAGAGTAGAGTAGAGCATTGCTCGGTTAGGCTAAGCTAGTATTGGCTAAGCTAGGCTAGATTATTGTTGCCAAGAGTAGAGTGGAGTTGAGTAGAGTAGAACAGAGTAGAAAAGTGTAGGGAAAAGCAGAGCAGAGCAGAGTAGAGCATAGTGGAGCAAAGCATTATAGAGATGGGTTAAGCTAAGCTATATTAGGCTATGTTAAGCTAGGCTAGGTAAGACTAGAGTAGAGTAGAGTATGGTATAGTAGAGTATAGTTGAGTTAGGTTAAGTTGGGCTAAGTTAGGCTAGGCTAGAGTAGAATAGAGTAGAGTGTAGTTGAGCAAGGTTAGGTTAGGCTAAACTATGCCAAGCAAGGCTAGGCCAGCCAAGAGTTTAATATAGTAGAGTAGAGTAGAGTAAAACATAGCATAACAGAGTAGATCAGAGTAAAGTAGAGCACATTAGAGGAGAGAGGAATAGAGCATAACAGAGCTAGGTTAGGTTAGGCTAGGCTAAAGTAGAGCAGAGTAGAGCAGCGTAGGGTAGAGCTTGGTTAGGTTAGGATAGAGTAGAGTAGAGTAGAGTAGAATAAAGCTAAGGAGAGTAGGGTGGAGTACAGCATAGTTGAGCAGAGTAGAGCAGAGTAGAATAGAGTAGAATAGAGTAGAGAAAATTATAGCAGAGTAGACCGTAGCTGAGTAGGATTGAGAAGTGCAGAGTATAGCAGAGTAGTGCAAGGTTAGACTAGGCTAGGTTATGTTAGGCAAGGTTAGGATAGGTTGGGCTAGGGTAGAGAAAAGTAGAGTATAGCTAGGTTAGGCAAGATTAGAGTGAGTAGAATAGAGTATAGTAGAGTGTAATAGAGTATATTAGAGTAGATTAGAGCTAGGTCTTGTTTGGCAAGGCAAGTGTAGGCTAGGTTAGAGTAGTGTATAGTAGAGTTGAGTTTAGTAGAGCTAGGTTAAGCTAGGCTAGCTAGAGTATAGTAGTTCGAAGTAGAGCAGAGAAGAATAGAATAGAGCATAGCATAGCAAAATAGTGAAGAGTTGAGCTGAGCACATTTAGGTTATGTTAAGCTAGGCAAGGTTAGGCTAGGCTAAGCTAAGCTTGAGTAGAGTAGAATAGAGTAGAGCTTGGTTAGGTTATGCTAGGCTAAGCTAGGTTAGAGTAGAATAGAGTAAAGAGAGTAGAGTGAAGCAGTGTATAACTAGGTTAGGTTAGGTTAGGCTAGGCTAAGCTTGGCTAGGGTAGAGTAGAGTAGTGCAGAGTAGAGTAGAGTAGAGCTTGGTTAGCCTAGGTTAGGCTATTATATGAAAGGCTAGAGTAAAGAAGAGAAGAGTTGAGTAGAGAAGAGAAGAGTGGAGCAAAGTTGAGAGTAGTAGAGTATAGTAGAGTAGAGTAGAGATGAGCAGAGTAGAGTAGAGTAGAGTATAATGAGATTAGGTAAAGCTAGGCTAGGCTAGAATAGAGTAGAGTAGAGTAAAGAAAAGTAGAGTATAGTAAAATAGAGTATAGCAAAGTAGAGCTTATTTAGGCTAGGTTGGGCTTGGCTAGGCTAGGTTAGGTTGGGCTAGAGTAGAGTATAGTAGAGTGGAGTAAAGAAGAGCTAAGTTAGGTTAGGTTAGGCTAGGCTAGGTTAGGCTAGGCTAGGCTAGGCTACGTTAGGCTAGACTAGGCTAGGTTTTTTTAATGTAGAGCAGAGCAAAAGAGAGAAGTGCAAAGCAGAGTAGGGTATAATAGAGTAGAGCAGATCATAATAGAGCTAGGTTAGCCTAGGTAAGGCAAGGTTCAGCTTGGCTAGGTTAGATAACACTCGAGTTGAGTAGAGTAGAGTAGAGCTAAGTTAGGATAGTTTAGAGTAGAGTAGAGCCAAGAAGAGTAGAGTAGAGTATTATAGAATAGAGTAGAGTAGAGTAGAGTAGTGTAGAGCAGAGTAGAGTGTAGCTGAGCTGAGCAATTCCAAGTACAGTAGAGCAAAGCAGAGCTAGGTTAGGCTAGGTGAGGCTAGAGTAGAGTAGAGCTTGGCTAGGCTAAGCTAGGTTTGGTTAGGGTAAACTAAGTTAGGGTAGATTTGTGTAAAGTAGAGTAGATTAGAGCATAGCAGAGTAGAGTAGAGTAGAGAAGAGCAGAGCAAAAAAGAGTATAGTAGAGTTAGATTAGGCTAAGCTAGGCTAGCATAGAGTAGAGTTTAGTCGAGCTAAGTTATGCTAGCCTAAGCTAGGCTAGGTTGGACTAGACAAGAGTAGAGTAGAGCGGAGTAAAGTAGAGTAGAGAAGAGTAGAGTAGAGCGGCATAGATTAGAGTAGAGTAGAGCTAGATTAGGTTAAGTTAGGCTAGCCGAGGCTAGCCTAGCTCAAGCTAGGCTAGGCTGCACTAGAGTAGAGTCGAGTAAAGTAGGGCTAGGTTATGCTAAGCAAGGTGAAGCTAAGCTAGGCTAAGCTAATTTAGGCTAAGTTAGATTAGAGTAGAGTAGAGAAGAGTAAAGTATGGTAGAGTAAAGTAGAGAAGAGTAGAGAAAAGTAGAGTAAAATTAAATAGAGTAGAGTAGAGTAAAGTAAAGAAGAGTAGAACAGAGTAGAGCACAATAAATCATAACAGTGCAGAGAAGAGTAGAGCTAGGTTATGCTAAGTTAGGCTAGTTTAGGCCATGTTAGGGTAGAGTAGAGTAGAGTAGAGTAGTGTATAGTAGATTAGAATAGAGTGGAGTGGAGTATAGTAGAGCAGAGTAAAGTAGAGTAGAGCAGACTAGAGTAAAGTAGAGAAGAGTAGGGTAAAGTAGAGTAGAGTATCGAAGACTTGAATAAAGTAAAGTATTGTATAATATAGTAGAGTAAAGTAGAGTATAGTAGTGTTGAGTTGAGTAGTGTAGAGTTGAGTAGAGTTGAGTTGATTAGAGTAGAGTGGAGTAGAGTAGAGTAGAGCATAGTATAATATAGGAGAGCATAGTTATGTTAGGTGAGGCTACGCTATTGTAGGCTAGGCTAAGCTAGGCAAGAATTGTGAAAAGTAAAGTAGAGTAGAGAAAAGTAGCATAAAGTAAAACTTGGTTAGGCTAAGGTTGTCTAAGCTAGGCTATGCTTGAATAGAGCAGACTAAAGTAGAGTAGAGCAGAGTGAACAAAGCATAGCAGGGCAGAGTAGTGAGGAGTAGTGGGGTAGAGTAGAAAAGAGTAGAGCAAAGCAAAGGAAAATTTAGTAGAGCAGAGTATAATAGAACTAGGTTAGGCTAAGCTATGCTAAGCTAGCCTAGGCTAGGTTCGGTTTGAGTAGAGTAGAGTAAGACAGAGTAGACTAGAATAGTGTAGAGTAGAGTATAGTTGAGCAAAGTAGAGTAGAGTAGAGTAGAGTATAATAGAGTTGAGTAGAGTAGAGCTAGGTTAGGCTAGGCTAGGCTTGGCAAGGTTAGGTCAGGCTCGAGTAAAGTTGAGTAAAATAGATTGGAGTAGAGTAGAGTAAAGTAGAGCAAGGTTTAATGATGCTAGCTTTGAGTTGTGTAGAGTAGAGAAGAGTAGAGTAGAGTGGAGCAAAGCTGAGTAGAGATGAGCAAACTAGAGTGGAGCATAGCAATGTAGAGTAGAGTAGATCAGAGTGGAGAAGACTAGTTTAAAGTAGAGCTAGGTTAGGCAAGACTAGGCCAAGATAAGCTTGCATTTAGTAGAGTAAAGTAGAGTAGAATAGATCTATGTCAAGTTAGGCTAGGCTAGGGTAGGTTAGAGTAGAGTAGAGTAGGGTAAAGTAGAGAGAAGAGCTTAGCAGAGCAAAGTAGAGCAGACCATAGTAGAGTAGAAAAGAGAAAAGTAGAGCAGAGTAAATTGGACCAGAGAAGAGAAAAGTAGAGTAGAGTAGAGCAGAGCAAAGTAGGGTAGAGTAGAGCAAAGTAAGGTTAGGCTAGGTTAGGCTATGCTTAGCTAGGTAAGGCTAGGCTTTGCTAGAGTAGAATAGAGTTGAGTAGAGTTGAGTAGATAAGATTAGAGTATGGTAGGGTAGAGTAGAGCAGAGTAGAGCGAGATTAGGCTAGGCTAAGCTAGGTTAGTGTAAAGTAGAGTAGAGTAGAGTAGAGTAGAGCTTGTTAGGTTAAGCTAGGCTAGAGTACAATATAACAGAGTAGAGTAAGACAGAGTAGACTAGTGTAGAGTAGAGTAGAGAAGTGTAGAGTAGAACTAAGAAGAGTAGAGCAAAGCGTAGTAGAGCTAGGTTTGTTTAAGCTATGCTTGGCGAGGCTAAACGAGGCAAGAGTAGAGTAGTTTAGAGTAGGGTTCAGTATAGTAGAGAAGAGTATAGTATAGTATTGTATAATAAAGTAGTATAATGCTAGGTTAGGCTAGGCTTGGTAAGGCTAGGCTAGGCTATGCTAGGTTAGGCAAGGCTAGAGTGGAGTAATGTAAAGCAAGGTTAGGCTATGCTAAGTTAGGCTAGGCTAAGAAAGGCTAGAGTAGAGTAGAGAAAAGTAGAGCAGAGTATAGTAGAGTAGAGTAGAGTAGACCAAAGTAGAGAAAAGTTAGGTTAGGATTGGCTAGGCAAGGGTAGGCTAGGCTTGATAAGAGTAGAGTAAAGTGGAACTGAATAGAGTAAAGTAGAGTAGAGCAAAGTAGAGTAGTGCTAGGTTATGTTAGGCTAGGCTATGGTAAGAAAGACTATAGTAGAGTAGAGTAGGGCTAGGTTAAGCAAAGCCAAACTAGAGTACAAAGTAGAGTAAGGCAGAGCAGAGAAGGGTGGAGCAGAGTAATGAATAACAGAGAAGACCATAAGAGAGTAGAATGGAGCAGAGTAGAGCAATGCTATGTTAGGCTAGGCTAGGCTATGCTAGGCATGGCTAGGCTAGAGAAGAGTAGAGTAGTGTAAAGTAGAATTGAGCATAGTAGAGCTTGGTTAGGCTTGGCTTAGCTACGTTAGAGTAGAGTAGAGCTAGGTTAAGCTAGGCTATGCTTGGTTGGGGTAGGCTATAATAGACTAGGGTAGGTAGAGTATAGTAGAGTAGAGTATTGTAGAGCAAGGTTTTGCTAAGCTAGATTTGGCTAGGCTATAATAGAGTAGAATTAAGTAGAGTAGAGTGGACTAGACTAGAGTATAGTATAGTAGAGTAGAGCAGATCACAGTAGAGTAGACTGGAGGAGAGTAGTGTAGACTAGAGTAGAGCAAAGTAAAGAAGAGTAGAGCAGAGCAATGTAGAATAAAGAAGAGTATAGTAGAGTAATGTATAGTAAAGAAAATTAGACCAGAGCAGAGTCTAGCAAAACATAGTTATGTGATTCTATGTTAGGCTTGGCTAGGCCAGAGTAGAGTAGAGTAGAGTATAGTAGTGCTTGGTTAGGCTAGGGGAAGCTAGGTTAGAGTAAAGTTGATAAGAGTAGAATATAGTAGAGTAGAATAGATTAGAGTTTAATAAAGTAGGGCTTGGTTAAGTTAGGCTAGGCTAAGCTGGCATATGTTATGATAAGCTAGGGTAAGCAAGAGTATAGTAGAGCTACCTTTGGCTAGGCTAAGTGAAGTTAGGCTAGGCTATAGTGTAGTAAAGTAGAGTAGAGTAAAGTAGAATAGAGTATAGTAAAGTTAAGTAGAGTAGAGGAGAGGATAGCAAGGCAAAGCAGAGAAAAGCAAAGAAGAGCATAGCAATATAGAACAAAGTTGAGTAGAGCAGAGTAGTGTAAATGAGAGCAGAGCAAAGTAGAGTAGAATAGAGCAAAGCAATGTTATTTTATGCTAGGCTTTGAAAGGCTAGAGTAGAGTAAAGTAGAGTAGAGTAAAGTAGAGTAGAGTAAAGCTTGTTTAGGTTAGGCTAGGCTAGAGTAGAGTAGAGTATAGTAGAGTAAGGTAGAGTAAAGCTAGATTAGGTGAGGCAAGGCTTGGTTGTACTACAGTAAAGTAGAATAGAGTAAAGTAGATTAGAGTGGAGTAGAGTTGAGTAGAGTAGAGTAGAGTATAGTAGAGTATAGTAGAGAAGTGTAAAGGAGAGAAGGGGAGAAGAAAGGAGAAGAGAGGAAAGGAGAGGAGAGGAGAAGAGAGGAGAGCAGAGCCAAGTAGAGTATAATAGAGCAGAGTAGAGAAGAGTAGAGAAGAGTAGAGTATAGTAGAGTAGAGCAAAGTAAAGTAGAGAAAAGAAAAGAAGAGCATAGTAATTCAGAGTAGAGCAGAGCGAGGAAGAGTAGATTAGAGCAGAGTAGAGAAGAGCATAAAAGAGCAGAGGAGAGCAGAGACAAGTAGAAAAAATAGAGTAGAATATGGTAGAGAAAAACTAGATTAGGTTAGGCCAGGCTAGGCTAAGTTAGGCTAGAGTAAAGTACAGTAGAGTATAGCAGAGTAGAGTAGAGAAAAGCTAGGTTACACTAGGCTAGGCTATAGTATAGTAGAGTTGAGTAGAGTAGAGTAGGGTAAAGACCAACAGAGCAAAGCAACACAGAGCAAAGCAGAGCAGAGCAGAGCAGAGCAGAGCAGAGCAGAGTTTAACTGAGCTTGCCAGAGTAGAGCTAGGTTAACTTAGGCTAGGTTAGAGTATAGTAGAATGAAGTATATTAGAGTAATTTAGAGTTGAGCTAGGTTAAGTTAGGTTAGGTTAGGCTAGGCAATGTTAGAATAGAGTAGAGTGAAATAGTGTAAATTAAAGTAGAGTAGAGAAAAATAAAGTAGACCTAAGTTAGGCTAGGCTAAAAAAGTCTAGGCTAAGATAGAGTGAGTAGAGCAGAGTAAAGTAAAGTAGAGTAGGGCTAGGTTAGGCTAGACTAGGCTAGGCTAAATTAGGCTAGAGTAGAGTACAGTATAGTATAGTAGAGTAGAGTAGAGTAGAATAGAACAAAGCAGAGTAGAGTAGAGAATAGTAGTGTAGAGCAGATTAGGGCAGAGTAGAGTAGACTAGGGCAAAGTAGAGTAGAGTAGAGTAGAGTACAAAAGTGCAGAGAAAATAAGTGTAAAACAGAGCACAGTAGAGTAGTCTAGAGTCGAGTAGAGAAGAGTTAAGTTAGGCTAGGCTAGGCTAAGCTTGGTTGGGCTAGAATAAAGTAGAGTAGTGTAGAGTAGAGTAGAGTAGAGGAGAGCAAAGTAGGGTAGAGTAGAGCAGATTAGAGAAATGTAGAGCATAGAGGAGTTGTCCAAACTGGTGTAGTACAGAGTAGAACAGAGAAGAATATAGCAGAGTAGAGTACAAAAGAGGAGAAAAAATTAGAATAGAGTAGAGTAGAGGATAATAGAGTAGGGCAAAGCTAGGGCAGGCTAGAATAGACTTGAATAGGCTCTATTAGGCTAGGGTAGAGTAGACTAGTGTAGAGTAGAGCAGAGTAAAGTAAAGTAGAGCTAGGTTATGCTAGGCCTAGCTAGGTTAGAGAAGGGTAGAGTAATGCTAGGTTAGGTAGGGCAAAGCTATGCTAGGTAAGACTATGTTGGGCGAGGGTAGGCATGGCTAAGCTAGAGTAGAGAATGCAATGTAGAGTAAGGTAGAGTAGAGTAGAGTAGAGTAAACTTGAGCAAGGTTAGGTGAGGTTAGGCCATGCTAGAGTAGAGTAGCATGGAACATAATAAAGTAAAGTAGAGTATAGTAGAGCATAGTAGAGTAGCATAGAGTAGAACAGAGCAGTGTAGAGCAGAGTTGTGAAAAGTAGTGTAGAGGAGAGCTGGGTTAGGCTTGGCTAGGTTTGAGTAGAGTAGAGTTGAGTTGAGTAGAGTAGAGTAGAACAGAGCTAGGATAGGCTAAGCTATGCTATGGTAGGCTAAGCTAGGCTAGAGTATAGAAGAGTGGAGTAGAGTAGAGCTAGATTATGTTAGCTAGGCTAGGCTTGAGTATAATAGAGTAGAGTAAAGTAAAGTAGAGTAGAGCTAAACAAACAAGAGTAGAGTAGTGTAGGGCAGAGCAATGTAGAGTAGAGCCAAGCAGATTTAGGTTAGGTTAAGCTGGGATAGGCTAGGAATGGCTAGGCTAGGCATGGCTAAGCAGGGCTAGAGTAACGTAGAGTAGAGTAAAGCTAGGTTCGATGAGGCTTGGCTAAGATAGATTAGAGAAGAGTAGAGTAAAGTAGAGTTGAGCTAGGTTAGGCTCGGCTAGCTTATGCTAGTGAAGGTTATGCTAGAGTAGAGTTGAGTAAAGTAGATTAGAGTAGAGCTTGGTGAGGCTAGGTTAGGTTAGGCTAAGGTAAAGTAGAGTTGGGTAGAGTAGAGCGAACTAGAACATACATAGAAAATTAGAATAGAACAGAGTATAATGGAGAAGAGTAAAGCAAAGTAGAGAAGAGCCAAGTAGAGCAGAGCAGAGTGGAGTAGAGCAAGGTTAGGCTAAGCTACGATAAGTTAGACTAGGTTAGAGTAGAGTAGAGTTGTTTAGAGGAGAATAAAGTAGAGTAGATTATTGTAGAATAGAGTTGAGTAGAGTAGAGCTAGGTTAAGCTAGGCAAGGCTTGGCAAGGCGAAGCTGGGTTGGGCTATGCTCGAATACAGTAGAGTAGAGTATAGTTGAGTGTAGTAGAGCTAGCTAAGGTTATGCAAGGCTAGTATAGGCTTGGCTAAATTAGAGTAAAGTAGAGTGATCAGAGTAGAACAAAGTAGAGTAAAGCAAAATAGAGTAAAGCAGAGAAGAGTAGAGTAGAGTAAAGTAGAACAAAATAAATTAGAGCTAGGTTAGCAAAACTTGGTTAGGTTAGGCTAGGCTAGGTTCGGCTAGGCTAGAGTAGAGTAGAGTAGAGTAAAGTAGGGTAGGGTAGAGTAGAGTAAAGCTAGGGTAGCCTTGATTGTGCTTGGCTAGGCTAATTTAGAGTGGAGTATAGAAGAGTATAGTATAGTAGATTATATTAGAGTAGATTTGAGTAGAGTAAAGTAGAGGTAGGTTAGGCTAAGATAGGGTAGGCGAGGCTAGGCTAGGTTAGAGTATAGTAATGCAGAATAGAGTAGAGTAGAGAATAGTAGAGTAGAGCTAGGTTAGGCTTGGCTAGGACAAGCTAAATTGGTCTAGAATAGAGTAGCATAGAGAAGAGTAGAGTGGAGTAAAGTAGAGCAAAGTAGAGCAGAGTAGAGCAAGGCAGAGCAAGGCAGAGCAAAGTAGAGCAGAGTCGAGTAGAGGAAAACTGAGTAGAGCATAGTAGAGCCAGGTGAAGTTAGGCTAGGCTAAGCTACAGTAGAGTAGAGTTGAGTAGAGTACAATAGGGTTAGGCTAGGCCAGGCTATGCAAGGTTAGGTTAGAGTGGATAGGCTACGCTAAGCTAGGATAAAATAGAACATAGTAGAGTAGATCAGAGCAAAGCTAATCAGAGCAAAGATGAATAGAGCATAATAGAGTAGAAAAGAGTAGAGTAGAGTAGATTAGAGTAGAGCAGAGTAGAGTAGAGTAGAGTAGAATAGAGTAGAGCAAAGCAAAACAGAGCAGAGCAAAATAGAGCAAGCAATGCTAGGTTAGGCTAGGCTAGGCAAGGCTAGGATATGCCAAATTAGAGTAGAGAAGAGTAAAGTAAGGATAAGCTAAGCTAAGTTAGGTTAGGTTTTGTTAGAATAGAAAGGAGTAGAGTAGATTAGAGTAGAGTAGAGTATAATTTAGCAAAGCAAAGTAGAGTAGAGTTAGGTTAAGCTAAGCTAGGTTAGGGTAGGTTAGGTCAAGCTAGGTTAAAGTAGAGTAGAGTAGAGTAAAGTAGCATGGAGAAGACTAAAGTAAAGCAGAGCTCAGTTTGGCTAAGCTTGTCTAGGCTAAGCAAGGCTTGAGTAGACTAGAGTAGAGTACTGAAGAGCAGAGTAGAGTAGCAGAGCAAAGCATAGTAGAGCTATGTTAAGCTAAGCTATACCAAGCTTAGAGTAGAGTAGAGTTGAGTAGAGTGGAGTATAGTATAGTAGAGTAGAGTAGACAAGAGTAGAGAAGAGTAGAGTAGAGCAAGGTTAGGCTAGGCTAGCCTATGCTAATCTAGGCTAAGCTAGAGTAGAGTAGAGTTGATTAGAGCTTGGTTTGGTTAGGTTAGCTTAAGCAAAGTTAGAGTAGAGTAGAGTATAGTATAGTAGATTAGACTGAACTAGAATAGAGTAGAGTAGAGTAGAGCTAGGTTAGGCTTGGCTTGGCATGATTGGCATTGACAAGGCTAGGCTAGATTATTATAAAGGAGAGTGGAGTAGAGTAGAGTAGAGAAAAGTAGAGTAATGTAAAGCTAGGTTAGGTGGGCTAAGCTAGGCTAAACTAGGTTAGGTATAGTAGAGTAAACTAGAGTGGTGAAGAGTTAAGTTGAGTAGAGTAGAGTAGAGCTTGGTTTGGCTAGGCTAAGATAAGGGAGGCTAGGCTAGAGTAGAGTAGAGTAAAGTGGAGTAGAGCGAGGTTAGTCTACATTGGTCAAGAGTATAGTGGTGTAGAGTAGAGTAGTGAAGAATAGAGTAGAGCAAAATAGATTAGAGCAGAATAAAGTAGAGCATATTAGAATAGGGCAGAGCAGTACAAAGTAGAGATGAGAAGAGAATAGTAGAGCTAGGTTAAGCTAGGCTAGGCTATGCTTGGTTAGGTTGGAGTAGAGTAGAGTAGTTCAAGATTAGTTTAGGCTAAGATAGGCTAAATAAGTATAAAGTATAGTGAAGTAGAATAGAATAGAGAACAGTAAAGAAAAATAGAGTAGAGTATAGTAGAGTGGAGTAGAGTAGAGCAGAGCAAACAAGAGAAAAGTTTGGTTAAGCTTGGATAGGATAGGTTAACCTAAGCTAGAATAGAGCAGAGTAGAATAAAGTAGAGTAGAGAAGAGCTGTGCATGGTTAGGTTAGCTTAAGCTAAGATAGGTTCGGCTAGGCTAGAGTAGTAGAGTAGGGTTGTGTGGACTAGTGTAGAGCTAGGTTAGGCTAAGTTAGGCTAGGTTAGGTTAGCCAAGGCTAGGGTAAAGTAGATTAGAGTGTAGTAGAGAAGAACAGAGCATAGCAAAGCAAAGCAGAACAAAGCAAAGCAACATAGAGTATAGTAGAGCAAAGTAGAGTAGAGCAGTGTAGCATAGAGCAGAGTAGAGCAGGGTTGAGAAAAGCAAAGCATAAGAGAGCAGAGCAAAGAGAAAAGCAATGTAGAGTAAAGTAGAGTAGAGTAGGGTGGAGTAGAGTAGAGTAGGGCTAGGTTAAGCAATGCTATAGTAGAGTAGAGTAAAGTAAAGTAATGCTAAGTTAGGCTAGGCTTTGGTAGGTTAGGCTATAAGTTAGGCTAGCCTAGAGTAGAGTAGAGTGGAGCAGAGTAGAGTAGAGTTAATTTAGGTTAAGTTAGGGTAGGCAAGATTAAACTAGGCTAGTGTAGAGCAGAGTAGAGTAGGGTAGACAAGAGTAGAATGAAACAGTGCAAAGAATTGTAGAGCAAAGTAGAGTAGAGTAGAGTATAGCAATGTAGAGTAGAGTAAGGTTAGGCTAAGCTAGAGTAAAGTAAAGTAGAGTCAAGCTAGGTTAGGTTATGCTAGGTTAGAGTCAAGCAGAGTAGTGTAGAGTAGAGAAGAGCTGAGCTAGGTTAGGCTAAGCTAGGTCAGAGAAGAGTAGAGTAGGATATAGTATAACAGAGAGGAGTAAAGTATACCTTGGTTATGTTAGGCTATGCTAGAGTATAGAGTAGAAAAGAGTGGAGAAAAAAAGTGTACTATAGAGTAGAGTAGAGCAGAGAAATTGGGCAGAGCATAGTGTCACATAGTAGAGTAGAGTAAATATGTTTTAAGTTAGACTAGGCCATTCTAAGCTAGGCTAAGCTAGAGTAGAGTGGAGTATAGCTTGGTTAAGCAAGGTTAGGCTATTTTTGAGTAGATTAAAGTCAAGTAGAGTTGAGTAGAGTAGTGTAAGGTATAATAAACTAGAGTATAATTGAGTAAAGATAAGTTAGTCTAAGCTAAACTAGGCTAAGGGAGGCTAAGCTAGGCCAAACTAGGGTAGAGTAAAGTAGAGTAGAGTAGAGAAGAGTAAAGCTAGTTTAAGCTAGGTCAGGTTATGCTAGAGTATAGTAGAGGAGAGTAGAGTAGATTTGAGTAGGGTAGAGTAAAGCAGAGTAGAGCAAAGTAGAGTAGAGTTGAGGAAAGGAGAGCATAATAGGGCAGAGAAGAGCATAAAAGAGTAGAATAGAAGAGTAGAGCCGAGTAATGTAGATTAGAACAAATAAGAGCTTAGTAGAGTAGAGCAGAGCTAAGAAAGGCGAGGGTGGGCTAGGCTAGGGTAGAGTAGAGGAGAGGAGGGAACATTAAAGGTAAGTTATTTTTCGTAAGCTAGGTTAGGCTAGGCTAGAATAGAATAAAGTAGAGTACAATAGAGTAGAGTAGAGTTGATGTCGATTAGGCTAGGCTAGGCTAGAGTATAGTAGAGAAGAGTAGAGTAAAGTAGAGTAGAATATAATCGAGTTGAGTAGAGTAGAGAAGAGTAGAGTAGAGCAAAGTATAGCAGAACAGACTAGAACAATATAAAGTAGAGAAGAGCATAACAGAGTAGAGCAGAGAAAAGTAGAGTAGAGTATAGTAGAGCAAAGTACAGCAGAGTAGAGTAGACAAAAACAAACTAGAAAAGGGCATAGCAGGGTAGAGCAGAGAAAAGTAGAGTAGGGTAAGGTAGAGTAGAGTAGAGCAAAGTAGAGGAGAGTAGAGTTGAGCAGAGCTAGGTTAGGTTAAACTAGACTAGGCTAGGCTAGGCTATAGTTGAGTAGAGTAGAGCAGAGTAGAGTAGAGTAGAGTAGAGTAGATCATAATAAAGCAGACTTACATTACTCTAGTCTTATCTAGAGTACAATTGAGTAGAGTAGAGAGGAGTAGAGGGGAATAGTGTAGAGTAGAGTAGAGCAGAGTAAAGCAAAGCAAAACATAATAGAATAGAGTAGAGTAGAGCATAATAGAGTAGACCAGAGCAAAGCTAAGTTTGGCTAGGCTAAGCCAGAGTAGACTAAAGTAGAATAGAGTGTAATAGAGTATAGAAGAGGAGAGCAAGGTTAAGATATGCTAGGCTAAGCTAAATTAGAATACAGTAAAGTAGAATAGAACTTGGTTATACAAGACTAGGCTGGGTTAGGGTATACTAGGGTACGTGAGCCTAGGCTAAAGTAGAGTAGAGCTTAATAGGGTAGAGTATAGTATTGTAGAGTTGAGTTGAGTAGAGTAAAGCTAGGTTTGGTTGGGTTAAGATAGGCTAGGCTAGGTTAGGCTGGGCTAGGGTAAGCTAGGTTAGGCTAAAGAAGAAGAGAGTTGAGTAGAGCTAGATTAGACTAGGCTAGTTTATGCTAGGTAGAGTAGAGTAGAGTGGAGTAGAGTAGAGAAGAGTAGAGTAGAGATTTGTAGAGTAGAGTAGAATAGAGCAGAGTAGAGTAGAGTAGAATAGAGTAGAATATGGAAGAGTTGAGAAGAGTAAAGCTTGATTTGGTTAGGTGACACTATGCTAGGCTAGCCTAGGCAATGGTAGGATAGGATAGGCTAGAACAGAGTAGAGAAGAGTAGAGTAGAGTAGAGTAGAGTAAGATTAGGCTAGGCTACATTAGGCTAAGCTAGGCTAGGCTAGAGTAGAGTAGAGTACAGAAGAGCAGAGTAGGGCACAGTGGAGTAGAGTAGAGTAGGGTAGAACAGATCAGAGCATAGTAGAGCAAAGCAGAGCAGAGTAGAGGAACTTTAAGCTAGGCTAAGTTAGGCTCGGCTAAGTTAGGGAAGGCTAGGCTAGGCTAGTTAAGAGTAGAGTAGAGTAGACCCGTATAGAGTAGAGTAGAGCAAAGTTAGGCAAGGCTAAACTGGGCTAGGCTATGCTAGGCTAGGCTATGGTAGGCAAGGTTAGGTTAGGCTAGTGTAGAGTAGAACAGAGTAGAGTAAGGTAGAGTAGTCTAGAGCTAGGTTAGGCTAGGCTAAGTTAAGATATTCTAGAGTAAATATTATAGCAAAGTAGAGTAGGGTAGATTAGAGTAATGCAAAATGGAGTAGAGTTGAGAAGACCAGATGAGAGCATAGCAGATTAGGACAGAGTAGAGAAGAACTTGGTTTGGTTAAGCTGGTCTAGGCTAGGTTGGCTAAGCAAGGCTACTTAGAGAAGAGTATGGTAGAGTAGAGTAGAGTAACGTATAATAGAGCTAGGTTAGGATAAGGTAGGCTGGGCTAGAGTTTAATAGAGTAGAGTAGAGTTGGATCAGACTAGGCTGGGCTAAGATAGGCTATAGTAGACTAACATAAAGTTGAGTAGACTAGAGTAGAGTAGAGTAAAGTAGAGCATAGTAGAGTAGAGTAGAGTAGAGCAGAGGAGAGGAGAGGAGAGGAGAGTACAGCAAAGTAGAGTATAGCTGAGTAGAGCAAAGGCAAGCAGAGCAAAGTCTAATAACAGAGCAGAACAATATAGAACAAAGTACAATATAATAGTGTTTTGTAGATTAAAGTAGAGCAAAGCAGAGTAGAGTAGAGTAGAGGTAGTTTAGGATATCTTAGGCTAATCAAGGCAAGGCTAGAGTGGAGTAGAGTACAGCAAGGTTAGGCTAGGCTAGGCAAGGGTAGGTTAGGCTAAGCTATAGTAAAGTACAATAGAATAGAGTAGAGTAGAACAAAGTAAAGTAGAGTAGAGTAGAGTAGTGTATAGTAGAGTAGTTCAGAGAAGAGCAGAGCCGAGCTTGGTTAGGATAGGCTAGGCTAGAGTATTGTAGACAAGACCTTGGTTGGGCTTGGCTAGGCTAGGCTTGGTTAGAGTAGAGTTGAGCTAAGTAAAGTAGTGTAAAGAAGAGTAGAGTCAGTTAAGCTAGATTAGGCTAGGTTTGACTAGGCTTGGCTAAGCTAAGTTTGGCTTGGTTAGGCTAGGCTAGGCTAGAGTAGAGTTGAGTAGAGTAGAGCTAGGTTAGGTTAGGTTATGCTAGAGTACAATAGAGTAGAGTAGAATAGAGTTGAGTAGAGCACAGTGTAGTAGAGCAAAATAGAGGAGATTATAGCTAGGTTTGGCTTGGGAAGGTTAGAGTAGAGTAGAGTATAGTTGAGTCTAGTAGAGTATAGTAGAGTATAATAGAGTATAGTAGAGCTAGGTTAGGCTAGGATAGGGTAGGCAAAGCAAGGCAAAAAGGCTATAGAGTAGAGTACAGTAGAGTAGAGTAAAGTAGAGTAGAGTATAGTAGAGCTCGGTTAAGCTAGGCTAGGCTAGAGTAGAGTATTGTAGAAAAAAAGAGAGCAGATCAGAGAAAAGTAGTGTAAAGCAGACAAGAGTAGAGTAGAGTAGAGAAGAGTAGAGTAGAGTAGAGTAGGGCAGAGTAGAGTAGAGCAGATCATAGTTGAGTAGAATAGAGTAGAGTAGAGGTGAGTAGTGTAGAGTAGAGTAGAGTAGAGCTTGGTTAGGCTTTCTAGGTTAGGCTAGGCTTGGCTAAGTTAAGTTAGAATAGAGTAGAGTAGAGTGGAGTATAGTAGAATATAATAGAGTAGAGTAGAATAGAGCTAGCTTAGGCTTGGCTAGTCTAGGCTAGGTTAAGATAAGCCAGAGTAGAGTAAAGTAGGTTGGAGTAGAGTAGAGTAGAGTAAAGTAAGGTTGAGCTAGGTTAAGGTAAGCTAACTTAGGCTAAGGTGGCCTATCCTCAGCTAGGCTGGGTTAGAGAAGAGTAGAGCAAAGCAGAGTGGAGTAGACTAGAGCAGAATAGAGCAGACCACAATAGAGAAAAGCAGAGAAAAATAAAGCAGAGCATAGTAGAGTAGAGAGGGGTAGAGCAGAGTAGAGTAGAGTAGAGTAGAGGAGTAGGGTAGAGTAGAGTAGAGCTAGGTTAAGCGAGGCTATGCTAGGCAAGGGTAGAGTAGATAACAGAGAAGATTAAAGCAAAGCAAAGTAGATTAGAGTAGAGTAGAACAGACAAGAGTAGACAAAAGCATTACATAACTGAGTAGAGCAGAGTGGAATAGAGAAAGGTTAGGCCAAGCTTGGCTTGCCTAGGCTATGTTAGGTATGGCTAGGCTAGAGTAGAGTAGAGTATAGTAGGGCTTAGTTAAGCTAGGCTAGGAATATTAGAGTAGAGTAGAGTAGAGTCAACTAGAGTATAGTAGAGTAGAGCTAGGTTAGGCTAGGCTTGGCTAGGTGAGGTTAGGCTATGGCAAGCTAAGCTAGGCTAGGCTAGAGTAGAGTAGAGTAGAGTAGAGTAGAGCTAGGTAAGGCAAGGCTAAGCAAAGTTAGGATATAGTAGAGTAGAGTAAAGCTTGGTTAAGCTAGGCTAGGCATACTAGAGTGGAGTAGAGTAGAGTCAAGTAGAGTAGAGTATAGTGGAACTAAGTTAGGTTAGGCTTGGCTAGGCTCAATCAGGCTATGATAAGTTTGGCTAGGCTAGACTAAAGTAGAGTTGGTTAGGTTAGGCTAGGCTAAGCTGGGCTAGAGTAGAGTAGTGTAAAGTAGGCTTATTGTAGACTAGGCTAGGATAGGCTAGGCTAGGCTAGAGTTGAGTAGAGTAGTGTAGAGTAGAGTAAAGCAGAGCAGAGTAGAATAAAGTAGAGTAAAATAGAGTATAGTAAAGCAAAGCAAAGTTAAGCTTGGTTAGTTTATAGTAAATTAGAGTAGAATAGAGTAGAGTGGAGTAGACTAGAGTGTAATATAGAAGAGTAGAGTAGAGTAGGGTAGAGCTAAGTTTGGTGAGGCTAAGCTTGGCGGGAGTAAAGTAGAGTAGAGTATAGTAGAGTAGAATAATGTAGATCTTGGTTAGGCTAGCCTAGAGTAGAGTGGTGTAGAGAAGAGCTGAGTATAGTAGAATAAAGTAAAGTATAGTAGAGTAAAATAAAGTATAGAAGAGAAGAGCAAAGCAGTGTTGAGTAGAGGTATGCAAGACTAAGCTTGGTTAGAGTAGAGAAGAGAATGATAAAGAAGAGTAGAGTAGAGTAGGGTTGAATAGAGTAAAGTAGAGTAGAATAAATGATAGTATAATAGAGTAATATATAGTAGAGTAGAGTAGAGGTAAATTAAGAGAGACTAGGTTCAGCAAGACTAGGGGAGAGTAGAGGTTAGTAGAGTTGAGTAGAGTATATGGGAGTTTAGTAGAGTATAGTAGTGAAGAGTTACATTAGGCTAGCCTAGGCCAGAGTACAATGGAGCAGAGTATAGAAGAGTAAAGCAGAGTCATAGTAGTGTAGAGTAGAGTAGAGCAAAGTAGTGAACAGTAAAGTTAAGCTAGAGTAGACTAGAGCAGAGTAGAATAGAGCTAGGTTTGACTAAGCTATTTTAGGCTAAGTTAGAATAGAGTAGAGTAGAATAGAGTATATTAGAGTATAGTAGAGTAAAATGGAGTAGAGCTAGGTTAGGTTAGGGTAGGCTAAGCTAAAGTAGAGTAGAGTAGAGCTAGGTTAGGCTAGGATATGGTAAATAAGGTTGGAGTAGAGTAGAGTAGAGTACATCAGAGTAGGGTAGAGTAGAGTAAGCAGGTTAGAGCAAAGCAAACGAGAGCAGAGTAGAGTGAAGCTTGGTTAGGCTAGGCTAGGTAAGGCAATGTTAGTGTAGAGTAGAGTATATTAGAGTAGAGCTAAGTTTCGCTATCATAGGCTAGGTAATGTTTGAGTAAAGCAGAGTAGAGTAGAGTTGAGCTAGGTTAATCTAGGTGAGGTTCAACATGACTAGATTTGGCTAGGCAAGGTTAGGCTAAACTAATGTAGAGTAGAATAGAGTAGAGAAGAGTAGAGTAGTGAGGAGTTGAGTTGCGTAGAGTAAAGTATAGAAGAGTATAATAGAGCACAGTAGAGTGGAGTAGAGCATAGTAGAGAAGAGTAGAGTTGAGTAAAGTAGAGAAGAGTGCAGTTGAGTAGAGCAGAGTGGAGTAGAGAAAAATTAGATTAGGCTGTACAAGAGTAGAGTAGAGTTAGGTTAGGCTAGGCAAGGCTGGACTAGTTTATAATGGAGTATAGTAGAATAGACTAAAGTAAGGTAGAGTAGCATAAGGTTGGGTAAAGTAGGGTTGAGTGGAGTGGAGTAGAGCAAAGTGGATAAGTGTAGAGTAGAGTAGAGTTAGAGTAGACAAGGTTAGGCTAGGTTAGGCTAGACTAGAGTAGAGTTGAGCTACATTAGGCTATGCTAAGCAAGGCTAGGTTAGAGTAAAGTAGAGTATAGTAGAGTAGAGAAATGGTGTTGTGTAAAGTTGAATAGAGCTTAATTAGGCTAGGCTATGTTAGGCTAAGATAAGCTAGGTTAGAGTAGAGTATAGTATAATAGAGTAGAGTAGAGCAAAGTAGTACTAAGTTAGGCTATGAAAGGCAATGCTAGCTAGGCTAGGCTCGAATGGAGTATGATATTGTAGAGTAGAGCAGAGCAGCACAGAGTAGTGAATAAAAGAGTAAAGCAGAGAAAAGAAAAACAGAGTAGAGTAGAGCTATGTTAGATTGGACCAGGCTAGGCTAGGCTAGAATAGAGTAGAGTATAGCTAAGTTAGGCTTGGCTAGGCTAGGCTAGGCTAGAGTAGAATGGAGTATAGTAGAATAGAGTAGAGTAGAGTAGAGCTAGGTCATGCGAAGCTAAGCTAGGCTAGGCTTGGCAAGGGTAAGCTAGGCTAGAGTAGAGTAGTGTATAGTAGAGTATAATAAAATAGAGTAGAGTAGAGTAGAGCTAGGTTAAGCAAGACTTTGCTAGAGTATAATGCATTAAAGTAGGGTAGAGTAGTGTAGAGTAGAGAAGAGTAGAGCAGAGTAAAGTAAAGCAATGTAGAGAATAGTAGAGCTTAGTAAAGTTAGTTAGGCTAGGCTAAGCTAAGATAGGCTAGGCAAAATAGAGTAACATAGAGTAGAGTAGAGTAGAGTAGAGCTAGGTTAGGCTAGGCTAAGTTAGAGTAGAGTATAGTAGAGTAGATATAAGTAGAGTAGAGTTAATTAGAGTAGTGCTAGGTTAAGTTAAGTTAGCCTAAGCTAGAGTAGGCTATGCTAAGCTAGGCTAGAGTAAAGTAGTGTAGAGTAAAGTAAAGTAGAGTAGACAAGAGTAGAGCTAGGTTAAGCTAGACTTGGCTTTGCTAAATTAGCTAGAGTAGAGTAGAGTAGAGTAGAGTAGAGTAGAGTAGAGAAGAGTAGAGGAGAGTAGAGCAAAGTAGAGCAGAGTAGAGCAAAGATAAGAAGAGCAAAGTAGAGTAAAGCATAATGGAGTTGAGCATAGTAAAATAGAGTAGAGTAAAGTATAACAAAGTAGAGTAGAGTAGAATAAAGTAAAGTTGAGCTTTGTTAGGCTAAGCTAGGCTACAGTAGAAAAGAGTATAGCTTTGTTAGGTTAGGCTATGCTAGGCTAGGTTAGAGTAGAGTAAAGCATAATAGAGTAGAGTAGAATAGAGTAGATTAGGGTAGAGTAGAGTAGAGTAGAGCAAGGTAAAGTAGAGTAGAATAGGGCTAGGTTAGGATAGGCTAGGCTAGGCTAGCATAGAGTAGAGTAGAGTAGAGCAAGGTTAGGTTAGGCTAGGCTAGGTGAAGCTAGAGCACAATAGAGTAAAGCAGAGGAAAATAAAGCAAAGAATAGTAGAGAAAACTATTGTAGAGCAGAGTAGATTTGTTCAAAATTTAGCAGTTGAGAGCAGAGCTAGGTTAGGCTATGCTAGGATAGGTAAAGCTAGTCTAGAGTAGAGTATTGTCGAGTAGATTAAGGTATAGTAGAGGTGTAGATTAGAGTTAGGCCAGGCTAGGATAGGCTTGGCTAGGTGACAGTAGAATTAAGTAGAGTAAAGTAGAGTAGAACAAAGCATGGTAAAGCAAAGTAGAGCAGAGTAGAGTAAAGTAGAGCAAATTAGAGTGGAGCAGAGCAGAACGAAGTAGATCAATACAGAGCAAGGTTAAGCTAGGCTAGGCAAGGTTGGTCTATGCTAAGCTTGGCTAAGCTAGGCAAGACTAGGATAAAGTAGAGTATAATAGAGCTAGCTTTGGCTAAGCTAAGCTAGACTAGGCTAGAGTTGGGTAGAGTAGAGTAGCATAGAGTAAAGTAAAGTACAATAGAGTAGAGCATTATAGAGCAGAGTAGAGTAGAGTAGAGTACAATGGAGTAGAGTATTGTAGAATGGAGTATAGTAAAGTAGATTAGTGCTAGGTTATGCTAAGCTACGTAAGACTAGATTAGGCTAGGCTAGTATAGGTTAGGCTTGGCTAGAGTAGAGTAGAGTAGAGAAGAGTAGAGTAGAGTTGAGTAGAGTAGAGTAGAGTAGAGTTGAGCTCAGTTAGGATTTACTAGGTTAGGCTTATGTAAGCTAGAATAGAGTAGGGTAGAGTAGAGTATAAAAGAGAAGAGTAGAGCAAAACAGAACATAACATAGTAGAGAAGAGTAGAGTAAAGTAGAGTAGGGTAGAGTATAATAGAGCAGATTAGCATTGTGTAGAGCAAAGTAAAGTAGTGTAGTGCAAGGTTAAGCTAAGCTAGGCTTGATGAGGCTAAGCTAGGCAAGGTTAAAGTAGAATAGAGTAGATAAAATAGAGTAGAGAAGACTAGTGTATAGTATAATATAGTATAGTAGAGTAGAGCAGAGATAGGTTAGGCTTGGCTTGGCAAGATAAGCAAGGTTTGGCCAGACGAGAGTAGAATAGAGTAGAGCAAGGTTAGTTTAAGCTAAATAAGGCAAGGTTAGGCAAGAGTAGAATGGAACAAAGAAAAGTAGAGCAGTGTATAGCAGAGCAAAGCGAAGCAGAGTAATGTAAAGTAGACCAGAGCAGAGTAGAGCTAGGTTTTGTTAGGCTAGGGTGTAGTAGAGTAGAGTATAGTAGAGTATAACAGAGTAGAGCATAATAGGGTAGACCAGAGCATAGTTAGGATAGGCTAAGCTAGTTTAGGCTAGAGTAAAGTAGAGTAGACCTAGGTTATGCTAGGCTCAACTAAGTTAAAGTGGAGTACAGTAGGGTAAAGCTGAGCTAAGTAGATTAGAGCAAAGTAGAGAAAAGCAGAGTAGAGTATAGTAGGGCTTATTAAGTGGAGCTGAGTAGAGCAGAGCAAAGCAGGGCAAGTGTAGGCTAGACTAGGCTAGGCTAGAGTAGATTAGAGTAGAGTAGAATAGAGTCGAGTAAAGTAGGGTGGAGCAAGGTTAAGCTAGGCTAGGGTAGAGTATAGTAGAGTAGAGTAGACTATAGCTAGGTTATGATAAGTTAGGCTAGGTTAGAGTATAGTAGAGTAGAGTATAGTAGAGCTTGATTAGGCTAGGCTAGAGTAGAGAAGAATAGAGTAGAGCAGAGTAGAGTAGAGCAGAGTAGAGCAGGGTAGTGTAGAGTAGGGTAGAGCATAGTAGAGTAGAGTGAGGTTAGGCTAAGTTAGGCCAGGCTAGGCTAGGTTAAAGTAGAGTAGAGAAGAGAAGAGTAGAGTAGACTATAGTGTCGAACAGTATAGTAGAGTAGAGCTAGGTGAGGCTAGAGTAGGCTTGGTTAGGCTAGGCAAGAGTATAGTAGGGTAGAGTAAAGTATAGCAGGAGAGAGCATAGCAGAGCAGAGTGGAGTAGAGCAGAGTAGAGCAAAGCTGAGTAAAGCAAAGCAGAGAAGAGTGGAGCAAAGTAGAGCAGAGTAGAGCAAGTTTAGACAAGCCTAGGTAGTCTATGCTAGAGTTGAGTATAGTAGAGTAGAGTAGAGTAGAGTAGAGATGAGTAGAGCTAAGTTTTGCTATGCAAGGCTAGGCAAGGTTGTAGTAGAGTAGAGTAGAGAAGAGTAGACTAGAGTGGAGTAGTCTAGAGTAGAGTAGAGGTAGGTTAGGCATGGCTCAGCTAGGCTTGGATTGGATAGGCTAAGCTAGGCTAGAATAGAGTAAGTATAATAGGGTAGAGTAGAATATAGTAGAGTAGAGCTAGGTTTGGCATTGCTAAGCCAGAGTACAATAGAGCAAAGTAGAGTAGAGTAGGCAGAGCAAAGTAGAGTAGAGTAGAGCATAGTAGAGTACAGTTGAGCTGAGCAAAGTAGAGTAGAGAAGAGAAGAGTAGAGCTACGCTAAGGCAAGAAAGGCTATGTTAGGTAAAGTTAGGTTTGGTTTGAGTAGAGCAGAGTAGTGTAGAGAAGAGAAGAGTAGAAGTAGTTAGGCCAGGTTGGGATAGGCTAGGTTAGGCTCAGTTAGGCTAGGCCAGGTTAGCTAAGTGTAGAGTACAATTGAGTAGAGTGGAGTAGAGTATAGTGTAGGAGAGTGGAGTAGAGTAATGTAGAGCTAGGTTAGAGTAGGTTTGGTTAAAGTATAATAGAGTAGAGTAGAGCAGAGGAGAGCAGAGTAGAGCAAAAGAGTGGAGCAGAGTAGAGCAAACTATCATAGGGTAAAGTAGAGCAGAGTAGAGTATAATAGTGTAGAGCAAAGCAGAGAAGGGAAAAGCTAGTTTAAGCAAGGATAGGTGAGGTTACAATAGATTGGAGTAGACTAAAGAAGAGCAGAGTAGAGTAGAAGATAGTAGAGTAGAGTAGAGCAAGACAAGGATAATCAAAGTTAGGCTGAACTTGGCAATAGTACAGTGGAGTAGAGTAGAGTAGAGTAGAGCTTAATTAGGCTTGGCTAGGCTTAGCTAAGCTAGGCTAAAGTAGAGTCGAATAGCGTAGAGTAGAGTAGAGTAGAATATTATAGAGTAGAGCGAGGATTGGATAAGCTAGGCGAGGCTAGGCTAGGATAAGTTAGAGTAAAGTAGTGTAGAGTAAAGTGTAGTAGAGTAGAGTAAAGTAAAGCTAGGTTAGGCTATGCTAGGCTAGGCTAGGCTTGGTTAGTCTAGGCTAGAGTAGAGTAGAGTATAGCAAAGTAGAGTAGCACAGAGTAGAGTAAAGCAGAGTTGAGCAGACCAAAGTGGAGTGGATCAGAGAAGAGAAGAGTAGAGTAGAGCTAGGTTAGGCTAAGGTAAGCAAAGCTAGGCTTGAGTAGAGTGGAGTATGGTAGAGTAGAGTATAGTAGAGCTAGGTTTGGTTAGGCTAGGCTAGGCTAGGTTTAAGTACAATAGAGTAGAGATTAGTAGAGTAGAGTATAGTAGAGTTGAGTAGAGTAGAGTCGAGTAGAGCTAGGTTAGGCTAATCTAGGCTGGCCTAGGATTGGGTAGGCCAGCCTAGGCTAGAGTAAAGTAAAGTATAATAGAATAGAGTAGACAAGAGTAGAGCTAGGTTAAGCTTAATTAAGCTAGAGTATAGTAGAGTAGAGTAGATTACTGTATAGCAAAGTAAACATGAGCAGAGCAGAGCAAAGTAGAGCAAAGAAGAGAAGAGTAAAGCCAGGTTAGGATAGGCTTGTGTAGAGTAGAGTAGATCAATGTTAGCTAGGCTAAAATAGGCTAAACTCAGTAAGTTTAGACTAGAGTAGAGTATAATAGAGTAGAGCAGAATAATGTAGAGTACAACATAGTAAAGAAGAGTAGAGAAGACTAGAGTAGAGCAGAACAAAGAAGAGTATATCAAAGCAAAGTAGAGCTATGTTAGCCTTGGATAGACAAGAGTAGAGTAGAGTAGAGTAAATTAGAATAGAGTTAAGTAGAGTGGAGTAGAGCTGAGCTAGGTTAGGTTAGGCTAAGCTAGCATATGCTAAGATAGGCTAGGCTAGGGTAGTTTAGTTGAGTAAAGTAGAGTAGAGCTAAGCAAGGAAAGGCTAGTCTAAGTAGAGTGGAGTATATTAGAGTAGAGTAAAGCAGAGTAGAATAGAGCAGAGCATAATAGAGCAGAGTAGGGTAGAGTAGTGTAGAGTAGAAGAGAGCATTATAGAGTAGAGAAAAGTAGATTTGAGTATAATGGAGTAGAGTATAATGGAGTTGAATAGAATGGAGTAGAGTAGAGTAGAGCAAACTTGGGCTAGACTAGAGTGGAGTAGAGTAAAGCAAAGTATAGTAGAGTAGAGCAAGGTTAGGTTAGGCTAGGATAGACTTAGGTAAGCTAGGCTAGACAAGGCTAGAGTTGAGTAGAGTACAGTAGAGTAAGGTTAGTTTATGCTAGGCTAGGCTTAGTGAGGCTAAATTAGGCTAGAGTAGAGTAGAGTAGAGCAGAGTAGATTAGAGTTAAGTTGAGTTGAGTAGAGTAGAGAAGAGAAGAGTATAACAGAGTAGAGTAGAGCAGAGTAGAGTATAGTTGAGCAAAGCCAAGTAGAGCTAGGTTAGGTTAGGAAAGGCTTGGCTATAGTAGAGTTTAGTAGAGTAGAGCAAAGTAAGGCTTGGTTAGGCAAGGCTTGGTTAGAGTAGAGGAGAGTAGAGTAGAGTAGAGTAGTGTAAAGTAGAGTATAGTGGAGTAGAGTAGAGTATAGTAGAGACAGTAGAGCATAGTAGAGAAGAGGAGAGTAGAGGGGAGGAGAGGAGAGTGGAAGAGAGGATCATAGTAAAGAGTAGAGTAAACAAGAGTAGAGTAAAGAAGAGCAGAGTAGTAGAGTAGAGTAGAGTAAGGTTTGGCTAGGCAAGGTTAGCCTAGGCTAGAGTTGAGTAAGGTAGAGTAGAGTACAGTAAAGCTGAGTAGAGTAGAGCAAAGTGGACCAGAGTGGACATGAGTAGAGTAGAGTAGAGCAAAGCATAGCAAAGTAGAGCAAAGCAAAGAAGCTAAATGCAGAGCAGAGAAAAGCAAGGTTTGATGGTTAAGCTAGGCTAGAGTAGAGTAGAGCTAGGTTATGCTAAGCTAGGCTATGCTAAATTAGATTAAAGTAGTGTAGAGCTAGGTTATGCTAGGCTAAGTTAGAATAGAGTAGTGTAGAGTAGAGTAGAATAGAGTAGAGTAAAGTAGAGTAGATTAAAGGAAAGGAGAGGAGAGGGGTGGAGAGGATAATAGAGGAAAAAAGAGGAGAGTAGATTAGAGTATAGTGGAGACAAGCAGAGCAGAGTAGAGTAGAGTAGAGAAGAGAAGAGTAGAGTAGAGTAGAGTTGCATAGAGTGGAATGGAGCTGAATAGACTATGTCAAGTTAGGTTAGGCTAGTCTAGAGTAGAGTAGTGTAGAGTAGAGCTGAGCTAGTTTAAGTTAAGATAAGCTAGGCTAAGCTAAGATAGGTTAGGCTAGATTGTAGTAATAAAGTAGAGTATAATATAATAAACCTTGGTTATGCTAAGTTAGGTTAGGCTTGGCTAGAGTAGAGTAGAGTAAAGTGTAGTATTGTAGAGTATAATAGATTAGAGCTGAGCTGAGCTGTGTAGAGTAAAGCAAAGTATAATAGAGCAGAACAGAATATAGCAAAGCAGAGCAGAGTAGAGTAGAGCTTAGTTGAGCTGAGCTAGATTAGGAAAGACTAGGTTAGGTTTGGCTAGGATAGGATATGCTAAACTAGAATAGAGTAGAGTGTAGTAAAGAATAGTTGAGTAGAATCAGGTAGAGTTGAGCTAAGTTAGGCTAGAGTAAGAGAGTAGAGTAGAGCTAACTTAGGCTAGGCTAGGCAAGGGTAGAGTAGAGCAAAATAATGTAAAGTGGAGTAGAGTAGAGCAGAGAAGAGTAGAATAGAGCATAGTAGAGCATAGTAGAGTAGAGCACAATAGAGTAATACATGGTAAAACAGAGGTGAGTAGAGCAAAGAAGAGAAAAGAAATGTAGAGCAAAGCAAAGTAAAGCTATATTATGTTAGAGTAGAGTAGAGTAGAGTAGAGTAGAGTAGAGTAGAGTATGGTAGAGTATGGTAGAGTAGAACTAGGTTTTATTGGGATAAGCTAGGCCAGGCTAGGCTAGGCTGGGGTATGCTAAGCTAAGCTAGAGCAGAGTAGAGTAGAGTAGAGTATAGTAAAGAATACTAGAGTATAGTAGGGTAGAGTAGAGCTAGGTTAGGCTAGGCTACATTAGAATAAAGTAGAGTAGCATGAAGTAGAGAAGAGTAGACCAGAGTTGAGTAGAGCAGAGCAGAGTATAATAAAGTAAGGTAAAGTAGAGCATAATAGAGAAGAGCAGAGTAGAGTAGAGAAAAGCTAAGTTAGGCTAACCTAGGCTTCGTTAGGTTAAGGTAGGCAAGGCTAGGCTAAGTTAGAGTAAGGTAGGGTAGAGTAGAGTAGAGTGTAGTGCGTTACAGTTTGGTTAGGTCAGGTTAGAGTAGACTAGAGTAGAGTAGAATAGAGTAGAGTAGATTAGAATAGAGTAGAGTAGAGTATAATAGAGTAAAGCTAGGTTTGCTAGGTTAGGCTAAGGTAGGTTGGGCTAGGCTATGCTAGGCTAGAGTAGAGTATAATAGAGTAGAGTAGAGTAGATTAGAGTAAAGCAGATTATAACATAGCAGAGAAGAATCATGCAGAGTAGAGATGAGTAGAGTTTGGTTATGCTAAGCTAAGCAAGACGAGGCAAGGCTAGGCTAAGTTAAGCTATAGTAGTGTAGGAGAGAGCTAAGCTAGGCCTAGCTAAGCTAAGTTATAATAGAGGAAAGTACAATTGAGTAGAGTAGAGTAGAGAAGAGTAGAGTAGATTAGAGCTAGGTTAGGTTAGGCTAGGGGTGAAAAGTGTAGAGTAGAGTAGAGCTCTTTTAATCTATGTTAGGCTAAGAAAGGTTTGAGTAGAGTAGAGTAAAATTTAGCAAAACAGAGTAGAGCAAAGTAGAGAAGAATAGAGAAGAGCAATACAGAGAAGAGTAGAGTTGAGTAGAGTAGAGTAGAGTAGAGTTGAGCAGAGCAGAGTAAAGTTTAGTAGAGCTAGGTTAGGCTAAGCTAGGTTAGGTTAGAGGAGAGTAGAGTAAAGTAAAGTTGAGTAGAGTAGATTAGACTGGAGTAGAGTAAAGTAAAGTGGAGTAGAGCAAGGTTAAGCTAGGCTAGGTTAGGCTAGAGTAGAGTATAGTAGAGTAGAGAAGAGTGGTGTAGAGTAGAGCTTGGTTATGTTAGGCAAGGTTAGGTGAGGCTATGATAGGGTAGGCTGCGCTCAGGTAGGCTACGCTAAGTTAAGCTAGATAGACTAGAGTAAGATAGAGTAGAGTAGAGCAGATTATAGTATAGTGGGGTAGACTAATGTAGAGCTAAGTTAAGCTAGGCTAAGCTTTTCTAGGCTAGGTTAGGCAAGGCTAGAGTACGGTATAGTAAAGGAGAGTAGAGTAAGGTAGTGTAGAGTAGCATGGAGTAGAGCTAGGTTAAGTTAAGCTAGCATAGGCAAGGCTAAAGTAGGGTAGAGTAGAGTATAATAGAATATAGTAGAGTAGAGAAGAGTAGAGTAGTGTGAATAAGAGTAGAGTAGAGTAAAGAAGAGTATATCTGAGGAAAGCTAGGTTAGGCAAGGATAGGTTAGGCTAAGCTAAGCTAAGTTAGGCTAGAGTAGAGCAGAGCAGAGCTAAGATAGGCTAGGCTAAAGTAGAGTAGAGTATAGTTGGGTTAGGCTAAGCTAGGTTTTAGTAGGGTAGAATAGAGTAGAGTAGAGTAGAGTAGAAGTTGGTTAGGCTTGGTGAGTCTAGCATGATTAGGCTTGTTTAGGTTAGGCTAGACTAGGCTAAGCTATAGTATAGTAGAGTAGAGTGGAGTAGAGTAGAGTAAAGCTAGGTTAGCTAGGCTAGGCTAAGGTAGGTTAGAGCACAATAGAATGGTGTAGAGTAGAGCAAAGTAGAGCAAAGCAGAGTAAAGTATTGTAGAGCCAAGCATAGAAAAGTACAGCAGAGTTGAGTTGATTAGAGCAAAGCAAAGCTAAGTTATGTTAGGCTAGGCTAGTTTACGTTAGGTTGAGCTAGGCGAGAGAAGAGCAGAGTAAGGCAAGGTTAGGCTAGGTTAAGCTTTGTTTGGTTAGGGTAAAGTAGAGTCGAGTAGAATAGAGTATAGTAGACTAGAGTATAGTTAGGTTAGGCTAGGCTAGAATAGGGTAGAGTAGAGTTTGGTAGAGCAAAGTAGAGTAGAGTGGAGTAGAGCTCGATTAGGCTAGTCTAGGTTACGCTACGCTTGAGTAAAGTAGAGTAGGATTGAGTAGAGTAGAGTAGAGCTAAGCAGAGTTGAGAATAATAGAGTAGAACAGAGAAAAGCTGAGTAGAGCTTAGCAGATCATAGTAGAGATGAGTAGACATAGGTAGAGTAGAACAGAGTAGAGCAGAACAAAATAAAGTAGAGTAGAGTTAATTAGGCCAAGCTTTGTTAGGCTAGGCTAAGCTAAGCTAGGTTAGAGTATGGTAGAGTAGAATAGAGTAGAGTAGAGTGTAGTAGAGTAGAGTAGGGTAGAGCAGAGTATAGTATGGTTGGGTTAAGTTTAGTTAGGTTAGATAAAGCAAGGTTAGAAAAGGCTAAGTTAGCTTAGAGTGGAGTAGAGTAGAGTAGAGTGGTGCAGAGCTTAGATTTGCTTAGCTAAACTAGAGTTGAATAAAATAGAGTAGAGTAGAATAGAGTAGAGTATGGTTAGGCTAGGCACAGAAGGTTAGGTTATGCGAGGCTAGGTTAGAGTAGAGTTTAGTTGAGTAGAGTACAGTATAATAATGTTGGGCTAGGCTAGGCAAGTTTAAGCTAGAGTGGATTAGAGCATAGTAGAGGAGCATAGAGCAAAGTTAGGCTTATCCAGGCTAGAGTAGAATAAAATAGATTAGAGTATAATAAAGCAGAGTAGAGTCGAGTATGGCTAGGCTAAGCTAGGTTAGGTTAGGTTAAGATAGGCTAGGCTAGGCTAAGTTGGCTAGCCTAAGCCCAGCTAGGCATAATACTCTAGGCTAGGATGGTCTAGGCTAAGCAAGAGTAGAGTATAGTAAAGTATAGCAAACTAGAGCAGAGTATAGTATAATATGTCTAAGTAATGTTATCATTGGGTAGGCTAGGCTATGCTAAGTTAGATGAGAGTAGAGTAGAGTAAAGTAGCATAAAGCAAAGTTAGGCTTAGCTAGGATAGAGGAGTAAGCTAGGTTAGAGTGGGGTAGGGTAGGGAAGAATAGAGTAGGGTAGAGTAGAGTAGAGTAGTATAAGGTAGAGTAGAGTGGAGTAGATTAGAGCAAAGCAGAGTAAAGTAGAGTAGAGGAGAGGAGAGTAGATCAAAGCAAAGAAAAGTAGAGAAGAGTAGAGCTAAGTAGAAGAGTAGAGTAGAGGAATACGAGGTAGAGTAGAGTCGAGTAGAGCCGCATAGAGCAGGGTAGAGCAGAGCAGACTAGATTAGAGTAAAGCAAGGTTAGTCAATGCTAGGCTAGGCTACATTAGAGCAGAGTATAGTAGGGTAGAATAAAGTAGAGCAAAGCTAGGTTAGGCAAGGCTATTATAGAGTACAGAAGAGCAAGGTAGAGTAGAGTAGAGCAGTGTAGAGAAGAGCAGAGCAGAGTGGTGCAGAGTAGAGTAGAGTAGAGCATAATAGAGTAGAGTATAGTATAGTAGAGCAAAGCTAGGTTAGGCTAGGCTAAATGATGTTATGCTATCCTACAATAGTGGAAATTAGAGCTAGCTTGGGCTTTGTTGGGAAACGCTTGGTTAAAGCAGAGTAGAGTAGAGTAAGGAAAGGTAGAGAAGAGTAGAATAGAGTAGGGTAGAGTAGAGAGTAGAATAGAGTAGAGTAAAGTAGAGTAAAGCTAGGTTAGTTGAAGCAAAGCTAGGCTTTGCTAGGCTATGCAAAGCTAAGCTTTGTTAGGCTAGAGTAGTGTAGAGTAGAGTACAGTACAGCTAGGATAGGCTAAGCTAGGTAAGGCTAGGCTAGAGCGTAATAAAGTAGAGTAAAGTAGAGTAGAGCAGAGCAGAGTAGAGCAAGTAGAGTAAACCAAAATAGAGTAGAACATAATAGAGCAGAGCAGAGTAGAGCTAGTTTAGGCAAGGCTGGGCTTGGTTAGGCTAGGCTAGGTTAGAGTATAGTAGAGTAGAGTAGAGTAAAGTAGAGTATAGTAGAGTAGAGCTAGGTTAGGCTAGGCTAAGTTAGATAAGGCTAGGCTAGGCTAGAGTAGAATAAAATAGAGTAGAGAAGAGTTGAGTAGAGTAGAGTAGAGTTAAGTTAAGCCACGATAAGATAGGCTAGACTAGAGTACAAAGCAAAAAAGAGCAGAGCAATGTTAAGTAGAGTAGAGCATGGTAGAGTAAAGCAAAGGAGAGCATAACATAACAAAGAAGAGTAGAGTAGAGTAGAGCAGAGTTAGGTTAGGCTAGGCTAAGGAAGGCTAGGTGGGGCTAAGCAAGGCTAGGCTAAAATAGTAGAGAGTAGAGAAAGGAAGTTTAGAGCTTGGTTAAGCTATGTTAGGCTATGTTAGAGTAGAGTGGAGCCAAGTAGAATAGAGTATTATAGTGTAGAGTAGAGTTTAGTAGACTATAACAAAGTAGAGCAAGGTTAAGCTAGGCTAGGCTAGATTAAAGTAGTGTAGAGTAGTGTAGAGTAGAGTAGAGTAGAGCTAGGTTTGGCTAGGCTAGGCTAGGTTAGGGTAGGCTAGGCTAGAGTAGGGTAGAGTAGAGTAGAGTTGAGTGGAGTATAGTTAGGTTAAGCTTAGCTAAGCTAGGCTAAGGTAGAGTAAATATTAGAGTAGAATGGAGTAGAGTAGAGTAAGGTAGAGTATAACGGAGCAGAGAAGGGAAAAGTAGAGTAAAGAAGAGCATAATAGAGCATAGTAGAGTAAAATAGAGCTAAGTTTGGCTAAGCTAGTCTAGGCTAGGTTAAAGTAGAGTAGAGAAGAGTAGAGCTTGCTTATGCTAGGCAAGGCTAGGTTAGAGTAGAGTGGTGTAAAGTAGAGTATTATAGAGTAGAGCTAGGTTAGGCTAGGCTAGGATAGGGTAGGCAAGGCTTAGCTAGGATAGACTAGAGTAGTTTTGTGTAGAGTAGAGTTGAGTAGAGTAGAGCTAGATTAGGCTAAGCTAATTTAGAGTAGAGTAGAGTAGAGTAGAGTAAAGTAGATTAGAGTAGAGTAGAGTAAAGTATAATAAAATAGAGTAGAGTAAACTAGAGTAGAGTAGAGGAGAGGAGAGGAGAGCAGAGCTGAGTAGAGTAGAGCAAAGTAGAAGAGTATAGTAGGGTAATGTAGAGTAGAGTAAAGTAGTGTAGATTAGACTAGAGCATAGTAGAGCAGAATAGAGTAGAGAAGAGGTTGGTTTGGCTATGTTAGGCTAATCTAGGCTAATTTAGCTAAGAGTAGAGTAAAGCTAGGTTAGGCTAGGCTGGAATTGGGTAAACTAGGCTTAGTTAGAGTGGAGTAGAGTAGAGTAGATTATAGTAGAATGAGGTTAGGCTAGGTTAGGCAAGAGTATACTAGGCTAGTCTAGGCTAGGGTAGAGAAGAGTATAGTATAGTAGAGTAGAGTAGAATTGAGTAAAGTAGAGCTTAGTTAAGGTAGGCTATAGTAGAGTAGAGAAGAGTAGAGTACAGCAAAGTAGAGAGTAGTTGAGTAGAGCAATTTAGAGAATCTTAGTAGAGCAGAGTAGAGTAAAGCACAGTAGTGTGGATTGGAGGAAAGTTGGGTTTGGCTAGCTAAGCTTTGTGAAAGTAGACTAGCATAGAGTAAAGTAGAGGAGAAAAGAACAGATCAGAGTATAGTAGAGTAGAGTAGAGTTGTGTAGAGCAGAGCTAGGTTAAATGAAACTAGGTTAGGCTTGGATAAGCTAGGTTAGGCTAGGTGATGCTGGGCTAGGCTAGGTGAGATTAGGATTGAGCTAGTTTAAGTTAGGCTATGCTAGAGTACAATAGAGTAGAGTAGAATAGAGCAAAGTCGAGTAAGGTAGAGCAGAGTAGAGCAAAAAAGAGTTGAGCATAGCAAGGTAGAGCAGCGAAGAGTAGAGCTAGGTTAGGTCAGGCGAGGCAAGGCTTGGTTAATCTAGGCTAAAATAGAGTAGACGAGAGTAGAGCTAGGTTAGGCAAGGCAAGTTTGTAGTAGGGTAGAGTAGAGTCTAGTAATGTAAAGTACAATAGAGTTGAGTAGAGCTAAGATAGGCTAAGTTAGGTTAGACTAGGTAGGGGTAGGTAAGGTAGAGTCAAGTAGAGTAGAGTTGTGTCAACTTCACTAAGCTAGGCTAGGCTAGGGTAGAGTAGAGTAGAGTAGAAGAGTAGAGCAAAGAAGAATAGAGCAAAATAGAGTAGAGTGGAGTAGAGCAGAGAAGAGTAGAGTAGAGCAGAGCAGAGTGGAGTAAAGTATAGAAGAGTAGTGTAGATTATAGAAGGGTAGAGTAGGGTAGAGTAGAGTAGAGTAGAGTAGAGTAGAGCAGAGCTTTGTTAGGCTAAGCAAGGCTATGCTATTCTAGGCTAACCTAAGTTTGAGTAGATTAGAGTAGAGTAGAGAAGAGTAGAGTGGAGTGGAGTAGAGTAGAATAGAGTAGAGTAGAGCAAAGCAAACCATAATAGAGCATAGTAGAATGAAGCAGAGTAGAGTTGACTGGAGCAGAGCAATGTTAGGTAAGGCTAGGTAAGGTTAGGTTGGGCTAGGCTAGGCTAAAGTAGAATAGAGTGGAGTAAAGTAGAGTAGAGTAGAGCTATTTTAAGGGAGGCTAAGCAAGGCTAAGTTAAAGTAGAGTAGAGTAGAGTAAAGTAAAATTGAGCTAGGTTAGGCTAGGCTACGTTATGCTAAGGTAGGCTAGGCTAGGTTAGGTTAGGCTTTAATAAGTTAGGTTGGCCTAGGTTAGGGTAGAGTAGAGAATAGTAGAGCTACGTTAGGCTAAGCTAAGCAAGGCGAGGCTAAGGTAGGATAGGCTAGGCAAGAGTAGAGTAGATTAGGGTAGAATAGAGCTAGATTAGACTAAGCTAGGTTAGGCTAGCCTAGGCTAGGCAAGAGTAAAGTAGTGTAGAGTACAGTAAAGTAGAGATGAGTATAATAGAGTACGATAGAGTAGAGTAGAGTAGAATTTAGTAGATAAGAGTTGAGCAGATTATAGTAGAGTAGAGAAGAGTAGAGAAGAGGAGAGCTAATTTAGGCTAGGCTAGGTTAAGTTAGGCTAAGTTTGGCTAGGCTAGGCAAGGTTATCGTAAAGCAGAGTAAAGCCAGTAGAGTATAACAGAGTAGATAAGATTAGAGCTATGTTAGGTTAGGCTAAGCTTGGTTTGACTGTCCTAGGCTATGGAATGCTAGGCTAGGCTAGGCTAGAGTAGAGTGCAGTAGAGTAAAGTGGAGGAGAGTAGAGCTAGGTTAGGCTAGCCAAAGCTAGGCTAGGCTAAAGTTTATAGCAGAGTAAAGTAGAGTAGACCATAGTAGAGCAGACTAGAATGGATGAGAATAGAGGAGAGTAGAGAAGAGTAGAGCAGAGTAAAGTATAATAGAGTTAGAATTGGATAAGCTAGGCTAGGCAAGGTTAAGCTAAGCTTGGCAAGGTTAGGCTAGAGTATAGTAAAGTAGAGCTAGGTTAAGCTAGGCTAGGCTAGGTTAGGGTAGGCTAGGCAAGGCTAAGCTAGAGTAAAGTAGAGTAAAGTAGAATAGAGTAGAGTAGAGTAGAGTAAAGTAAAAGAGAGAAGAAGAGAGCAAAGGAGAGTAGAGTAGATTAGAGAATAACAGAGTAGAAGAGAAGAGTAGAGCAATATACAGGAGAGTAGAGTAGAGCAGTGAAGAGGAGAGTATAGTAGAGCAGAGAAGAGTTAGGTTAGGGTATACTAAAAAAAGGTTAAGCTAGTTAGAGTAGTGTAGAGTAGAGTAGAGTAGAGCTAGGTTATTTTAGGATAAGTTAGAGTACAATAGAGTAGAGTATAGTTTAGTAGAGTAGAGAAGAGAGTAGAGTAAAGCAAAATAGAGTAAAGTAGAGCAGAGTAGAGCTGAGTAGAGCAAGATTAGGCCAGGTTAGGCTATGCTAGGCTAAGCTAGGCTTGGTTAGGCTCGAGTAAAGTAGAGTAGAGCTAGGTTATGTTAGGTTAGGCTAGGCTTAGCCTGGCTTGGCTATGTTAGAGTAGAGTAGAGTAGAGGAGAGTAAAGTATAGTAAAGTAGAGTAGTGCTAATTTAGGCTAGGTTAGCCTAAGTTAGGCTAAAGTAGAGAAGTGTATAGTAGGGTATAGTAGAGTAGAGTAGAGTAGATCAAGGTTAGGCTTGGTTAAACTAGTTTAGAGTAGAGTAGAGTAGACTAAAGTAGAAAAAGGTAGAGCTGAGTAGAGTGGAGTAGGGTAGAACATAGAAGAGTAGAATAAAGAAGAACATCGTTGAGTATAGCAGAGTTGGGTAGAGAAAATAGAGCAGAGCAAAGTAGAGTAGAGTTCAACTAAGAAGAGCAAAGCAGAGTAGAGTATAGCAGATTGGAGTAGAGCAGAGTAGAGTAGAGTAGAGCAAGGTTAGGCTAGGCTAGGCTAGGATAGGTTAGTTCAAAGTAGAGTAGAGTAGAGCAGAATAGAGTAAAATAGAATACAGTAGAACAGAATAGAGTAGAGCCTAACAGAGTAGGGTAGAGCAAAAAAACAAAAATGTTGAGCAACAAAAATAGAGTGGACTTAAGTTAGGCTAGGATAGGCTAGGCTTGGCTAAGAAATAATGGAGTAAAGTAGAGTGGAGGTAGGTTAGGCTAGGCTAGGTTATAATAGAGTAGAGTAGAGTAGACTGGTGTGGAGTAGAGCATAGTATAATAGAGTAGAATAGATTAGAGTATAGTAGAACACGAATATGCTAGGTTAGGTTAGGGTGGGCTAAGGTAGGATAAGGTAGGCTAGGTAAGATTAGAGTGTAGTAGAGTAGAGCAGAGTAGAGGAGAGTAGAGTAGAGCAATGCTTGGTTAAGCTAGAATAGCCTAGAGTAGAGTAGAGTAGTATGGAGCTGTGTAGAACAAAGTAGAGTAGAGTAGAGTAGAGTAGAGAAGAGTAAAGAAGAGTAGTACAGCATAGAGTAAAGCTAGGTTAGATTAGCTAAGCTAGGCTATGGTAAATGAGGCTAGAGTAGAGTAGAATAGAGTAGAGTAGAATAATATAGAGAACAGCAAAGTAAAGCTGAGTAGAGCAGAGAAAAGCAGAGTAGAGTTTAGAGGAATAGGTCAAGCTAATTAGAGTAGAGCAAAGAATAGTAGAGTAGAGTAGAGTAAAGCAAAGCAAGGTTAGGCTAAGCAAGGGTAGGCTAGGTTAGAGTAGAGTAGAGTAGAGTATAGCTGGTCAGGTTAGGCTAGGCTAGGCTTGGTTCGAGTAGAGTAGAGTAGAGTAGAGTAGAGTCGAGTAGAGTAGAGTAGAGTTGAGTAAAGCTATGTTACGATAGCCTAGGTTTGACTAGCATAGGGTTGGCTAGGCTACACTCAATAAGAGAAGAGTAGAGTAGAGTAGAGAAGAGTGTTGTAGAGTGGAGTAGAATAAATAAGAGTAGAATAGGTAGTGCAGAGAAGAGTAGAGTCTAGTAGAGCTGAGTATAGTAGAGAAGAGATAAGCAAAGCAAAGTAGAGTAGACCAGTGTATAGTAGAGTAGATTAGAGTGGAGCCTGGCTAGATTAAGCTAGGCTAGAGTAGGGTAGAGTGAAGTTAGGCTAGGCTAAGCTAGTTCAGCTTAGAGTAGAGTAGAGTGAAGCAGAGTAGAGTAGTATAGAGTAGAGTAGAGTATACTAAAGTAGAGCAGACAGAGCAGAGCTGAGCAGAGTAGAGTAGAGCAGAGCTGCATTAGATTAGGTTAGGGTAAGCTAGGTTAGGGTAGGCTAGACTTGGTTAGAGTAATGTAAAGTAGAGCTAAGTTAAGGTTGGCTAGGCAAGGCTAGGCGAGGTTAGAGTAGAGTAGAGTGGAGTGGTGTAGATTATAGTAGAGCATAGATAGGCTAGGCCAAGCTATGCTAAGTTAGGCTAGGATAGGAAAGGCTAGGCTAGGCTTGTGTTGAGTAGATTACAGTAAAGTTGACTAGATTAGAGTAGAGTTGAGTTAGATTAGGCTAGGTAAGGCTAAGCTAGGTTAGAGTATAATAGAGTAGAGTAGAGTAGAGTATAGCAAAGTATAATGAAGCAGCATAGAGTAGAGAATGCCATAGTAGAGTAAAGTAGGGTAGAGAAATGTAAAGCAAAGTAGAGCAAAGTAGAGTAGAGCAGAGCAGAGTTAAGTTAGGCTAGGCCAGACAAGGTTAGGGTGGGCTAGACAAGCCTAAGCTTAGCTAGACTAGAGTAGGGTAGAGTAGAGCTAGGTTAGGCTTGCCTATGCTAGTTTAGGTTAGCATAGAGAAGAGTAGAGTAGAATAAAGTAGAGTTATGTTTGGTTAGGTTATACTTGACTAGGCTAGAGTAGAGTAGGGTAGAGTAGAGCTCAGTTAGGTGAGGCTATGCTTGCTTTGAGTAGAGTAGAGTAGCATTGATTAGAGTAGAATAGAGCAAAACAAGATTAGGTTAGGCTAGGCCAGAGAAGAGTAGAGTAGAGTAGACTAAAGTAGAGTAGAGGTAGTTTAGGTTATGCTAGGCCTGGCAAAGTTAGAGTAGAGCAGAGTAAAGTAGATTAGAGTAAAGTAGAGTAGAGTAAAGTAGAGTAGAGCTAGGTTTGGCTAGGTTAGGCTAGGCTAGGGTAGCTCAGTCGAGGCATGCTATGCTAAAGTTGAGTTGAGTCAAGTATAGTTGAACTAGGTTATGCTAGGGTAGGCTAGGCTATGCTAAACTATGCAAGAGTATAGTAGAATAGAGTAGAGTAGAGTTTAGTAGAGTAGAGCTAGGTTACACTAAATTAAGTTAGAGTAGAGTGGATTAGAGTAAAGTATAGTTAAGAAGAGTAGAGCTAGGTTAGGCTAGGCTAAGCAAGGCTAGGCTAAACTAAGCTAGAGTAGAGTATAGTAAAGTGTAGTAGAATAGTGTAAAGTAGAGTAGAGTAGAGTAAAGTAGAGTAGAGCAGAGCAGAGTAGAGTAGAGGATAGTAGAGTAGAGCTAAGCATAGTAGAGAAGAGCATAGTAGAGCAAAGTTGAGAATACCAAAGCAAAGTAGAGTAAAATAAAACAAAGTAGTGCAGAGTAGAGTTAAGCATAGTAGAGCTACATTGAGTTAAGCTAGGCCAAAGTAGAGTAGAATATAGTAGAATAGAGTGGAGTAGGTTAGGCAAGATTAAGGTAGGCTCAAGTAGAGTAGAGTGGAGTGGAGTAAAGTGGGGTAGGGCTAGGCTAGGCTAGGAAAAACTGGGTTAGAGTAGAGTGGTGTTGAGTCTAGGAGAGTAGATCAGAGTAGACTAGAGTAGAGTAGAGAAGAGTATAGCATAGCAGAGTAGAGCAAAGTAGAGTCGAGTATAGTAGAGTATAGCAGAGCAGAGTAGAGCTAAATAGAGTAGAGGAAAGTAGAGTAAAACAAAGTAGAGTAGAGCTATGTTAGGCTAGGCTAGGCTAAGCTAGGTTATAATAGAGTAAAATAGAGTTGAGTGGATTAGGGTAGAGTATAATAGAGTAGAGAAGAGTAGAGTAGAGCTAGGTTAAGCTAGGCTAAGCTTGGCTTGGCTTGGCAAGGATTGATTAGGCAAAGCTAGTATAGAGTAAAGAAGGGTAGACTAGAGTATAGTATAGGAGAGTAGAGCTAGTAAGGCTAGACTATGCTAGAGTACAATAGAGTGTAGTAGTGCAGAGAAGAGAATAGTAGAATAGAGTAAAGAAGAGTAGAGCAGAGCAAAGAAGAGAAGAGCAGAACAGAGATTAGCTAGATTACACTAGGCTAGGTTAAGCAACTCGAAGGTCTGCTAGAGTTGGGTAGAGTAGAGTAGAGTAAAGTAGAGTAGAGCTAGGTGAGGCTTGGCTAGGCTAGGCTAAGTTAGAGTAGAGTAGAGTACATTGTAGTAGAGTAGAGTAGGGTAAAGTAAAGTAGAGTAGAGCTAGGTTAGGGTAAGCGAGCCTAGTCTACGATTGGCTAGGCTAGTTTAGAGTAGAGTAGAGTATTGTTAAGTGACGCTAGGCTTTGCTAAACTAGGCTTGATTAGAGTAAAGTAGAGTAGAGTTGAGTAAAGTAGAGCAGAGCAAATTAGAGTAGAGCAGAGCAAAGTAAGGAAGAGTAGAGCAAAGCAAAGTAGAGCAGTATAGAGTAAAGCATAGTAGAGTAGAGAAGAGTTGAGCATAGAAAAGTAGAGTAAAGAAGAACAGAGCAATGGAGAGCAAAGTAGGGCTAGGTTAGCTTAGGCTAGGTAAGGATAGGGTAGAACAGAGTCAAGTAGAGCTAGGTTAGGCTAAGCTATGCTAGGCTAGGTTAGAGTAGAGTATAATAGAATAAAGTCGAATAAGGTAGGGTAGAGTTGAGTAGAATAAAAACCTTGGTTATGTTAGGGTAGGCCTGCTATGCTAGGGTAGGCTAGGCTAGCATTGAATAGAGTAGAGTAGAGTAGAGTTGAGTTGAGTAGAGTATAGTAGAGTAAGGTTAGCCAAGGCCAGGCTAGGTTAGGCTTGAGTGTAATAGAGTAGAGTAAAGTAGAGTTGAGTGAAGAAAAGTAGAGCAGAATAGAGTTGAGCAAACTAGAGCAGAGTAAAGCATAGCAGAGCAGAGCAGAGCAGAGTAGAGCAGAGAAGAGTAAAGTAAAGTAGAGCTAAGCATAATAGAGTAGAGAAGAGCAAATCAGAGTAAAGCATAATAGAGTAGAGCTAGGATATGTTAGGCTAAGCTAGGCAAGGTTAAATTTGGGTAGATTAGAGTAGAGTAGACTAGAGCTAGTTTATGCTCCATTAGGCTAGAGTACAGTAAAGCAGAGTATAGAAGAGGAATGTATTACAGAGCAGAGTAGAGTAGAATAGAGTAGAGTAGAGTAGAGTAAAGTAGAGGAATATTTAGTTAGATTAAGCTAGGCTAGGCTATGCTATTCAAGGTTAGCTAGGCTAGGTTAGGCTAGGCAAGGCTAGAGCAGGGTTAAGTAAAGTCGAGTAGATTCGAGTAGGGCTAGGTTAAGTTAAGCTGGGCTACACTATGCTAAAGTAGAGTAGAATAGAGTAGAGTAGAGAGGGGAGGAGTAGAGCAGAGCAGAGTAAAGCAAAGCATAGGAATACAGAGGAGAGTAAAGTAGAGCAAAGCAAAGCAGCATAGAGTTGAGTAGAGTAGAGCTAGGTTAGGTTAGTTTAGGCTAGAGTAGAGTATATTAGAGCTAGGTTAGGCTAGGCTAGGTTAGAGCAGGGTAGAGTAGAATAGAGTAGGGTAGAGTAGGATAGAATAAAGTATAGTAGAGTAGAGTAGAGTATAGTAGAATAGAGCAAGGTTATGATTGGCTAGGCTATGCTAGGTTAGGCTTGGCTAGGCTAGTTGAGGCAAGGGTAGTGTATAGCAGAGTATAGTGGAGTAGAGTAGAGTAGAGTAGAATAGAATGAGGTTAGGCTAGGTTAGGCTACAATACAACAAAGTAGAGTAGGGTAGAATAAAGCAGAGTAGAGTTGAGTAGAGCAGTGAAGAGTAGAGTAGAGCAGAGACAAGTAGGTTAGAGAAAGATTGAGTAGTGTAGAGAAAAATAGAGTAGAGGTAGGTTAGGCTATGCTAGGCTAGGGTAGGCTCTACTAGAGGTGAATAAAGTAGAGCTAGGCTAGTTTAGGGTTGGCTAGGTTAGGTTCAAATAGAATAAAGTAGAGTAGAATAGAGTAGAGTTAATTAGAATTTAGAGTAGAACTATGTTAGGTTAAGCAAGGTTAGGGTAGGCTAGGCTATAGTAGAGTAGAGTTGAGTTAAGTAGAGTATAGCTCAGTTAGGCTAGCTTAAGGTAGGCTAAAATAGAGTATAGTATAATAGAGAAGAGTAGAGTAGAGCAGAGAATAATCGAGTCGAGTAGAGTAGACCAGAGTAAAGAAGAATAGAGTTGAGCATACTAGAGCTGAGTAGAGCTAGGTTAGGAGAGGCTAAGCTAAGGTTGGTTAGGTTAGGCTAGGTTGGAGTAGAATAGGGTAGAGTAGTATAGAGTATAGTAGAGTAGTGTAGAATAGCATAGAGTAGAGTAGAGTAAATTAGAGTAGAGCTGAGTAGAGTATAGTTGCATAGAGTTGAGTAAAGTAGAGCTATGTTAGGCTAGGCTAAAGTAAAGTAGAGTAGAGTAGAGTTCAGTAGAGTCAGGTAGAGCTAGGCTAGGTCAGGCAAGGCTAGACTAGGCTAGAGTAGAGTAGAGTAAAGAAGAATAGAGTAAACAAAGCAATTCATAGCTAAGTAGAGTGGAGCAGAGTAGTGTAAAGAAAAGTAGAGAAGATCAAAGTAGAGCTAAGTTAAGCTAGGCTAAGCTCTCTAGGATGGACTAGAGTAGACTAGAGTAGAGTAGCTTAGGTTAGGCTCTGCTAGGATAGGTAAGGTTAGAGTTGAGTAGAGTAGAGTATAAGAGATTAGATAAGAGTGGAGAAGAGCTAACTTAAGCTAAGCTAGGGTTTGTTAGGCTAGGGAAGCAAAGGCTAAGTTAGGCTAGGCTAGGTTGGAGTAGAGTGGAGTAGTGTACGATTCAGTAGAGAAGATATAGTAGAGATGTGTAGAGTAGAGCTAGGCTATATTAGGCCAGGTTAGGAACGACTATAGTAGAGTTGGGTAAAGTATACCAGAGTAGAGCAAAGTGTAACTGAGTAGTGAAGAGAATCACAGAGCAGAGCAAAGCAGAGCAGTGTAGTGTGGAGCAGTGAAGTGCAAAGCATAATAGAGTAGAGATGAGAAGAGTAGAGCAGAGCATATCAAAGCAGTCAAGAGTAGAGTAGAGTAGAGCTGGGTTAGGCTAAGCTAGGATAAAGTATAGTGGAGTTGAGCTAGGTTAGGCTAAGGTAGGCTTGGCAAGGTTAGAGTATGATAGAGTAGAGTAGAGTAGAGCAGAGTGGAGTAGAGGTAGGCAAGGTAAGGCTAGGGTAGGTTAAACTAGGTTTAGTTAGGTTATGCTATATTAGGATAGGCTAGAGTAGAGTAGAGTAAATTAGAGCTAAGTTAAGCTAGGCCAAGTAGGCTAGCTAGAGTATAATAGAGTAGAGAAGAGTAGATTAGAGAAGAGCAGAGCATAATAAAGCAAAGCATAGCAGAGTAGAGTAGAGCAGAATAGAGCACAGCAGAGTAGAGTAGAGCAGAGTAGAGTAAAGTAATGTAGAGTAGAGCTAGGTTGGGTTAGGTTTGGCTAGGCTAAGCTAGGCTAGGCTTGGTGAGAGTAGAGTAGAGCTAGATTAGGTTAAGCTAGCCTATGTTAGGTTAGAGTTGAGTAGAGTTGAGTAGAGTAGAGTGATAAGAGTTGAGAAGAGGAGAGGAGAGGACAAGAGAGAAAAGCAGAATAGGATAGAGCAAAGCAGAGCAAGACAAAGAAGAGTAATGCATAACAGAGTAGAGTAGAGCTAGGTTAAGGTAACCTAGGCTAGATTAGAGTAGAGTAGAGCTAAGTTAGGTTAGGATAAGCAAGGCTAGGTAAGGCTAGAGAAGAGTTGTAGAGTAGGGTAGAGTACAATAAAGTAAAGCTAAGTTAAACTAGGATAGGTTAGGTTATGCTAGGTTAGGCTAGAGTAGGTTAGAGTAGAGTAGAGTAGAGTAGAGTAGTGCATAGAAAAGCAGAGCAGAGTAGAGAAGAGCAAAGCAAACTAGAGTAAAGTAGAGTAGAGTAGAGAAGAGCAAAGTAAAGTAGTTTAGAGCTAAACAGAGTAGAGTAGAGAAGAGAAGAGTAGACTAGAGAAGAGTAGAGAATAAAAAAATAGAGTAGAGTTGAGAAGAACATAGCAAAGAAAAATAGAGAAGAGAAGAGCAGAGTAGAGTAGAGCAAAACGAGGTTAGGCTATGCTTGGCTAGGGTCGTAAAACTAGAGTAGAGTATAGCAGGTTAGAGTAGATTAGAGTAGAGTTTATCAAAGCTAAGTTAGGTTTGTTTAGGCTAGTTATGTTAGAGTAGGATAGAGTAGAGTAAAGTAGGGTAGAACAGAGTAGAGTAGAGTAGAGCTAAGTTAGGTTTGGTTATGCTAGGTTAATGTAGATTAGAGTATAGTTGAGCTTGGCAAGGCTCAGCTTGGCTAGGTGAGAGTGGACTAGAATATAGTAGAGTAGAGTAGAGTTGAGTGGAGTAGAGTAGAGTAGAGCAGAGTAGAGTAGAGTATAGTAAAGTAGAGCTTAGTTAGAATAGGCAAGGGTAGGCTAAGCTAGAGTAGAGTAGAGTAGAGTAGACTGTAGTAGAGTTGGGTATAGTAGAGTAGTCTATAGTCGAGTGGGGTAGAGCTAGGTTAGGCAAGGCTAAAGTAGAGTGGAGTAGAGGTAAGTTATGCTAAGCTAGATTAGGCTATGCTAGGCTAGGATAGGCAAGGCTAGGCAATGCTAAGCTAGAGTAGAGTAGAGTAGAGTAGATTAGAGCTTACATAGGCTAGGTTAGGCAAGGCTAACTTAGATTACGATGGAGTAAAGAAGAGTAAAGTAAAGTAGAGTAGAGCAAAGTGGAGCATAGCAGAGTGGAGTAGAGCAAAATAGAGTAGAACAAAGTTCAGTAGAGCAAAGTATAGTAGAGCAGAGCAAATTAGAGCAGAGCATAGTAGAGTTGAGCTTTTTTAGGCTTGGCTAGGCTAGGCTCGACTAGGCTAGAGTAGAGTAGAGTAGAGGAGAGCTTGGTTAGGCTAGGCTAGGTTATGTTAGAGCAAAGTATAAAGGAGTATAATAGAGTAGAGTAGGTTAAAGTGGAGCAGAGAAGAGTAGAGCAAACTTGAGCCAAGCATAGTAGAGTAGAGGAGAGCAGAGCTAGTTAGGCTAGGCTCGGTTAGAGTAGAGTAGAGTATAGTATAGTAGAGTAAAGTTGAGTAAAGCTAGGTTAGGCTAGGCTGGGGTAGGCTATGCTCAGCTATGCTAGGTTGGAGTATAGTAAAGTAGAGTAGAGTTGGGTAGAGTTTAGTAGAGTTAAGTGGAGTAGTGTGGAGGAGAGTAGAAGAAAGCATATTAGAGTAAAGAAGTGCAGAGTAGTGCTGAGTAGAGAAGAGCAGAGGGGAGTATAAGAGAGGAGAAGAGAGTAGAGCATAGTATAATTGATTAGAGTAGTGTAAAGTAAAATAGACTAGAATGGAGAAGTCAAATACATAGTAGAGGAAAATAGAGTAGAGTTGAGTTAAGTGGAGCAAGTTAAGCTGGGTAGTGCTAAGCTTGGCTAGAGTTGAGTAGAGTAGAGTAGATTAGAGTAGAGTAGAGTAGAGTAGAATAGAGTAGAGAGAGTTGAGTAGGGTAGAGTAGAGTTAGGTTAGGCTAAGCTAGCTAAGCAACACTAGGTAAGAGAAGAGTCGAGTAGGATAGAGTAGAACTAGCTTAGGCTTGGCTAAGTTAGGGTATATTAGAGAAGAGTAGAGTTGAGTAAAACAAAGTAGAGTAGGGTAGAGCAGAGTAGAGTAGACTAGAGTAAAGTAGAGCTGAGCAAAGTAGTGTAGAGTAGAGAAAAGATGAGTAGAGTTGAGCAAAGTATAAGAAAATCGAGAAGAGCTTGTAGAGTAGAGCTAGATTAAGCTAGGCCATGATAGACTAGGTAAAGCTAGAGTAAAGTAGAGGAAAGCTACGTTAGGTTAGGCTAGGTTACGTTAGGTTAGTGTAGAGTAGAGTATAGTAGAGCTAGTTTAGGTTAGGCTAGCCTAGGCTTGATTAGGCTAGGCTAGTCTAAGCAAGGCTAGGTAAGAGTAGAATATAATTGAGTAGAGTGGAGTAATGTAGTGTAGAGTAGAGTAAAGTAGAGTAAAGCTAGGTTAGGCCCTGCTTAAATAGGCTAGCTTACAATATAATAGAGTACAGTAGAGTAGAGTAAATTAGAAAACAACAAAGGAGAGTAGGAGTAGAGCAAGAAGAGCATAGCAGAGTAGAGCAAAGCAGAGCAAAGTAAAGTAGAGCAAAGTAGAGTATAGTAGAGTCAAGAAATTTAGAAAGAAGTAGAGCAGAGTAGAGTAGAGAAGAGAAAAACTAAGTTAGGCTAGGCTATAGTAGAGCAAAGTATGGCTTGATAAGGCTTGGCTAAGCTAGGCTAGGTTACAATAGAGTAGAGTAGATAGAGTAGAGTAAAGACAGGACAAGGTAAACTAGGCTAGCTAGAATAAAGTAGCATAGACTAGAGTAGAGTAAAGTAGAGTAGGACAGCATTCGATCAGGCCAGGCTAGGCTAGGCTTAGTTAGGCTAGGCTAGAGTAGAGTAAAATTGAGTAGAGTAGAGTAGAGTCGAGTAAAGTAGAGCAGAGTAGAGCAGAGTAGAGTAGAGTGGAGTGGAGCTATGTTAGGTTAAGCTAGGTTAGGCTAGCAAAGGTTAGAGTAGAGTAGAGTATATTAGAGCAGAGTAGAGCATAGCAGAGTTGAGTAGAGTAGAGTATAGCTAGGTTAGGCTAGGCTAGGTAAGGCTAAGCTAGGTTAGGCTAGGCTAGTGTAGAGTAGAGTATAACATAGTAGAGTAGAGGAGAGTCGAGTAGAGTAGAGTAGAGTAGATTAGAGTGGAGCAGTGCGAAGCGAAGTAGAGTGGAGGAGAGTAGAGCTAGATTAGGCTAGGCTAGGCTAAGTTAAGCAAGAGTTGAGTGGAGTAGAGTAGAGTAGGGTAGAGCAAGGTTAAGTTAGGCAAGGTTAGGTTAAGTGAGAAACTATTAGAGTAGATTAGAGTAGAGTTGAGGAGAGTAGAGCATAGTAGAGTAGAGTAGAGCTAGGCTAGGCTAGACTATACAAGAGAAGAGTATGGTAGAGTAGAACAGAACAGAGTAAACTTTAGCAGAGCAAAGCAGAGTAGAGAATAGCATAGTAGAGCAAAGCTAGGCAATGTGGAGTAGAGAAGACAAGAGTAGAGCTAAGTTAGGTTAGGCAAGGCTAAGTTACGCAAGGCTTGGCAAGGTTAGTCAAGAGCAGAGTAGAGTAGAGTAAACCTAGGTTAAGCTAGGCTAGACAAGACAAAACTAGACAAGAGTAGAGTAGAACAGAGCAGAGTAGAGCAAAGAAGAGCAGAGTAGAATAGATTAGAATAGAGAAGAGTAGAGTAGACTAGAGTATAACAGAGTAGTGCATAGTAGAGCTAGGTTAGTCGAGACTAGGCTAGCCTTGGCTAGGATAGGGTAGGTAGATTAGAGTAGAGTAGAGTAGAGCTGAGCTAGGTTAAGTTTGGCTAGGCCAGGCTAGGGTAGGATAGCCTAGGTTGAAGTAGTAATGTAGAGTAGAGTGGAGTAGAGTATAACTAGGTAAGGTTAGGCTAGGCTAGAGTAGAGTAGAGTATAGTAGAGTTGAGTGGAGCAGAGCAAAGTATAATAGAATAGAGCAAAGCAGAGTAGAGTATAGCAGAGTAGTGTAGAGTAGAGAAGAATAGGGTAGAGCAAAGTAGAGTAGAGCAAAGTAAAGAAGAGAAAAGTAAAGTAGAGTAGAGCACAATAGAGTAGAGTAGAGTTTTGTTAGGTAAGGTTGGAGTAGAGTAGAGTAGAGTACAGTAGGGTATAGCAAATTAGAGCTAGGTTAGGCTAAGATAGTTTGGCTTGGGTAGGCTAAGCAAGGCCAGGCATGAGCAGAGTAGAGTAGAGTAGAGCTTGTTTAGGCAAGGCTAGGTTTGGCTAGGCTAAATTAAGCTAGAGTAGAGTAGAGTAGAGTAGAATAGAGCAGAGCAGAGCAAAGAAGAGCATAGTAGAGTAGAGTAGAGTAGAGCAGAGCCAAACAAAGCTAGGTTAGGCTAGACTAGGCTAGTTAGGCAAGGCTAAACTAGGGGAGTGTATCATAGAGTAGTGCTAGGTTAGGCTCGACTAGGCTAGGCCAGGTTAGAGTAGAGTAGAGTATAATAGTGTAGAGTAGAGTTGAGTAGAGTAGAGTTGAGTAGAGTATAATGGAGGAGAGGGGAGGAGAGAGGAGGAAAGGAGAGTAGAGGAGAGGAGAGGGGAGCAAATCATAATAGAGGAGAGGAGAGTAGATAGAGTAGAGTAGAGTAAAGCAAAGTAGAGTAGAGAGGAGTAGAGCAAACAAGACTAGAGCTAGGTTAGGCTAGGCTAGAGTAAATTAGAGTAGAGTTGAGCTAGATTAGGTTAGGCTAGAGTATAGTAGTAGAGTAGAGTAGAATAGAGCTAGCTTAGGCTTGGTAAGGCAAGGCTAGAGTTGATTAGAGTATAATATAGTAGAGTAGAGTAGACATTGTGTAGAGTAGAGTAGAGTAGAGAAGAGTATAGCAGAGTAGAGTAGACTAGAGCAGAGCTTGAGTAGAGCAGAGCACATTAAAACAGCACAGAGTAGAGCAGAGTAGAGTAGAGCAAAGAAGTGGTAAGTTGAGTTAGGTTAGGCTTGGCTAGGCTACATTAGGCTAAGTAAATCTAAGCTAGGCTAAGCAAGGTTAGAGTAGAGTAGAGTTTAGCAAAGTATAGTAGAGTAGAGTTGAGTAGAGCTAGGTTAGGCTAGACTAGGCTATGGTTGGTTAGGCTGGGTAAGGCTAGAGAAGAGTAGAGTGTAGTAGATAGAGAAGAGTAGAGTAGAGGTAAAGTAGAGTTAGGTAAGGCTAAGCTAAGTTAGGCTAAGCTAGAGTATAGAGTAGCGAAGGGTAGAGCATAATAGAGTAGAGTAGAGGAGAGTAGAGTAGAGCAGAGAAGTGCAAAAAAAGCATAGCATAATAGAGTAGAGTAGAGTAGAATAAAGTTAGGTTGGGCTAAGCTAGGCTATGTGAAGCTAGGCAAGGCTAGGCTAGGCTATGGTAGACTAGAGTAGAGTAGAGCTTCATTAAGTTATGCAAAGCTATGTTAGAGAAGAGTAGAGTCGAGTAAAGTATTGTACAGTGTAGTCGAGTAGAGTTGAGTATAATAAAGTAGAGCTAATTTAGGCTAGGCTACGTCAGAGTATAGTAGTGTAGGGTAGAGTAGAGTAGAGTAGAGTAGAGTAGAGGAGAGGAGAATAGAGTTGAGTAGAGTTAATAGAGTAGAGTAGAGTAAAGCAGAGTATAGATAATTAAAGTAGAGTAGAGACGAGTAGAGGAAAGTAGAATAAAGTAAAGCTAGGTTAGGCTAGGTTAGGGTAGGCTAGGCCAAGGCAAAGCAAGGCTAGAGTTGAGTAGAGTAGTGTAGAGTAGAGCTACGTTAGGTGAGGCTAGACTGGGTTAGAGTAGAGTAGAGTGGAGTAGAGTAGAGTAGAGTAGAGTAGAGCTAGGTTAAGTAAGGCTAGGCATTGTTAGGCTATGGTAGCTTAGGCTAGGCTAGGCAAAAGTAGAGTATAATAGAGTAGAGTTAGGTTATGCTAAGCTTTGCTAGACAATAGTAGAGGAGAACATGGCATAGTGGAGTAGAATAAAGTCGAGCAGAGTTGAGCTTTGTAGAACAGAGTAGAGCCAAGCTGATTAGTGTAAAGAAGAGCTAAGTTTGGTTAAGCTTTGCTAGAATAGGAAAGGGTATGCTAGGCTAGACTAAAGTAGAGTAGAGTAGAGCTAGGTTAGGCTAAGCTCGACTAGGCAATAGTAGAGCACAGTAGAGTCGAGTAGAGAAAACAATGCAAAGTAGAGTATAGCAATGTAGAGTAGAGTAAAGCTAATCAAAGCATAGCAGTGTAGAGTTTAGTAGAGTAGAGAATAGTAGAGTTATGTTAGGCTACGCTAGGTTAAGCAAGGCTAGGTTAGGCTAGGCTAGTCTAGGGTAGGTTCCAGTAGAGTAGAGTAGGGCTAGGTTAGGCTAGTCTAAGCTAAGCAAGGCTAGGCTTGGCTATGGTAGGTTAGGTTGGGCTAGGCTAAAGTAGAGTAGAGAAGAGTAGAATAGAGCTAGATTAGGGTGGTCTAAGCTAGGCTAAAATAAAGAGTAGAGTAGAGTAGAACAGAATAGAGTAGAGTAGAGTAATGTGAAGAAGAGTAGAGAAGAGAAGAGAAGAGTAGAACATAGCAGAGTAAAGAAATGTAGAGCAAAGTTAGGTTAGGCTAAGCTAAGTTAGGCAAGGCTAGGTTAGGCTAGGCTAGACAAGGGTATGCTAGAGTTAAGTAAGGTAGAGTAGAGCTTGGTTAGGCTAGGCTAGGCAAGTTTAGACTAGAGTAGCGTAGAGGAGAGTAGAGCTAGGTTAGTCTAGACTAGGATAGGGTAGGTTAGGCTAGGTTAGGTTACAGTGGACTAGAGTAGAATAGAAAAGAGTAGAGCTAAGTTAGGTTAGGATAAGCTAGGCTAGAGTAGAGTAGAGTAGAGTAGAGTGGAGTAGAGTAAATTATAATATAGTAGAATATAGTAAAGTAGAGTAGAGTAGAGTAGAGTAGAAGAAAGTAGAAAAGAGAAGAGCTGTATAGAGCAGAGCATAGCCGTGCAAAGCAGAGTTGAGTAGAATAAAGTAGAAGTGTAGAGTAGTGTAATGTAGTACAAAGCAGAATAGAGTAGAGAAAAGCATAATAGAGTTGAGTAGAGTTGAGAAGAGTTGAGCTGAATTTTGCTTTTTTAAGCTAAGCTAGGTTAGGTTAGGCAAGATTAGAGTAGAGTTGATCAGAGTTGAGTAAAGTTTAGTAGAGTAGAGTTGAGTACAATAGAGTAGAGTAGTGTTAGGTTAGGCAAGGCTATATCATGTTATTCTAAGCTAAGCTAGGGTAGGATAGGCAAAAGTAGAGTAGAGTGGAGTGAAGTAGAGTATAGTAAAGTAGAGGAATGTAGAGTAGAGTATGGTTAGGTTAGGCTAGGCTAGGCTAGGTAAGAGAAGAGCAGACCAGAGCAGAGAAGAGTAGAGTAGAGTGGAGTAAAGCCGAGTAAAAAAGAGTAGAGTAGAGTAGATCTTGTTAGGCAAAGCTATGCTAGCCTAATCTTGGGTAGGTTAGATTAGAGTAGACTAGAGTAGAGTAGAGTATAGTAGAGTAGAGTATGGTAAAGTAGAGTAGAGTATGGTAAAGCTAGGTTAGGCTAAGCTAGACTAGAGTAAAGTAAGGTAGAGTAGAGTATAGTATAGTATAGTATAGTATAATAGATTAGGGTAGAGAAAAGCTAGGTTAGGTTAGGGTAAGCTAGGCTAAGACAAAGTAGAGTAGAGTAGAATAGAGTAGAGTAGAGTAGAGCAGAGTAGAGTAGAGTAGTGTTATGTAGTGTAGAGTAGAATTGAGTAAAGCATAGCAAAGTAGAGAAGAGCAAGGTTAGGATAGGCTAGAGTAGAGTAGAGAAGAGTAGAGCTAGGATAAGCTAAGCTAGGCTAGGTTAGAGTGGAGTAGAATAGAGTAGAGTAGAGTGGAGTAGAGTTAATAAGAGTGGAGTATAATATAGTAGAGTAGAATAAAATAGAGTAGAGTAGAGTAGAGTTAAGTTAGGCTAGGCTAGGCTAGGGTAGGGTAGGCTAACCTTGGCTAGAGTAGAGTAAAGTAGCATAGAGTAGCATAGAGAAGAGTAGAGTAGAGCAGAGCCCTATTAAGCTAAGCTAGTTTAGGCTAGGCTAGGCTAGAGTAGAGTAGAACAAAACAGAGAAAAGCAGTGTAGAGTAGAATAGAGTAGAGCATAATAGAATAGAGTAGAGCAAAGCATAGTAGAGCTAGCTTAGGCTAAGCTATACTAGGCAAGGCTTGTTTGGAGTAGAGTAGAGTTGAATAGAGGAGAGTAGAGTAATGTAGAGTTGATTATAATAAAGTAGAGTAAAGTAGAGTATAGTAAAGTAGAGTAGAGTAGAGCCAGGTTAGGCTAGTCTAGGTTAGGTTATGTTAGGATAGGCTAAAGTAGTATAGTAGAGAAAAGTAGAGTAGAGCAGAGAAGAGCAGAGCAAAGCAAACTAGAGTAGAGCATAATAGAGTAGAGCAGAGTAGTTCTAGGTTAGGCTAAGCTAGGGTAGGTTAAGTTAGAGTAAAATAGATTAGAGTAGAGTAGAAGAGAGAAGTGCAAAGCAGAGCAGAGTAGAGCAGAGTAGTATAGAATATAGCATAGTAGAATAGAATAGAGAAGAATAGAGCAGAGAAAAAAGGAGTAGAGTAGAGCAGAGAAGAATAGAGTAGAGTAGAGTAGAGTAGAGTATAGAAGAGCAAGGTTAGGTTAGGCTAGCCTATGCAAGGCTAGTTTAGGCTAGGTTAGGCTATAATAGAGTAGAGTAGAGTAGAGTATAATAGAGCTAGGTTTGGCTTAGCTAAGATAAGCTAGGCTAGAGTACAAAGTAGAGTAGAGTAGAATAGAGTAGAGCAGAGTAGAGTAGAGTAGAGTAGAGAAGCATAGAGAAGAGTAGAGCAGAGCATTGCACATTATAGTAGAGAAAAACTAGGTAGGCTTAGAAAGGTTAAGCTAGAGTAGAGTAGAGTAGAGTAGAGCTTTTTTGGGTTAGGCTAGGCTTGGTTTGAGTAGAGTAGAGTAGAGTAGAGTAGGTGTAGAATAGGGTGTAATATAGTAGAGCTAGGTTAAGCTATGCTAGGGTAAGTTAAGCTAGACTAGAGCAGAGTAGAGTAGATTAGAGTAGAGTAGAATTTAAATAGGTTAGGCTATGTTAGGCTAGGCTAGAGTAAAGTAAGGTAGTGTAGAGTAGTGTAGAGCAGAGTAGAGCATAATAGAATAGAGTAGAGTAGAGTAGAGGAGAGGAGAGGAGAGCAAAGTAGAGTAGTGCAAAGTAGAGTAGAGGAGAGCAAAAGAGTAGATTAGAGCAATGGAGAGTAGAGTAGAGTAGAGCAGAGTAGAGCAGTGTAGAGTAGAGTAGAGTAGAGTAGGGTAAAACAAAGCAAAGATAAGGTTGGCATGACAAGGCTAGGCTAGAGTAGAGTAGAGTAAATTAGAGCTATATTAGGCTAAGCTAGGCAAGTCTAGAGCAGAGTAATATAGAGTAGAGTAGAGTTTAGAAGAATATAGTAGTGTAGAGTAGAGTGTAGTAGAGAAGAGTAGGGTCGAGCAGATTAGAGCAGAGTAGAGGAGAGGAGAGGAGAGAAGAGAAGAGGAGAAGAGAGCAGAGGAGAGGAGAGTAATGGAGAAGAGAGGAGAGAGGGGTAGAGTAGAGCAAAATAGAGCCAAGAAAAGCATAACACAGTAGAGAAGAGTTGAGCAAAGTAGAGTAGAGCGTAGTAGAGCATAACAGAGCAAAGTAAAGAAAAATAGAGCATAATAGAGTAGAGTAGAGCAGAGTTAAGTAGAGTAGAGTAGAGCCAGTTTAAGCTAAGCTTGGTGAGGTTAAGCTAGGTTAGAGTAGGGTTGAACAGAGTAGTGTAAAGTTGAGGAAACTAGAGTAGTATAGAGTATAGTAGAGTTGTGTAGAGCTATGTTAGACTTGGGTAAGCTAGGTTAGGACAGCTAGAGTAGAACAGATTAGAGCTTGGATAGGTAAGGCTAGGCTGGGCTAAGCTTTACTAAATTAGAATAGAGTAGAACAGAGAAGAGTAGAGCAGAGTATAGCAAATTCTAGAAAAATAGAGTAAAGTAAAGCAGAGTGGAGTATAGTAGAGCAGCGGATAGCTAGGTCAGCTAAGCTAAGCTAGAGTTGACTAGAGTATAGTAGAGTAAATTAGAGTTGAGCATTGTTAGGTTAGGCTAGGTAAGGCAAGAGTAAGGTTTAGTAGAGTAGAGTAGAGCTGAGCTGAGAAGAGTAGATTAGAACAAAGTAGAGGAGAGTAGAGCAGAGCTAGGTTAGGCTAGACTAAGCTAAAGCAGAGTATAGTAGAGTAGGGTTGGGTGGACTAAAGTAGAGTAGAGTAGAGCTTGGTTGGGCTTGGCTAGGCCAAGTTTGGCTAGAGTAATGTAGAGTAAAGAAGATTAGAGTGGTGTTGAGTAGAGTAGATTAGAGTAGTTTTGAGTGGAGTTGATTAAAGTGTCATTGTGCAAAATGAAGTAAGGTAGAGGAGAGCAAAGTAGAGTCGAGCGAAGCAGAGTAAAAAAGTAGAGTAGAGTAGAGTAGAGAAGAAAAGAGTAAAGCAGAGTGGTGAAGGATAGAGTAAAATAGAGTAGAGCAGAATAGAGCAAAGTAGAAAAGAGAATAGCAGAATGACATAGAGTAGAGTAGAGTAGAGCGAGGTAAGGCTATGCTAGGTTAGAGTAGAGTAAAGGAGAGTAGAGTATTTAAAGTCGACTAGAGTAGAGCTTGAGGCTAGACTAAGATAAGATGAACTTGGCTAGAGTAGGGTAGAGTAGAGTAGTGTAGAGCAGAGTAGAGAGGAGTAGAGCAGAGTGGAGCAGAGCATAGTAGAGTATCACAGAGTAGAGCAAATTAGAGGAGAGAGAGAAGAGTAGTGTTATACCCAGTAAAAATTTTTATGTTAATCTTTAATAAATTAAATTTTGGCTTGGATGATTTCAGATCGACAGTAGGATGAGCCAGGAGCTCAATTAGAGGCTATTGGAATTTCTGAAATTTCTGGGGATTTTTCGGAGCACCGAGGTAATTTTTAAGTAATTTTCCCTGTTTAATTGGATTTTTGGAAATTCGAAAATCTATTTAAATCGGTCCATTAGACCGGAATTTGGTTTTTACCGCGCGTGAACCGGACCGGAACGGTTCAGCGAAGGCGGGGGCGGTTTGCCGAGTGCGTTTGCGCGTGCGGTAGGATAAGCCGCGGATAAGCGGATCGGACGGACGAGATCAGCGGTGGAGATTAACCGGCTGATCGGGTTTAAGCGGCGTTATTAGAAGGTCAACCGGCACTTAATGGTTCTTAACGGGTTATTACCGGTTTAAGCTGGGTATTTAATCCGATTAATTTCGGCTGTTAGGGTTTTCGAGCGGTGGCCGGAGACGAGGTGTTCGCGGCGAACGGCGATATTTTCCGGCAGCCTTTCAAGGGGCTTTTTGTACCTGGAGGTTCGCGGGACCGAGGAGAATCGATTGGTACCGGTTTCGTTCGGCGAGGAGCAGCGGTGGGTCGCGTGTGAGCTTCACCGTCGCCGGAGAAGAAAGGTAGGAAATTCAGATTTAAATTAGTTATTTAATAGAAATTAAAAGCATGGAATATATTGCAAATTGCTACCTGAGCATGCAAGTGTGGTTTTTGGAATTGATTTATGCAAATTATCGATTTTAGCATTTTAGGTTTTTTCGGATAAATTATACCCGTCGAATTCGGAATTTTTCCAAGCATATGTTGATTTGATTATGTGCCTAAATCATGTTAAGGTGTTTTCAAATGCTTAAATATGTTTAATTTCATAGATTGTCAAAATGAGGATCGGATGAAAACTTCGGCGGGAAATTTGATTGAATCTTAGAAATTAGTGGCATTATTGACAAATTAGGATAGTATGAACATCGGATTTTGCTTCTCCTTGATCTCGGTCGCCGGAAATCGACGGGGAAAACGGAATTTCCCGGAGGAATCGTCGGCTAGGGTTTCGCAGGCGCCGGGCGGAGGAAGGAGATGGATTAGATTAATTTCAGCTTAGTTAATTAAATAATTGTAATTAATTAATAATTAATAATAATTAAATACTAAACGTCGGCTGGAAAATTTGATTTAAAGGTTCGACCGGTGGGTTCGCGGTTCAGCGCGGGTTTTCCGAACCGGCAGCGAAACCCGGTTCAGCGGAACGCGGGCGCGGACGAACGGCGGAGGAAAAAAAAAAAAAACTTAATTCGGAAATTAATCCGAATTTTTCGGAAAATATGTGAAATTTAAATTTTCTGAAATTTATTTAAAATTTTCGGAAAATGGATAAAGGGCAGAAATTGAAGTTGAAATTTAAAATTTCCTGAAACGAGAAAAAGGTGATTTAGGGAAATCACATAGACAAGTTGAAAGTTACTGTTGGAAATTATCCATAAATTCAGTGCAGCTGGATCAGTTGGAAGGAAGTGTGACACTTGGGTAAGTGTTACCAGAATAGTCAGAATTTCGATACAGTTTGTATTACTTGGATGGCATTGACATGGATTGAGTCAGTTTACTCGGTGTTGGTATATTTCATGGATTGGCATACTGGACCGGACTACTATAGACCCTATATGATGTTTTAGGGTAGTTGTGGTAGGTAACTGTGCGGTTCAGACTTAACTTTCACAGTATACATGTGGACTGGTATGCGCCTTGTTGTATCTGGACACATGTTGCCGAATCTTGGAGTTAAAGCTTGGCAATGACTGTAGGGGCGTGGCTTCTATGGAAATTGTTGGGAGAGGACTTCTTGGGACGGTGGCTGAGTCGACCTCTTCTGGTCCACGAGTGTAGGCCTGCGTGCCTGAGAGTGGCAGCGGCAGGGGTGACTCGCCGTGGCTAGCCAGGGTGTCTCACGTTGGCTAGAGATTTATGTGACGGGTTTGTCTATAGTCTCCAGAAGATTGATTGACGAGAGACGCTGCGGTGTCGGGTGCTAAGCGCCATGCGTGCGCAGAGATGGGCGTGTCCCGCTGGCATGCTACCTGGGAGCACAGAGGAGAGCTACTCTGTTGTGACTGGGGGTGACTGTGATTGGTCGGAGTCTGGAACTGAGAGTGCCTATCCACCATATATTGTTATGCTGTATTCCTATATTTTTGCTATTATCCTTCTCTTGCATGTGAGTTTTACTAGCTGTCTTTCCTACTGGGCGTAGCTCATTCCTGTGTTACATATTTCAGTGGCTCGGCAGACTTGACGCTACCTGATTAGGTGGGATCGTGGTCAGCAGGCTTGTGGAGGATATCTGATTTGTGATTGTCTGAGATATTCTGGTTTGTTGATTGTTGTTGTTGGATGTATTTAATGAGATTGTTATTCTCATATGTCATGTAATATGTGAGGGTAATTCTGACTTATGTTTCTGGTTGGATAATGTTACACTTGTTGGACTTGGATCTTATTTTTGTGATGTAGTTTCCATTCACTGTTTTACTTTATTATCTTGATGGTATAGTGTGTGGAGTGCTATATTTTATCTAAGGATGTTATGTATTTTATTTTTGATGGTGAGGTCATTACATGACTATGAAACTTAATATTGGGGGTTCAGACTTCTATTAGACCGGTTCTCCTATCGATATGGGTTAGGAGTATTGGGTCTAGTAGGAGTAACATTGCGCGAGTCCATCTGTTAATTCAGGAGTCATGAACCTGATTTGACGGTGTACCCGGGAGATGGGATCCACATTGTTAAGGGAAGTAGGTGTGTAATGATGTGTTATATCCTATGTTTTTCGTAGGCTACTCAGGTTGGTATGGGACGATCTGAGCTGTCTATATGCAAAAAAAAAAAAAAAATTATGCCAAAATCAGCCTAGAAAATATGGGGTGTAACAAGAGTGGTATCAGAGCCCTAGGTTAGGATAGTGGGGCTAGACATGTATAGAAGTTCAGCCCTAGGTTAGGATAATGGGGCTAGACATATATAGAAGTTCAACCCAAGGTGGGGAGAACTGTTGGTCATTTTATTAGACTATGGTAGTCCGTATGCCAAATGCCAGATTAGTGGCTTTTGACAGTATGGTTGGTACCAGGAGACTTCCCTTTCGTGGAGCAGCTAGAGGCAGACCTGTATCTGCTACTCCTACCCCGGAGACGATCCCAGCATTGCCAGTTGAGCCAGCCGTGGATCGTTGGATCGATGCCTTCATGCGGTTGCGTCCGCGGAGCTTCAGTGGGTCGGCTGACCCAGCGGTGGCAGATGACGGGATGGCTCATATGCTTGAGCTATTTGATGCCTTGGGATGTCCATTCGGCAGGAGGGTAGTACTTGCTGCTCTAGTATTGGAGGGAGAGGCTGCTACCTTGTGGAGAGGCCAGCGGCGCGCTGTGTTTGTGGAGGTCCAGAACAGCGAGATAGCATGGGAAGACTTTGTTGAGGCATTCAGGGAGTGCTACATTCCGGCTTCTGCCATGTCTCAGTTCAGGAGGGAACTTATACACCTCAGGCAGGGCCAGATGTCAGTGAACGATTACTTATCGAGGTTCACTTATCTGGCGAGGTACGCCGCAGAGCTGGTGCCTTCTGAGGAGCGCAGATGTGAGATGTTCCTGGAGGGACTTCGTCCTATGCTGCAGCGCCAGCTAGTTGTGAGTCGGTTTGCCAGGTTTCGTGACTTGGTAGAGGCTGCGAGATCCGTTGAGCTTATTGACACCCGGATGGAGGCCCAGAGAGAGACTCACAACAAGAGGAAGGAATTCAGAAATGTCCAACAAAACAAAAAGGACAAGAGACACAGAGATCACCGTGGTACTCAGGAGGGCGTGGTCCAGCCACGACCTATCTCTGAGAGACCAGGGCAGCAGACAGGTAACCGGACTGGGGGAATTATCTGCTACCATTGTCGACAGCCCGGACACAAGAAGTGCGACTGCCCAGAGTTGAAGAAACAGAGGATCACAGGACCAGTTGGTTCATCTGGGGGACAGCCCAGAGTGTTTGCACTGACTCGGCAGCAGGCTTCAGAGTCACCAGAGGTGATCACAGGTATGCTTTATTTTGGCAACGTGCAGTGCATGAGTTTGTTTGATACTGGTGCATCTCATTCTTTTGTTGCTGAGAGGATCTGGAATCAAATATCAGGATCCAAGGGTTACTTGAAGGAAACCTTATTGGTTAGGCTTCCTGATGGGAAAGAGATTCCCACTGTTCAGAAGATTGACGGACCTATTCTGATTAGTGGACACGAGTTCGTGACAGAGTTGATATGTGTGCCACTAGCAGAGTTCGACATCATTTTGGGAATGGATTGGTTGTGCTACCATGCAGTGGTGTTAGATTGTTGGGAGAAGAAGGTCGGGATCAGAGTGCCTGGTTCGAGGGATGTGATATACTTTGGTCTGAACAGGCAGATTCCCCTGATCTCAATTCTTCAGGCGGAGAGGTTAGTAAGTAAGGGTTGTACTGGTTGGTTGGCCTATGTGACCGATAGCCAAGCCACCACTACCCCTATGTCAGATATTCCAGTGGTGAGAGACTTCTCTATGGTTTTTCCAGAGGAATTGCCTGGACTTCCACCAGCTAGGGAAGTGGAGTTTACGATTGATTTGGAGGCAGGAGTAGCTCCTATTGCTAGAGCTCCTTACAGGATGGCTCCAGCCGAGCTAGCAGAGTTGAAGACTCAGTTACAGGACTTATTAGACAAGGGACTCATACGCCCCAGTTGTTCACCTTGGGGTGCCCCTGTCTTATTCGTCAAGAAGAAAGATGGTAGTATGAGGCTGTGTGTGGATTATAGGGAATTGAATAAGGTTACTATTCGTAACCGATACCCTTTACCACGCATCGATGATTTGTTGGATCAGCTTCAGGGAGCAACTGTGTTCTCCAAGATTGATTTACGCTCGGGTTATCACCAGATCCGGATTAGAGATTCTGATGTACCCAAAATAGCATTCCGTACTAGATATGGACATTACGAGTTCACAGTGTTACCTTTTGGATTGACTAATGCTCCAGCAGTATTTATGAACCTGATGCATCGAGTGTTTCATGCCTTTCTGGATCGGTTTGTGATCATCTTTATAGATGATATATTGATTTATTCCAGAGATAGGGAAACTCATGCAGATCAGTTGAGGACTGTACTTTCAGTGTTGCGGGAGAATGAGCTGTATGCAAAATTCTCCAAGTGTTCCTTTTGGTTGGACTCTGTAGCCTTCTTGGGACACATTGTCAGTGCAGAAGGCGTAGCTGTTGATCCTAACAAGATACGAGCTATTATTGATTGGAAACGGCCATCTTCTGTCACTGAGATCCGGAGTTTCCTTGGTTTGGCTGGATACTATAGGAAATTTGTTCCTCACTTTTCTAGACTGGCCGCTCCACTAACACAGTTGACCCGGAAGGGAAAATCTTTTGAGTGGTCAGAGAGTTGTGAGAATAGTTTCCAAGAGCTGAAGCAGAGGCTTAGCACCGCTCCACTATTGATGTTACCTACACAGGAGAAGCTGTATCAGATGTATACTGATGCTTCACATATAGGCTTGGGAGCCGTACTGATGCAGGATAGTAGAGTTATAGCATATGCTTCGAGGCAACTGAAGGATCATGAGAAGAATTATCCCACTCATGATTTGGAGTTAGCTGCTGTCATTTTTGCCTTGAAGATATGGAGACATTATTTGTACGTAGTTCCTGTAGATTGCTTCTCCGACCACAAGAGTCTTAAGTATCTGTTCACTCAGAAGGAACTGAACTTGAGGCAGAGGAGGTGGTTGGAACTGATAAAAGATTACGAGTTGACAATAAACTACTGCGAGGGGAAGGCTAATCCGGTGGCTGATGCCTTGAGCAGACACGCAGTTGTGCATACTGTGATAGCTTGCGACTCTATAGCAGACTTGGATTGGGATGTTGAGAGATGTCAGGAACAGTTGTCTGTTCAGAGACTGGCTCACAGACTCAGTTCGTTGACTATTCGGGCTGACTGGTTATCTGAGATGCGTGATCTTCAGCGTTGCGATGAAGAGCTGAAGGAGAAGTTTGAGTTGGCATCACAGGGATTGGGAGGAGACTTTGCTCTCAGAGACGACATTTTGACTTTCAGGAGTCGCTGGTGTGTGCCATCACATCAGGAGTTCAGGGAGAGGATCCTTCGAGAGGCTTATTATGGAACTTTGGCTATGCACCCTGGAGAAGTCAAGATGTATAAGAATTTGAGTGTTTTCTGGTGGAGAGGTTTGAAGGCAGATGTTGCTGCTTTTGTTAAGAAGTGCCTTACATGTCAACAAGTTAAGGCCGAGCACCAGAGACCTGGAGAATTGTTGCAGAGATTGCCGATTCCGGAGTGGAAATGGGATGACATCACTATGGACTTTGTAACTGGTCTTCCTCGTACCAGACAAGGTTTTGACGCCATTTGGGTCATCGTGGATCGATTGACCAAGTCAGCCCATTTCTTATCAATTAAGAAGACGGATTCAGCGGCACAATTGGCAGAGGTATATATTCAGCAGATTGTCAGATTGCATGGGATTTCCCGATCTATTATTTCTGACAGAGACGCCAAGTTCACATCACAGTTTTGGAGGAGCTTACACACTGCCATGGGTACACAGTTGAAGTTAAGTACTGCTTATCATCCTCAGACAGATGGACAGTCTGAGCGGACTATTCGGACCTTGGAGGATTTGCTACGCTTGAGCGTACAAACTTACTCAACAGATTGGGCCAGACGGTTACCCTTGGTAGAGTTTGTGTACAATAACAGCTTCCAGGCGTCGATTGGTATGGCGCCTTACGAGGCACTATATGGACGTCGGTGTAGATCTCCTCTTTGTTGGGAGGAGGGTGATTCTAGGAGAGTGTGGGGACCCCAGATTGTGGAGGAGACCACAGTGGAAGTCAAGTTGTTGCGGGACAGATTACGCACTGTGCAAGATCGCCAGACGAAATATTATGATCCTAAGCACAGAGCTGTTGAGTTCTCTGTGGGAGATAGGGTATTCCTGAAGATCAATCCTATGCGGGGTCTATTCCGGTTTGTGAAGCCTTCTAAGCTTCGACCTCGTTACATTGGACCCTATCCTATTCTGGAGAGGATTGGTGAAGTGGCTTACAGGTTGGCACTTCCTGAGCATCTAACTGGGATTCACAATGTGTTTCATGTTTCGAATCTCAAGAGATATGTGCCAGATCCTTCTCATTGTATCGGTGATGATCTTCCTGGTTTGCAAGTGGCACCAGATTCTTCTTATGTGGAACTGCCAGTTCGCATCCTCGAGGGGAGCAGCAGACAGCTGAGGAACAGGTCGTTTCCTATGGTCAAGGTGCTGTGGAATAGACATGACGAAAGGGAGGCAACCTGGGAGCTAGAGCAGGATGTTGCGGAGAAGTGGCCGGAACTTCTTGCTGAATTTCGAGGGCGAAATTCCTGATAAGGTGGGGAGATTGTTATACCCAGTAAAAATTTTTATGTTAATCTTTAATAAATTAAATTTTGGCTTGGATGATTTCAGATCGACAGTAGGATGAGCCAGGAGCTCAATTAGAGGCTATTGGAATTTCTGAAATTTCTGGGGATTTTTCGGAGCACCGAGGTAATTTTTAAGTAATTTTCCCTGTTTAATTGGATTTTTGGAAATTCGAAAATCTATTTAAATCGGTCCATTAGACCGGAATTTGGTTTTTACCGCGCGTGAACCGGACCGGAACGGTTCAGCGAAGGCGGGGGCGGTTCGCCGAGTGCGTTTGCGCGTGCGGTTGGATAAGCCGCGGATAAGCGGATCGGACGGACGAGATCAGCGGTGGAGATTAATCGGCTGATCGGGTTTAAGCGGCGTTATTAGAAGGTCAACCGGCACTTAATGGTTCTTAACGGGTTATTACCGGTTTAAGCTGGGTATTTAACCCGATTAATTTCGGCTGTTAGGGTTTTCGAGCGGTGGCCGGAGACGAGGTGTTCGCGGCGAACGGCGATATTTTCCGGCAGCCTTTCAAGGGGCTTTTTGTACCTGGAGGTTCGCGGGACCGAGGAGAATCGATTGGTACCGGTTTCGTTCGGCGAGGAGCAGCGGTGGGTCGCGTGTGAGCTTCACCGTCGCCGGAGAAGAAAGGTAGGAAATTCAGATTTAAATTAGTTATTTAATAGAAATTAAAAGCATGGAATATATTGCAAATTGCTACCTGAGCATGCAAGTGTGGTTTTTGGAATTGATTTATGCAAATTATCGATTTTAGCATTTTAGGTTTTTTCGGATAAATTATACCCGTCGAATTCGAAATTTTTCCAAGCATATGTTGATTTGATTATGTGCCTAAATCATGTTAAGGTGTTTTCAAATGCTTAAATATGTTTAATTTCATAGATTGTCAAAATGAGGATCGGATGAAAACTTCGGCGGGAAATTTGATTGAATCTTAGAAATTAGTGGCATTATTGACAAATTAGGATAGTATGAACATCGGATTTTGCTTCTCCTTGATCTCGGTCGCCGGAAATCGACGGGGAAAACGGAATTTCCCGGAGGAATCGTCGGCTAGGGTTTCGCAGGCGCCGGGCGGAGGAAGGAGATGGATTAGATTAATTTCAGCTTAGTTAATTAAATAATTGTAATTAATTAATAATTAATAATAATTAAATACTAAACGTCGGCTGGAAAATTTGATTTAAAGGTTCGACCGGTGGGTTCGCGGTTCAGCGCGGGTTTTCCGAACCGGCAGCGAAACCCGGTTAAGCGGAACGCGGGCGCGGACGAACGGCGGAGGAAAAAAAAAAAAACTTAATTCGGAAATTAATCCGAATTTTTCGGAAAATATGTGAAATTTAAATTTTCTGAAATTTATTTAAAATTTTCGGAAAATGGATAAAGGGCAGAAATTGAAGTTGAAATTTAAAATTTCCTGAAACGAGAAAAAGGTGATTTAGGGAAATCACATAGACAAGTTGAAAGTTACTGTTGGAAATTATCCATAAATTCAGTGCAGCTGGATCAGTTGGAAGGAAGTGTGACACTTGGGTAAGTGTTACCAGAATAGTCAGAATTTCGATACAGTTTGTATTACTTGGATGGCATTGACATGGATTGAGTCAGTTTACTCGGTGTTGGTATATTTCATGGATTGGCATACTGGACCGGACTACTATAGACCCTATATGATGTTTTAGGGTAGTTGTGGTAGGTAACTGTGCGGTTCAGACTTAACTTTCACAGTATACATGTGGACTGGTATGCGCCTTGTTGTATCTGGACACATGTTGCCGAATCTTGGAGTTAAAGCTTGGCAATGACTGTAGGGGCGTGGCTTCTATGGAAATTGTTGGGAGAGGACTTCTTGGGACGGTCGCTGAGTCGACCTCTTCTGGTCCACGAGTGTAGGCCTGCGTGCCTGAGAGTGGCAGCGGCAGGGGTGACTCGCCGTGGCTAGCCAGGGTGTCTCACGTTGGCTAGAGATTTATGTGACGGGTTTGTCTATAGTCTCCAGAAGATTGATTGACGAGAGACGCTGCGGTGTCGGGTGCTAGGCGCCATGCGTGCGCAGAGATGGGCGTGTCCCGCTGGCATGCTACCTGGGAGCACAGAGGAGAGCTACTCTGTTGTGACTGGGGGTGACTGTGATTGGTCGGAGTCTGGAACTGAGAGTGCCTATCCACCATATATTGTTATGCTGTATTCCTATATTTTTGCTATTATCCTTCTCTTGCATGTGAGTTTTACTAGCTGTCTTTCCTACTGGGCGTAGCTCATTCCTGTGTTACATATTTCAGTGGCTCGGCAGACTTGACGCTACCTGATTAGGTGGGATCGTGGTCAGCAGGCTTGTGGAGGATATCTGATTTGTGATTGTCTGAGATATTCTGGTTTGTTGATTGTTGTTGTTGGATGTATTTAATGAGATTGTTATTCTCATATGTCATGTAATATGTGAGGGTAATTCTGACTTATGTTTCTGGTTGGATAATGTTACACTTGTTGGACTTGGATCTTATTTTTGTGATGTAGTTTCCATTCACTGTTTTACTTTATTATCTTGATGGTATAGTGTGTGGAGTGCTATATTTTATCTAAGGATGTTATGTATTTTATTTTTGATGGTGAGGTCATTACATGACTATGAAACTTAATATTGGGGGTTCAGACTTCTATTAGACTGGTTCTCCTATCGATATGGGTTAGGAGTATTGGGTCTAGTAGGAGTAACATTGCGCGAGTCCATCTGTTAATTCAGGAGTCATGAACCTGATTTGACGGTGTACCCGGGAGATGGGATCCACATTGTTAAGGGAAGTAGGTGTGTAATGATGTGTTATATCCTATGTTTTTCGTAGGCTACTCAGGTTGGTATGGGACGATCTGAGCTGTCTATATGCAAAAAAAAAAAAAAAAATTATGCCAAAATCAGCCTAGAAAATATGGGGTGTAACAAGTAGAGTATAACAGAGTAGAGCAAAATAGAGTAGAGCAGAGTAAAGTAGAGCAAAGTGGAGTAGAGTAGAGCAGAGATGAGTATAGTAGAATATAACAGAGCAAGGTTAGTTTAGGTTGGGATAAGATAGCATAAAGTAGCACAAAGTTAGGCTAGGTTAGAATAGAGTAGAATAGGATAAAGTGGAGTAAAGTAGAGTTGAGTAGAGTAGAGAGTAGAGGAGAGTAGTATAAAGTTAGTTAGATTAGGTGAGGCTATGCTAGGCTTGGCTAGGCTAGTATATAGTAGAATAGGATAGAGTAGAGTGGAGTTGTGTAGAGTAGAGTGGAGTAGAATAGTGGAGAGCAGAGCATAATATAGAAGAGTAGAGTAGAGTAGAGCTAGGTTAGGCTAGGCTAATCTAGGGTAGGCTAGAGTAGAGTAAAGAAGAATAGAGTAAGGATAGTCTAAGCTAGGCTAGGCTAAGTTAGAGTTGAGTATAATAAAGTAGATTAGAGTAGATTAGACTAAATTAGAGTAGAGTATAATATAGAAGAGTAGACTAAATTAGAGTAGGGCAGAGTTAAGTTAGACTAGGCTAAGCTCGAGTAGGGTAGGCTAACCTAGGCTAGAGTAGAGTAAAATAGAGTAGCATAGAGAAGACTAAAGTAGAGTAGAGCTCAGTTAGGCTAAGCCAGTCATGGCTAGGTTAGGCTATAGTATGGTAGAGTAGAGTAGAATAGAGTAAAGAGAGTAGAGTAAAGAAGAGAAGGATAGAGTACAGTAGAATATAGAATAGTAGAGTAGAGAGAGTGGAGAAGAGAAAAGCAAAGTAGAGCTTGGTTAGGCTAAGTTAGCTTAAAGTAGAGTAGGGTAGAGTTGAGTTGAGTAGAAAAGAGTAGTGTAGAGTAGTGTATAGTATAGTATATTAGAGTAGAGTATAGTAGAATTAGGTTAGCCTAGGCTAAGTTTGGCTAGGCTAAGATAAGCTAGATTAGAGTAGAATAAAGTTGAGCTAGGATAGCTTTGGTTAGGCTAGGCTAGGCTAGTGTTTAGTAGATTATAGTTGAGTAGAGTGAAGTAGAGCAGAGTAGAGTAGAGTATAACAGAGCAGAGCAAAGCAAAGTAGAGTAGAGCAGAGCAGAGTAAAGAAAAGTAGAGTAGAGTAGAGTAAAGTAGAGCAAACCAAGGTTAGGTTAGGCTAGGAAAGAGTAGAGTAGAGTAGAGTTAGGTTAGGCTAGGCTAAGCTAAGATAACTAGAGTAGAGTAGAATAGTTGAGCTATTTTAGCTTTGGCTAGGCTAGGCTAGTTTTTAGTTGATTATAATAGAGTAGAGTGAAGTAGAGTAGAGTAAAGTAGCGTAGAGTAGAGTAGAGCCTAAAAGAACAAAGTAAAGAAAAATAGAGCAGAGTAGAGTAGAGTAGAGAAAGTAGAGTAGAGTAGAGCAAAGTAGAGCATAACAAGGTTTGGCTAGCCTAGGCTAGAGTAGAGTAAAGTGGAGTAGTGCTAAGTTAGGCTAGGCTAGGATAGATTACGTTAGAGTAGAGTATAGTAGAGTATATGGGAGCAAAGCAATGCAGAGTAAAGTAGAGCATAATAGAGTAGAATAGAGCATAATAGAGCAGAGAAGAGTAGAATAAAGTAAAGAAAAGCAAAGTAGAGTAGAGCAGAGTAGGGTAGAGTAGACATGAGCAAGGTTAGGCTAAGCTAGCCTACGCTAGGCTAACTCAAGCTAGGTTAGGCTAGAGTAGAGTAGAGCTTAGTTATACAAGCTTAAGCTATATTATAGTATAATAGAGTAGATTAGAGAATAATAGAGTGGGGTTGAGTATAGTAGAGTAGAGCTAGGTTAGGCTAGGCCTAGCTAGGTTGTGATAGGCTAGTGTAAGCTAGGGTAGCTGTAGTAGAGTATAGTAGACTTGAGTAGAGCAGAGTAGAGCTAGGTTTCATTAGGTTAACCTAGAGTAGAGTTGAGTAAAGTAAAGTAGAGTAGAGAAGAGTAGAGTAGAGCAGAGTAGAGTATAATAAAGCATAGTAGAGTTGAATAGAGCAGAAGAGAGTAGAATAGAGCATAGTAGAGCAAAAAAAAGAAGAATAGAGCAAAGTGGAAGACTAGAGTAGAGAAGTGTAGTGCAGAGCAGAGTAGAGTTAGGTTATTCAATGCAAGGCTAGGCTTGGTTTGGCTAGCTAGAGTAGAGTAGTGTAGAGTGGAGTAGAGTAGAGCTTGGTTAGGCTTAGCTAGTCTAGGGTATGCAAGGTTAGGATAGGCTAGAGTAAAGAAGCATATAATAGAGTAGAGTAGAATAGAATAGAGTAGTGTAGAATAGAGGAGAGTGAAGAAGAGTAAACAAGAGTAGAGTAGAGTGGAGTAGAGTTGAATAGAGTAGAGTAGAGTAGAGTAGAGTAGAGTTGAGTTGAGTTGAGTAAAGTAGAGTTGAGTAGGGTAGAATAGAGTTGAGTAGAGTAGAGATATGTTAGGCAAAACTAGGCTAGGCTAGGTTAGAGTGGAGTTGGGTTGAGCTAGGTTATGTTAGGCTAGGCTATGGTGGAGTAAAGTGAAGAAATGTTAAGTAGAGCTAGGTTAGGTTAGGCTAGGAAAGGCTAGGTTAGGGTGGAGTAGAGTAGAGTAGAGCTAGGTTAGGCTAGGCTAGACTAAGGTATGTTAGCCTAGGCTAAGCTAGATTACAGTAGAGTAGAGTAGAGTAGAGTAGAGCAGTGCAGAGCAAGGTTAGGCTAGGCTATGCAAAGCTAAACTAGGCTAAGTAGGAGTTTAATAGAGCAGAGTAGACTAGGGCAAAGTAAAGTAGATAGAGCTAGAATAGGCAAGGTTAAGTTAGGCTAAGTTAGATTAGAGTAGAGTAGAGTAGAGTAGATTTGTGTAGAGTAGAGTAGAGTGAAGCAAAGTAGAGCTGGGTTAAGCTAGGCTTGGTTCGGTTAGGGTAGGCTAGGCTAGGCGAGAGTTTAGTAAATTAGAGTAAAGTAAAGCATAGTAGAATAGAGCTAGGTTAGGCTAGGCTAGCTAAACTAAGCTAGAGTAGAGTAGAGTAGAGTAAAGCAAAGATAAGCTTAGTAGAGTAGAGCAGAGTAGGGTGGAGTAGAGCAGAGTAGAGTAGAGTATAGCTCGATTAAGCTTGGCTAAGCTAGGCAAGGTTAGAGCAGCTAAGCTAGGCTTTGCTTGCTTAAGCTAGAGTAAAGTAGAGTAGAGTATTGTAAAGTAGAGTAGAGCATTGTAAAGTAAAGTAGAGTATACAAAGAATAGTATAGGAGAGTAGAAAAGAGTAGAGTATAGTAAAGTAGAGCAAGCTGAGCAGGCCTTGGTTAGACTAAGCTAAGCTAGGTTAGAGTACAATAGAGTAAGGTAGAGTAGAATATAGTAGACTATAACAAAAAATAACAGAGCTGAGAAGAGCAAAGCGATGTAGAGCAGAGCTGAGTTGGGTTGAGTAGAGCAGAGCAAAGTAGAGCAGAGTATAGTAGAGAAGAGTAAAGTATAGTAGAGCAGAGTAGAGTAGAAATAAGTAAAGATAGCTTAGGCTAGGCTAGGCTAGGCGATAGTGTAGTAAAGCATAGTAGAGTATAGTAGAGCCTGGTTAGGCTAGGCTATTGTAAGTGGGAGTAGAGTAGAGTATAATAGAGTAGAGTAGAGTAGAATAGAATAGAGTAGATTAGAGTAGAGTTGACCTAGGTTAGGCTTGACAAGGCTAGGCTAGGGTAGGCTTTGGTAGGCTAGGCTTGGTGAGGCTAGAGTAAAGTAGAGTTGGGTAGAGTAGACTAGAGTAGAGTAGAGTATGGTAGATTAGAGTAGAGTTTGGTTAGGTTAAGCTAGGCTAGGCTAGAGTAGGGTAAAGTAGAGTAGGGTAAAGTAAAGTGGATTAGAATAGAGTAGAGTAGAGTTAAGTACTATAAAGTAGGGTAAAGTAGATTATAGCAGAGTGGAGTAGTGTAGAGCAGAGTAGAGCATAGTAGAGAAGAGGAGAGGAGAGGAGAAGAGTGGAGTAAAGTAGAGTAGAAGAGTATAGTAGAGTAGTGTATAAGAAATTAGAGTAGAGCAGTGTGTAGTAAAGGAAAGTAGAGTAGAGTTAAGCTAGGTTAGGCTAGGCTAGGATAAGATAGAGTAGAGTAGACTAGACTAGACTAAAGTAGTGTAGGTATAGTAGAGTAGAGCTAGGTCAGGCTATGCTAGGCTTGGCTAGGGTTAATTAGGGTAGGCTTGGCAAGGCTAGGCTAGGTGAAAGTACCATAGACTAGATTATAGTAGAGTAGAGTTAAGTAGGGTGGAGCTGGATAGGCTAATGTAGGCTAGGCTAACATAGGCTAGAGCAGGGTAGAGTAAAGTAGAGAAGAGTAGAGTAAAACAAAGTAGAGTAGAGTTGTTAAAGTATAGTTGAGTTGAGTGGAGTGGAGTAGACTAGACTAGAGTAGAGTAGAAGGGAGGAGAGTAAAGGAGAGGACAGGAGAGGAGAAGAAAGTAGAGCAAAGCAGAGTAGAGTAGAGTAGAGGAGCGTAGAGTAGAGCAGAGTAGAGCAAAGTAGAGCAGAGTAGAGCAGAGTAAAGGAGAGAAGAGTAGAGTAGAGAAAAATAAAGAAGAGTAAAGCAGAGCAGAGTAAAGCAGAGTAGACTAGAGTAGAGTTAGGTTAGGCTAGGCTAGAGAGTAGAGTAGGGTAGAGTAAACAAGACTAGAGTAGAGTAGAGAATAGCTAGATTAAGCTAGGTTTAGCTAGGATAGGTTAGAGTAGAGTAGAGTAGAGTAGAGCTAGGTTAGGTTGGGCTAAGCTAGGTTAGTCTAGGATGTGCTAGACTAAGCTAGAGTAGAGTAGAGTGGAGTAGAGTTGGGTAGAGTGGAGTAAAGTTGGGTAGAATAGAGTAGAGCTAGGTTAGGCTAGGATAAGCTAGGCAAGGCTATGCTAGAGTAGAGTAGAATAGATTAGAGCAGAGCAAAGTAGAGTATAGCAAAGAAGAGTAGAATAGAATAGAGTAGAGTATAGCAAAGCTGAGTAGAGTAAAGTGGAGCTTGGTTAGGCTAGGCAAGGTTAGGTTAATGTAGAGTAGAGTAGAGTTGAGTATAGTAGAGGACAGTAGATTAGATTAGAGTAGAGTGGAGTAGAGTATAGTAAAGAAGAGCAAGCTGAGGCTAGGCTAGGCTAGGGTAGAGTAGAGTATAACAGAGTAGAGTAGTTTAGAGTAGATGAGAGCTAAGGAGAGCATAATAGAGTTGTGTAGAGTAAAGCAGAGTAGAGTATAATAGAGCAGAGCACAGCAAATCAAAACAGAGTAGAACTGAGCAAAGTAGAGTAGAGCAGATCAGTGTAGAGTAATGTAGAGTAAAGCAGAGTAGAGTAGAGTAGGGTAGAATAGAGTGGAGTAGAGTAGAGCAAAGCTAGATTATGCTAGCTAAAGTATAGTAGATTATAGTAGTGTAGTGTAAAATAAAATATAAAGTTAAATCAAGCTAGGCTAGGCTAGAGTAGAGTAGAGTAGAGTAGAGCTAGTTTAGGCTAGGCTAGGCTAGGCTAAACTAGGCTAGAGTAGAGTAGATTAGAGTAGAGTACACTAGAGTTGAGCAAAGAAGAGTAAAGAAGAGCATAGGAGAGAATAGTAAAGTAGAGCATATTAGAGTAGAGAAGAGCATAACAGAGCTAGGTTAGGCAAGGCTAGAGTAGAGTTAAGATGAGTTAGGTTAGACTAGGCTGGGGTAGGCTAGGTTAGAGTATGGCAGAGTAGTATGGAGTAGAGTTGAGTAGAGTAGGGTAGAGTAGATTAGAGTAGAGTAGAGTTAGGTTAGGTTAGGATAAGCTAGGCTAAGATAGGCTATGGTTGGCTAGGCAAGGCTATGCTAAAGTAGAGTAAAGGAGTTGAGTAGAGTAGAGCTAGGTTAGGCTTGGCTATAGTACATGGTAGAGAAGGGTAGAGTAGAGTAGAGTAGAGCAGAGTAGAGTAGAGAAGTGTAGAAGAGAACATAGTTGAGTAGAGTAGGATGGAGTAGAGCTAAGCTAGGCTTTATTAGGCAAGGCTAGCAAGGATATGCTAGAGTAGCATAGAGTAGAGCTGATTAGAGTAGAACTTGGTTACGATATGCTAGGCTGTGTTAGAGTAGTGTAGAGTTAAGTAGAGTAGAGTAGGGCATAATAGAGCTAGGTTAGGCTAAGCTAGAATAGGTTAGGTCAAGCTTGAGTATGCTATCTTATGTTAGGCTAAACTAGACTAGAGTACAGTAGAGTAGAGAGAGTACTGTACAGTAGAAAAAAGTTTGGCTAGGCTAGGCTATGATAATCTTTCCTATAATAGTGTAGATTAGAGTAGAGTAGAGTAGAGTCAAAACAGAGTAGAATAGGGTAAAGGAGAGCAGAGCAGAGAAGAGTAAAGCATTGCAGAGCAGAGCATAATAGAAGGGCAGAGAAGGGCAATGTAGAGTAGAGTAGAGTAGAGAAGAGTAGTGTAGTGTAGGGTAGAGTAGAGCAGAGTAGGGAAGAGCAGAGATAGGTTAGGCAAGGGTTGGCTATGCTAAAGAAGAGTATAGTAGAGTAGAGTAGGGTTGAGTAGAGTAGAGCTAGGTTAGGGTTAGCTAAAGTTGGCTAGACTAGGGAAAGCTAAGGTAGGCTTGGCAAGGCTAGGCTTAAGTAAAGTAGAGAGGTGTGGAGTAGAGTAGAGTTAGAATAGAGTACTGTAGTGTAGAGTAGAATAGATTAGAGTAGAGAAGAGTAAAGTAAATTAGAAGAGAGTAGAGTAGAGTAGACCAAAGTAGAGAAGAGAAGAGCATAACAGAGGATGAGAGAGCAAAGTATAGTAAAGAAAAGTAGAGTAGAGCATATTAGAGTAGAGCAAAGTAGAATAGACTAGAATAGAGTGAGGTTAAGTTAGGCTAGGCTAGGCTAGAGTAGAGTATAGTAGAGCAGAGTAGAGTAAAATAGATTAGAGTATAGTAGAGTAGTGTAGAGCTAGGTTAGGTTAGGCTATGTTAGTGCATAGTAAAGAAGAGTATAGTAGAGTAGAGCAGAGGAAAGTAGAGCATAGAAAAGTAGAGAAGAGCATAGTAGAGCAGAGCATAACAAAATAGAGTAGAGTAGACTAGAGTAGAGCTAGGTTATGCTAGGCTAGGATAGGCTCGACTACAGTAGAGTACGGTAAAATTGAGTAGAGTAGAGTTGAGTAGAGCTGAGCTAGATTCGAATAGGCTAGGCTATGCTAAGTTAGTATATGGTATAGTAGAGTAAAGTAGAGTAGAGTTAGGTTGGGCTAGGTTAGAGTAGGCTAGGGTGTGGCAGGCTTAGCTAAGTATGCTAAGTTTGGCTAGGCTAAAGTAGAGAGTTGACTAGAGTAAAGTAAAGCTATGTTAGGCTAGGCTAGGTTAGGCTAAGCTAGGTTAGGCTAGAGCAGAGTAGAGTAGAGTAGAAATAAGTAGAGAAGAGTAGAGCAGACTAGAGTAGAATAGAGTAGATTAAAGTAGAGTAGAGTATAACAAAGTAGAGTAGAGTAGAGCAAAGAAGAGTAGAGGTAAGTTAGGCTAAGCTCGATTAGGTCAGGCTAAGTTTGTCAAGGCTATGCTAGGCTAGGTTAGAGTAGAGCAGAGTAGAGCCAAGGAAAGTAGAGCTCAGTAGAGTAGATTAGATTAGGATAGTACTAAGCTGGCTAGGCCAAACTAGTTGGGCTGGGATAGGCTATGGTAGGCTAGGCTGGGCTAAGTTAGCATAGATTAGAGTAGAGTAGAGTAGAATAAAGTGGAGTTGAGCTTAATTAGGTTAGGCTAAAATAAAGAGCATAGTGGAGTAAAGTAGAGTATAATGGAGCAAAACAAAGAAGTGTAGAGCATAGCAGTGCAGAGTAGAGGAGAGCTAGGTTAGGCTAAGCTAGGCTAGTTTAGATTATGCTATGCTAGGTAAGACAATGCTATGTTAGAGTGGAGTATAGTAGAGTAGAGATAGAATAGGTATGGCTAAGCTAGGAAAGGATAAGCTAGAGTAGAGTAGAGCAAAGTAGAGCTAAATTAGGCTTGGTTATGATAGGCTAGAGTTGAGTAGAGTATAATAAAGTAGTGTAAATTAAAGTAGAGTGTGGTGAGGAGAGTAGAGTAGAGTAGAGAAAAGCATAGCAAAGTAGTGTAGAATAAAAGAGTATATCAGAGCAATGTAGAGCAGAGCAGAGTAAACCAGAGCAGTGTAGAGCAGAATAGAACAAAGGAGACTAAAGGTAGGTTAAGTTGTGCTAAGAAAGGCTTGGCAAGTATATAATATAGTAGAGTAGGGTTTAGTATCATATAGTGGAGTAAAGTAGAGTTAAGTTAGGCTAGGATAGGTCAGGGTTGGCTAGGTTATGCTAGAGTAGAGTAGAATAGAGTTTAAAAGAGTAGAGTAGAGTATAATGGAGTAAAGTATAATAGATCTATGTTAGGCTAGGCTAGGCTTGAGTAAAGTTGAGTAGAGTAAGGTATAGCTAGTTAGTCTAGGCTAGGATATAGTATTATAGAGCTTAATAGAGTATAGTAGAGAAGAGAAAAGTAGACGAATAGAGTAGAGCAGAGTAAAGTAGAGTAGAGCAGGGTAGAGCTAGGTTATGCTAAGATAAGCTAGGTTAAGCTAAGCTAGAGTGGTGTAGATTAGAGCTAGGTTAGGCTTGGCTAGGCTAGACTTGGTTAGAGTAGAGTAAAGTAGAGTATAAAAGAGTATAATAGAGTAGAGAAGAGTAGAGTAGAATAGGGTGGAGCTATGTTTGGCTAAGCTTGGCTAGCCTATGTTAGGCTTGGCTAGGCTAAGCTAGGGTAGAGTAAAGTAGAGTAGACCTAGGTTAGTATAGTCTAGGCTAGGCTACGTTAGAGTATAATTGAGTAGAGTAAAGTACAACTTGGTTTGGCTAGGCTATTCTAGTGTAGGTTAAACTAGCCTAGAGTAGACTAGAGTAGAGTAGAGTGGAGTAGAGCATAGTAGAGTAAAGCAAAGTAGAGTAGAGTAGAGTAGAGTAGAGAAGACCAAAGAAGAGTAGAGTAGGGTAAAGTAGAGTAAAGAAGTGTAGAGTAGAGCATAATAGAGTAATGTAGAGCAAAGTAGAGTAGGGCTATTTAGGCTAGGCTAGGTTAGTGTAGAGTAGAGTAGAGTAAAGTATAATAAAGTAGAGCTAGTTTAGGCTAGGCTAGGTTATGCAAGAATAGGTAAGGCTAGGCTAGGCTAGAGTAGAATAGAGTAGACTAAAGCAGAGTAGAGTAGAGTAGAGAAGAGTAGAGCTAGGTTATTCTTGGCTAGGCTAGAGTACAGTAGAGTAGATAAGAGAAGAGTAGAGAAGGGCATAAAAGAGTAGAGTAGAGCAAAGCAGTGTAGAGTAAAAGAAGGTTAGGCTAGGTGAGGTAAGGCTAAAGCTAAGTAAAGTCTTGCTATGCTAGGCCTTGTTGGGATAGAGTAAAGAAGTATAAAGTAGAGTAGAATAGAGTAGAGAAGCATAGAGCAGAGCAGAGTAGAGCAGAGCAAAACAAGATTACGCTTGGCTAGGCTAGGTTAAGCTGTGCTAGACTATAGCAGAGCAGAGCTAGGTTAGGTTAGGCTAGGTTTTAGTAAAGTGGAGTAGAGTAAACCAGAACATATTAGAGTAGAGTAGAGTAGTTTATAGTAGAGTAGAGTTGAGCAAGATTAGACTAAGCTAGGCTAGGCTAAGTTAGGCTATGCTAGAGTATGGAGTAGAGCAAAGAAGAGTAGGATGGAGCAGAGCATAGTAAAGTAGAACAAAACTAGGCTAGGCTAAGCTTGGCTAGGCAAGGCTATGTTAAGCAAGGCTTAACTAGAGAAGAGTAGAGTAGAGCTTGGTTAGACTAAGTTAGATTAGAGTAGAGTAGAGTGGAATAGAGTAGGTAAGAATATAGTTGAGTAGAGCTAGTTTAGGGAAAGCTAGGCTATAGTGGAGTAGGCTAGGCAAGGATAGACTAGACTAGAGTAGAGTAGAGTAAAGCTAAGTGAAGCTAGGCTAAGCTAGGCTGGGCTAGAGTAGAGTAGAGTACTGTTGAGTAGAATAGAGTAGAGTAGATCAAAGTAGAGTAGAGTAGAGCAAAGCAAAGAAGAGTGGAGTGTAACAAAGTGGAAGAGTAGAGTAGAGAAATGCAAAATAGAGTAGAGCACAACAATACAGAACAGAGCAAAATAAAGTAGAAAACAGCAAAACTAGGTTAGGCTAATCTTGGCTAAGTTAAGCTAGAGTAGAGTAGATTAGAGTAGAGCTAAGTTAGGTTAGGTAGGCTAGGCTCTACTAGAGTAGAGTAGAGTTGAGTAGAGTAGTTAGAGTAAAATAACATAGAGCTAGGTTAAGCTAGGGTAGGCTAAGATAGAGTAGAGCAGAGTAGAGTGGAGCAAAGTAGAGTAAAAATGAGTAATATAGAGCAGAGCAGAGAAGAGTAGAGCAGAGTAGAGCTTGGCTAGGCTAAGCTGGGTTAAGCTAGGCTAGAGTAGTGTAGATTAGGGCTATGTTGGGCTTGGCTAGGCTAGGCTTTGTTTACATAGAGTAGAGTAGAGCAAAGAAGAGTAGAGAAGAGTTGAATAGAGTAGAGTAGAGCAGTGTAAAGTAGAGCTAGGTTATGCTAACCTAGCATAGGCTTGGTTAGACAAAGTTATCCTTGGTTATGTTAGGCTAGGCTGGGTTAGAGTAGAGTAGAGTAGGGCTAGGGTAGGCTAAGCTAGGCTAGAGTACAATAAAGTAGAGTATGGAGTAGAGCAAAGCAGAGCAAAGTAAAGCAAATTAGAGCAGCACAGAGCATAAAAAAATAGAATATAACACAATAGAGCAGAGTAGAGCAGAGCTAGGTTAAGCTAGGTTAAGCTAGAGTGGAGCAGAATAGAGCTAGGTTACGCTAGGCTAGGAAATGTTAAAGTAGAGTTGAGTAGAGTAGAGTAGAGTAGAATAGAGTATAGTAGAGTATAGTAGAGTAGAGTAAAGTGCAATAAAGTAGAGTAGAGCTAGGTTAAGCTAGGCTAGGCTAGGACAGGCTAGGCTTGGTTGGACTAGAGTAGAGTAGAGTAAAGCAGAGCAAAGTAAAGAAAAGCAAAGCAGAGTAGAGCAGTGTAGAGTAGAGCATTACAAAGAAGGCAATAGAAGAGCATAGCAGAGTAGAGTAGAGCAGAGTAGAGTAGAGCCAAATAGAGCATAGTAGTGTATGGTATAGCACAGTAGAGTAGAGTAGAGCTTGGTTAGGCCAAGTTAGGCTAAGCAAGCCTTGGTTAGGCTAAGTTAGACTAGACTAGATTAAAGTAGGGTAGAGTAGAGTATAGTAGAGTAAAGCAATATAGAATAGAGTATATTAGAGTAGAGTAGCATTGAGCTAGGTTAGGCTAAGTTGGGCTCGGCTAGGCTAGATTAGGTTAGGCTAGGCTAGAGTACAGTAGAGTAGAGTTGAGTAGAGCTAGGTTTGGTTAGGCTAGGCTAAGTTAGAGTAGAGTAGAGTTGAGTTGAGTAGAGTAGAGTAGAGTAGAGTATAGTATAATAGACCAGAGAAGAGCCATATGGAGTAGAGCAAAGCAGAGTAGAACAGAGCATAGCATAGTAGTGTAGAGTAGAGCTAGGTTAGTCTAGGTTAGGGTAGGCTAAGATAAGCTAGAGTAAAATAGTGAAGAATATAATAGAGTATAGAAGAATAGAGCTAGGTTAGGTTAAGCTTGGAGAGGCTATGTTAGAGTAGAGTATAATAGAGTAGATTAGAGTAGTATAGTAGAGTATAATAGAGTAAATTAAAGTAGAGCTAGGTTAGGCTAGGCTAAGAAAGGCTAGGATAGGCTAGGCTAGGTTAGAGTTGAGTAGAGTAGGGTAAAGTAAAGAATAATAGAGAAGAGAAGATATAGTAGAGTAGAGTATAGCAAAGTAGAGCAAGGTTTGGAAAGGTTAGGCTAGGCTATAGTAGATTAGAGAAGAGCAAGGTTAGGCTAGGTTAGGTTTGGCTCTGATAGAGTAAAGTAGAGTAAAGTTAAGAGGAGTAGATTAGAGTAGAGTAGAGTAGAGTAGAGTAAAGTAGAGTGGAGTAGAGTAGAGTAGAGTTGGGTAGAGCTTGGTTAGGTTAGGCAATGCTTGATGAGGCTAGGCTAGAGTAGAGCAAAGTAGAGTAGAGTAGAGGTGAGTAGAGAAAAGCATTATGGAGCAGAGTAGAGTAGAGTAAGACAAAGCATAGTAGAGCAAAGCAAAATAGAGCATAGTAGAGCGAGGTTAGACGTGGTTTGGGTAGGTTAGGCAAAGCTAGAGTAGAGCAGAGTAGAGTAGAGTAGAAGAGAGAAGAATAGAGCTAAGTTAAGCAAAGCTAGGATAGGCTAAGTTGGAGTATAATAAAGTAGAGTATAGTATAATAGATTATAATAGAGTAAATTAAAGTAGAGCTAAGTTAAGCTAAGCAGGGCTAGGTTATGCCAGGCTAGACTAGGTTAGGCTAAGCTAGGCTAGAGTAGAGTAGAGCGAGTAGAGTAGAGAAGAGTAGATTAGGGTAGAGTAAAGTATGGTAGAACTTGGTTAGGATAGGCTAGGCTCTGGTAGAGTAAAGAAGAGTAGAGTAGAGTAGAGTAGAAAAGAGTAAAGCAGTGCAGAGTAGAGAAAAGTAGAGTACAGTAAAGTAGAATAGAGTAGGGCAGAGTAGAGCTAGGTTAGGTAAAAGCTAGGCTAGGCAAGGCTCAATTATAGTAAATTAAAGAAGAGCTAAGTTAGGCTAGGATATGCTAGGATAGGTTAAAGAAGAGTACAGTAGAGTACGATGGAGTGGAGTAGATTATATTATAGTAGAGTAGAGTAAAGTAGAGTAGAGCAAAGTAGAGTAGAGTAGAGTAGAGCTAAGTTTGGCTAAGGTAAGCAAGGCTAGGTTAGGCTGTGGTTTGCTAGCTTAGGCTAGGCTATATTAGAGTAGAGTAGAGTTGAGCTAGGTTAGGGTAAGCTATGCTAGGCTATGCTAAAATATATGGTAGAAAATAATAGAGTAGAGCAGAGTATAGTAGAGTAGAGTTTATCAGAGCAGAGAAGAGTAGAGTAGAGCATAGTATAACAAAGTAGAGTAGGGTAGAGTAGAGCTAGTTTAGGCTAAGAAAGGCTAGGCTAGGTAAGTCTAGGGTAGAGTAGAGTAGTGTAGAGTAGAGCTTGGTTAGGTTATGCTAGGCTATGTTAGTGTCGAATAGATTAGAGTAGAGTATAGTCCAGTAGATTAGAGTAAAGTAGAGTGTAGTTTAGCTAGGTTAGGCTAAGCTAGGCTAGGCTTCGCCAGGCTAAGGTAGGCTAGACTAAGATAGGAAAGACTATAGTAGAGTAGAGTCAAATAAAGTACAGCTAGGTTAGGCTAGAGTAAAGTAGGGTAGATTATAGTAGAGTAGAGTAGACCATAGTAAAGTAGAGTAGACTAGAGGAGAGGAGAAGAGAGTTGAGCGGAGTAGAGAAGAGTAGAGCTGAGTGGAGCAAAGTAATGCAAGGTAGATTAGAGTAGGGTGAAGTAATGTAGAGCAGACCAGAGTAGAGCAGAGTAGAGTATAACAAAGGTAGTTTAGGTAAGGGTAGGCTAGGTTAAGCTAGGCTTCGTTAGAGTAGAAGTAGAGTAGAGTAGAGTATAGTAGAGAAGAGCTAGCTTTTTTTTGGCTAGGGTAGGTTAAGCCTGGCTAGGCTAGGCATGGTAAGGCTCGAGTAGGGTAGAGCAGAGTAGTGTAGAGTGGAGTGGAGTAGAGTAGAGCAAGATTAGGCTAGGTTAGGCTATGCTCTTGTATAGTACAGTGGATTATAATATAGTAGAGTAGAGTAGAGTAGAGTAGAATCGAAAAGGGTAGAGGATAGTATAGTAAAGTAGAGTAGAGTAGAGTAAAGTAGAGTATAGTAGAGTAAAGAAGATAAGAGGACTGTAAAGGAGAGGAGAGTAGAGCTGCATAGAGTAGGGAATAGTGGAGCAAAACAAAGAAAAGTAGAGCATAGTAGAGTAGAGTAGAGTGAGATAGAATAGAGTAGAACATAATAGAGCAAATTAGACCAGAACAAAAAAATAATAACAGAGTATAAGAGAGCAAAATAGAGTAAAGAAAAGTAGAGTAGAGCAGAGTAGAGTAGATTAAGGTTAGGTTAGGCTAGTGTAGAGTAAAGTTGAGTAGAGTTGAATAGAGTAGAGTAGAGCAGGGCTAAGTTAGGTTAGGCTAGGCAAGTGTACAATAAAGTAGAGTAGAGTAGAGCAGAATAAAGATGGGCAAAGTAGAGCATAGCATAATAAAGAAGAGTATAGCAGAGCAGACCAGGGATGAGCGAGGTTTGGCTAGAGTAGACTAGTGTAGAATAGGGTCGAATAGAATTGAGTTGAGCTAGTTTAGGATAGGCTTGGCTAGGCTAAGTTAGAGTAGATAATGGTAGAGTAAAGATTAGTAGAGCTAGGTTAAGCTAGGCTAGAGTAGAGGAGAGTAGAGTAGAGTGGAGTAGAGTAGAGTAGAGTAGAGCAGAGTAGGGTAGAGTAGAGTAGAGTAGAGCTAGGTTTGATTGGGCTAAGCTTAAGCTAGGCTAGGCCACACTAGAGTAGAGTAGAGTAGAGTAGAGTAGAGTAGTGTAGAGTAGAGCAGAGCAAAGCAGAAAAGAGTAGAGTAAGGTAGAGCAGATTAAAGCAAAGCAGAGAGCAGGGCAGAGAAGAGTAGTGCTAAGTTATGCTAAGCCAAGTTAGGCTAAGTTATGTTTGGCTAGGCTAAGTTATGCTAGGTTAGGCTATACTACGACAAGCTAGGCTGGGCTAAGGTATAGAAGAGTAGAGTATAGTAGAGTAAGGCTACATTAGGCTTGGTTAGGCTAGGCTTAGTTAGTGTAAGTAGAGTAGACTGAAGTAGAGCAGAGAAGAGTAGAATAGAGTAGAGTAGAGCATTATAGTGTATAGTTATGTTAGGTTAGGGGAGGCTAAGCTTGGCTAGGCCAAGTTATTTTAGGTTAGGTTAGGTTAAGCTTGGCTAAAATAGAGTAGTGTAGAGTAGAGCTAAGTTGTGCTAGGCCGGGCTAAAGTAATATATAGTAGAGCAAAGTAGAACAACACAAATTAAAGCAAAGTTGAGCAAAGTAGAGCAAAATGGAGCAGAGCATAATACAACAGAGTAGAATAGAGCAGAGCTAGGTTAGGCTAGGTTAGGTGATGTAAGCATAGGCTAAGCTAAAGTAGAGTAGAGTATAGCTAGGTTTGGCTTGGCTAGGCTATGTTAAAGTGAAGTTGCATAGAGTAGAGTAGAGTAGGGTAGAGTAGAGTCTAGTAGAGTAGGGTAGAGTACAATGGAGCAGAGTAAAGGAAGGTTAAATAAGGATAGGCCAAGGTAGGCTTTGGTAGGCTAGGCTAGGTTGGATTAAAGTAGAGTAGAGTAATGTAGAGTAGAACTCAGTTAGCATAGGCTAGGATAAAGTAGAGTAGCATAGAGTATAGTAGAGAAAAGAAGTTTAGAGAAGAGCAAAGCAAAGCAGAATAGTGCAGAGCATAGCAGAGTAAAGAAGACAAGAGAAGAGCATAGTAGAGTAAAGAAGAGCAAAGTAGAGTAGAGTAGAATAGGGAATAGTTAGGTAGAGTAGAGCATAGTAGAGTAGAGTAGAGCTTGGTTAGGCCAAGTTAGGCTAAGCTAGGCTAGGCTTGTTTAGGCTAGGTTAGAGTAGAGTAGAGTAGAGTTTAGTAGAGTAGGGTAAAGTAGAGTAGAGTATAGTAAACTAGAGTAGAGTAGAGCTATGTTAGGCTAAGCTAGGCTAGCTAAGTTTTGCTAAGTTAGGCTAGGCTAGAGTAGAGAGTAGAGTAGAACTAGGTTAAGTTAGGTTATGATAGGCTAGGCTAAAGTAGAGTAGAGTAGAGTAGCGCAGAGAAATGTGGAGCAAAGAAGAGCATAGCATAACATAGCATAACAGTGTAGAGTAGAGCTTGGTTAGTCTAGGTTATGGTAGGCTAGGATAGGCTAGAGTAGAATAGAGTAGAGTAGAGTAGAGTAGAGTGTAGAAGAAAAGAGCTAGATTAAGTTAGGCTAGGCAAGGCTAGGTTAGAGTACAATATAGTAGAGCAGAGTAGAGTAGAGCATAATAGAGTATAGTAGAGTAAAGTAGAAGAGAGCTAGGTTATGCTAAGCAAGGATAGGCTAATCATAGCGAGGTTAGCCTAGGCTAGGCTAGAGTAGAGTACAGTAAAGTAAAGAATAGTAGAGTAGAGTAGAGCTAGGTTAATCTAGAGTAGGTTATGCTAGGCTCGAGTAAAGTAGAGCAGAGTATAGTAGAGCAGAGCAAAGAAGAGTAGAGTAGAGTAAGGTAGGGCAAAGTAGAGCAGAGTTTGAGTAGAGTACAGTAGAGTAGAGTAAGGTTAGGAAAGGCTAGGCTAGGCTTTTCTAGATTAGAGTAGAGCAAGGTTAAGCTAGGTTAGGTTAGGCTAGGTTAGAATAGAGTAGAGTAGGGTAAAGTAGAGTGGATTAGAGTAGCATTGGGTAGAGTAGAGTAGAGTAGGGTAGACTATTGCTAGGTTAGGTTAGGCAAGGTTGGGCTAGGCTAGGCTAAAGTTGAGTGGAGTAGTTTAGAGTGGGTCATAGTAGAGTTTAGTAGAGTAGAGCAGAGAAAAGTGTTGAAGAGTAGAGCATAGTAGATTAGGGCAGAGCAGAGTAGAGTAAAGCAAAATAGAGCATAGTAGAGCAAGGTTAGTCTAGGTTTTGGTAGGCTAGGCTATGCTAGAGTAGAGTAGATTAGAGAAAAATAGAGCTAAGTTAAGTTAAGATAGGCTTTATTAGGTTAGAGTATAGTAGAGTATAGTATAGTACATTATAGTAGAGTCAAGTAGAGTAGAGCAAGATTAGGCTAGGCTATGCTAGACTAGGTTGGGCTAGGCTAGGGTAGAGTAGAGTAGAATATAGTAGAGAAGAGAAGATTTTAGTAGAGTAGAGTAAAGAAAGGTATGGCTTGGTTACCTTAGGCTACGCTTGACTAGAGTAAAGAAGAGTGGAGTAGAGTAGAGCAGAGAAGAGTAGAGTAGTACAGAGCAAAAAAAAGTGGAGTACAGCAGAGCAGAGTAGAGTAAGGAAGAGTAGAGCTATGTCAGGCTAGACAAGGCTCAGTTATAGTAAAGTAAAGAAGAGCTAGGTTATTCTAGGATTGGTTAGGCTAGGATAGAGATGAGTAGAGTAGAGTAAAGTAGAGTGTAGTAGATGATAGTAGAGTATAATTGAATGGAGTAGAGTAGGGTAAGGTAAAGTAGAGTAGAGTAGAGTGAAGTTAGGATAAGCTAAGCTAGGCTAGACTAGGCTATGGTTTGTTGGGCTAAGCTAGGCTAAGGTAGAGTAGAGTAGAGTAAAGCTAGGTTAGGTTAGGTTATGCTAGGTTAGGCTAGAATATAGTGTAGATAACAGTAGAGTAGAGTAGAGTAGAGCAGGATAGAAAAAAGTAGAGTAGAGCATAGCATAACATTGTAAAGTAGGGTAGAGTAGAGCAAGGTTAGCCTAAGAAAGGTTAGGCTAGAGTAGAGTACAGTAGTGCAGAGTAGAGCTTGGTTAGGTCAGGCTAGGCTATGTTAGAGTTTAGTATAATAGAGTAGTGTAGGGTAAAGGTGATTACAGTAGAGTAGAGTGTAGTTAAGCAAGGTTAGGCTAGGCCAAGCTAGGGCCAGGCTAGACTATAGTAGAGTATAGTATAGTATAGTAGAGTAGAGTAGAGCTAGGTCAGGTTAGGCTAGGCTAAGTTAGGCTAGGCTAGAGTAAGGTAGGGTAGAATAGAGTAGAGTAGAGTGGAGAAAAGTTGAGTAGAGTAGAGTACACTAGAGGATAGGAGAGGGGATAGAGGTGAGAAGAATAGAGCAGAGTAGAGTTGAGTGGGGCAGAGCAAAAGAGGGGAGCAGAGCAATACAATATAAAGTAGAGAAAGGTAAAGCAATGTAGAGTAGACCAGAGTAGAGTAGAGTAGGGCTAGGTTAGGCTAGGGTAGGCTCGGCTAAGTTAGACAAGGTTAGAGTAAAAGTAGTGTAGAGTTGGGTAGTGTAGAGTAGAGATAGGTTTAGCTTTGCTAAGGTAGGCTAAACTAGGTTAGGCTAGGTGTGGCTAGGCTATTTTAGGATAGAGTAGTATAGAGTAGAGTAGAGTAGAGTGTAGTATATTAGAACTAGATTAAGCTAGGCTGGGCTATGCTAGTGTATAGTAAAGTAGAGTAGAGTAAAGTAGGATAGGGAAGAGTAGAGTGTAGTATAGTAGAGTAGAGTAAAGAAGATGAGAAGAGTGTAAAAGAGAGGAGAGGAGAGCAGATCAAAGTAGAGTAGAGCAAACCAGAGTATAGTAGAGTAAAGCAGAGTGAGGTAGAATAGAGTAGAGCATAACAGAGCAGTCTAGAGCCAAAAAAGAATAAAAGATTAGAAAAGAGCAAAGTAGAGTAGAGAAAAGCAGAGTAGAGCAGAGTAAAGCATAACAGAGTATAGTAGAGTAAAGAAGATTAAGGTTAGGCTAAGCTAGATTAGTGTAGAGTAGAGTAGAGCTAGGTTGGGCTAAGCTAGGCTAGGGTATAGTAGAGTAGAGTATAATAGAGAAGAGTAGAGTAGAGTAGAATGGAGAAGAGAAAAGTAGAGCATAATAGAATAGAGCAAAGTAGAGCAGAGTAGACCAGAGGAGAGCTAGGTTTGGCTAAAGTAGACTAGAGTATAATAGTGGAGGGTACAGTAGAGTTGAGCTTGGTTATGATAGGCTTGGCTAGGCTAAGTTAGAGTAGAGTATGGTAGAGTAAAGTTTAGTAGAGCTAGGTTAGGCTAGGCTAAGATATGCTTGACAAGTGCAGGGTAGAGTGGAGTAGAGTAGAGCATAGTTTAATAGAGTAGAGTAGAGTAGAGTATAGCAAGGTTTGATTGAGCGAAGCTAAGCTAGGCTAGGTTAGGCTCGGGTCGACTAGGTTAGGCTAAAGAAGTGTAGAGTAGAGTTTAGTAAAGCTAGGTTAGGTTAGGCTAGGTTAAGCTAAGTTAGGCTAGGCTAGAGTAGAGTAGAGTAGAGTAAAGTAAAGCAAAGCAAATTAGAGTAGAGTAGGTTAGGGTAGGGTAGAGTAGAGGAGAGTAGATTAAAGTATAGCAGAGAGCAGAGTAGAGAAGAGTAGTGCTAAGTTAGGTTAAGCTACGTTAGGCTAAGCTATGTTAGGCTAGGCTAAGCTATGTTAGGTTAGGCTATACTATAGTTGGCTAGGCTTGGCTAGGGTATAGAAGAGTAGAGTAGAGTAGAGCAGAGTAGAGTAAGGCTAGGTTAGGCTTGGGTAAGCTAGGCTAGGCAAGAGTATAGTGCAGAGCAAAGTAGAATAGAGTAAAGGTTAGACTATGCAAGGTTAGACTAGAGTTGGGACAAATAGAGTAAAGTAGAGTAGATTATAGTAGAGTAAAGCTAGGTTCAATTAGACAAGACTAAGGTATGATAAGTAAGACTGGGCTAGGCTAGAGTAGAGTAGAGTAGAGCAGAGCAGAGCTTGGTTGGTTTAAGCTAAGCTAGGCTAGATTGGAGCAGAGTAAAGTAGAGAAGAACAGAGCAAAGCAAAGCAGAGTAGAGTAGATTAGAGCAGAGTAAAGATGAGTAAAGAAGAGTAGAGCTTTGTAAGGCTAAGCTAGGTTAAGCTAGGCTAGGTTAGGCTAGGCTAGGTAAGGCTAAGTTGGGCAAGGTTATGGTAAGCTAGCTTAGGCTATGCTAGAGTAGAGTAAGGTAGTGTAAAGTAGAGTAAAGTAGAGAATTATTAGGCTATGCTAGGTGAGAGTGTAGAGTAAAGTATAATAGAGTAGAGCAAAGTGGAGTAAAGAAGAGTAGAGCAGAGTATAAAAGAGTAGAGTAGAGCTGAGCATAGTAGAGTAGAAGAGTGTTAGGTTTGGCTAAGTTACGTTAGGTTTGGCTAAGTTAGGCTAGCTTAGGCAAGGATAGACTGGAGTAAAGTAGAGTAAAGTAGAGTAGAGCTTTGTTAGGCTAAGCTAGGCTAGGTTAGAGTAGAGATTAGTAGAGTAAAGTTGAGTAGAGTAGAGTAGAGTATAATAAAGAAAAGCTTGGTTAGCCCAGGCTAGGCCAGGTTAGATTAGATTAGAGTAGAGTAGAGTAAAGCTAGGTTAGGCTAGGCCAGGATAGGCTAGGAAAGAGTAAAGTAGAGTAGAGTAGAGTACGGTAGACTAGAGTAGAGTAAAGCAAAGCATAGTAAGTAGAGAAGAGTTGACTAGAGGACAGGAGAGTAAAGTATAGTAATGCAAAGTAGAGCAAAGTAGAGTAGAGTAGAGCAAAGTAGAATAGCAGAGTAGAGAAATGCAAAGTAGAGCTGAGCAGTGTAGAGTAGAGTAGAGTAAAGTAGAGCTAGTTTAGGCTATGTTAGGCTAGGCATGCTTAGGCAAGGGTATATTAGAGTAGAGTACAAAGAGTAATGTATTTTAGATTATCACTAGGTTTGGCTAGGCTAGGCTAGGGCATACTCGACTAGGCATGAGTATAATAGAGTAGAGTAAAGCAGGGTAGAGCAAAGTAGAGCAAAGAAAAAAGAGCAAAGCAGAGCAAAGTAGACAAGAGAAGAAGAGCAAAGCAAAGCAATGTAGAAAAAAACATATTAGAGTATAGAAGTATAGAGTAGAGTAAAATAGAGTAGAGTAGAGTAGAGCAGAGTAGAGTAGAGTAAGGTTATGAAATATTAAGCTAGGCTAAGCTAGATTAGAGTAGAATTTAGTAAGATAAAGTAGAGTGTACCTAGGTTATGCAAGGTTAGGCTAGGGAAGGCTATGCTAGGCTAGAGTAGAGTAGAGTGGAGTATAGTAGAGTAGAGTAGAGTAAACTAGAATAGGGCTAGGTTAGGCTAAGTAAGGTAAGCTAAGCTAGGCTAGGCAAAGCTAGAGTAAGGTAGAGTAGAGCTAGGTTAGTCTAGGCTAGGATAGAGTATAATAGAGCAGAGTAGAGTAGAGTAGAGTAAATAAGAGAAGAGCAGACCAAGTAGAGTAGTGTAGAAAAGAGCATAGTAGAGTAGAGTAGAGTAGAGAAGTGCTAAGTTAGGTTAGGCTAAGTTTAGCTAGGTTAGAGTAGAGTAGAGTAGAGTAAATTGGAATATAATAGAGTAGAGTAGATCTAGCTTAGGTTTGGCTAGGGTAAGCCAGAGTAGAGTAGAGTAGAGCAGAGTAGAGTAGAGCAAAGTAGAGAAGAGCAGAGAAGAGCAGAGCAGTGCAAAGTAGAGAAAAGCAAAGTAGAGTAGAGCTAGGTCTGTCTAGTTTATGCTAGGCTAGGCTAAATGAGGGAAGAGTAGGGTAGAGTAAAGTAGAGTAGAGTAAAGTAGAGTAGAGTTGAGAAGAATAAAGTTGGGTTAGTCTAAGCTGATAGGCTAGGTTAGAGTAGAGTAGAGTAGAGTAAAGTATAATATAGTATAGTAAAGTAGAGTAGAGCCAGGTTAGGCAAGGCATGACTAGGCTAGGTTAGGCTTTGTTAAGCTAGTGTAGAGTAGAGTAGAAAGGGATAGAATTATGTATAGTAGAGTCGAGCAAGGTTAGACGAGGCTAGGCTGGGCTCAAGTAGAGTAGAGTAGACTAAATAAAAGTGGAGCATAATAAAGAAGAACAATATGGAGTAGAGCAAAGAAAAGCTTGGTTAGGCAAGGTTTGAGAAGAGTATAGCAAAGTAGAGTAGAGCAGAGTGGAGTAGAGTAGAGTATAGTAGTATAGAGCTAAGTTAGGTTAGGCTTGCTTTGGTAAAGCTAGGCTAGCTTAAGTTAGGCTAAGCTAAGCTAGGCTAGGCTAGGTTAGGCTATGATAGAGTGGAGTTGAGTAAACTTTAGTGAGGTTAGGCTGCACTATGCTATAGTATAATAGAGTAGAGTAGAGAAGAGAAGAGTAGGGCAGAGTGGAGTAAAGCAGAGTAGAGCTAAGTTTGGCTAGGCTAACATAGACAAGGCTAAGCTAGGCTATGCTAGAGTAGAGGAGAGTGGAGTACAGTTAGGTTAGGCTAAGCTAGGTAAGGCTAGGTTATAATATAGTAGAGTAGAGTAGAGTAGAGAAGAGTACAACTAAGTTAGCTTGGCTAGGTTAGAAAAGGCTAGGATGAAGTAGAGTAGAGTAGAGTAAAGAAGAGTATAATTAAGTAGAGTAGAGAAAGGTTAGGCTAAGATCGAGTATAATAAAGTAGAGTAGAGAACTGAAGAGCAGAGTAAAGTAGAGCAGAGTAGGGCAGAGCAAAGTACAGCTAGGTTAGGCTAGACTATGCTAGGCAAGATGCAAATATAATGAGGTATAGAAAAGAAAGGATGGGCTAGGCTTGGTTAGGATAGGTTATAGAAGAGTAATGTAGAGTTTAGTAGAGTTGAGTAGAGCGTTATGGAGTACAGTAGAATAGAGTAGAGTAGAATAGAATAAAGTAGAGCTAAGTTAGGCTATTGTTGGCTAGGCTAGGCTAAGCTATTGGAGAGCAGAGTAGAGTAGAGTAGAATATGGCTTTGTTAGACTAGCCTAGAGTATGGAAAAGAGAAGTGTAGAGTATACAGAGTAGAGCAAAGCAGAGTAGAGTAGAGTAAGTAGAGCATAGAAGAGCATAACATAATAGAGTAGAGTAGAGTAGAGCTAGGCTAGGCTAAGCTAGGCTAGGCTTGGCTAAGCTTTCTAAGATTGGCTAGGCTAGGCTAAGGCTATAGTAGAGTAGAGTAAAGTAGAGCTTAGTTAGGCTAAGCAAGGCTATGTTAGAGTAGAGTAGAGTAGAGTAGAGTAGAGTAGAGTAGAGTAAAGTAAAGTAGAGTAGAGTTTAGTAGAGTATAGAAGAGCAACGTTAAGCAAGGTTAGGCTTGGTTAGGTGAGGCTAGGTTAGGATAGATTAGTCTAGGCTATGCTAGGTTAGAGTATAGCAAAGTAGAGTAGAGTGTAGTAGAGTAGAGTAGAGCTGAGTTAGACAGGGCTAGGCTAGGTCAAATTAGAGTAGAATAGAGTAGTGTAGAGTAGAGTAGAGTAGGGTAGAGCAGAGTAGAGTAGAGTAGAAAAGAGGAGAAGAGAGGAGAGAAGAGCAGAATGGAGCAGAGCAGAAGGGAAGGATTGAGCAATGAAGAGTAGAGTAGAACAGCGTAGAGTAGAGTAGAGTAACGTAAAGCTATGTTAGGTTAGGGTATACTATGCTAAGCTAAGCTAGACCAGAGTAAAGTAGAGTAGCATTGTGTTGAGTTATGTTTGGCTATGCTACGGTTGTCTAAGTTAGGCTAGGTTAGAGTAGAATAGAGTAGAGTAGAGTGGAGTATTGTGAAGATAGATTAGGCTGGGCTATGGTAATGTATAATAGAGTATAATAGACTATAATAGAATAGAATAGAGTAGAGTAGAATAAAGAAGAGTAGACTAGAGTAGAGTAGAGTAGAGAAGATGAGAGGAGAGGTGAGAACTGGAGAGGAGAGTAGAAGAGAGGAGAGTAGAACAGAGCAAAGCTGAGTTGAGCATAGCAAAATAGATTGGAGTAAAGTAGAGTAGAGTAGAGTAGAGTAGAATAGAGCAGAGCAATGGCTAGGATTGAGTAATACATTGCAGAGTGGGGTAGTGTAGAGTAGAGAAGAGCATGGTAGAGTAAAGTAAGGTAGAGCTACATTAGGCTAGGGTATGCTAAACTAAGCTAGGCTAGACCAGAGTAGAGTTGAGTTGAGGTACGTTGGGCTATACTAGGGTTGGCTAAGTTAGGCTAGGCTAGAGTAGAGTATAGTAGAGTAGAGTAGAGTGGAATATTGTAATGATAGATTAGGTTAGCCTATGGTAATATATAGTAGAGTAGAATAGAATAAAATAGAGTAGAGTAGAGTAGAATAAAGACGAGTAGACTAGAGCAGAATAGGGTAGAGTAGAGTTGAGTAAAGAAGATAAGAGGAGAGAGGATAGGAGAGGAGAGGAGAGCAGAGCAGAGCAAAGCTAAGTAGAGCATTACAAATGTAGATTAGAGTAGAGCAGAGTAGAGCAGAGTAGAGAAGACCAGAATAGAGAAAAGCAAAGTAGAGCAGTCTAGAGTAGAGTAGAGAAGAGCATAGTATAGTAAAGGAGAGCAAAGTAGAGTAGAGAAAAGTGGAGTAGAGCAAAGTAGAGTAAAGCAAATTAAGGTTTGGTTAGGTTAGGCTATGTTAAGCTTATGTAGAGTAGAGTATAGTAGAATAGAGTAGAATAGAGTAAAGTAGAGTAGAGTAGAGTAGAGCTAGGTTAGGTTAGGTTACATTAGAGTATAGTGGAGTAGAGTAGAGTAGAGCAAAGTAGAGCAGAGCAGAATAGAGAATAGTAGAGTAGAGAAGAGGTTAGAAGAATTGAGCGAAGCAGAGCGGAGTAAGAAAACTAGACCAAAGCTAGGTTAGGCTAAGCTAGGCTAGAGTAGTGTAAACTACAATAGAATAGAGTATAGTAGAGTAAAGTTGAGCTAGGTTACGATTGGCAAGGCTAGGCTAAGTTGGAGTAGAGTGTAGTATAATAAAATAGAGTAGAGCTGGGATAGGCTAGGCAAAGCTATACTAGAGTTAGTTAGGCTAGGCTATGTTAGTTAGAGTAGAGTGGAGTAGAGTAGAGTAGATTAGAGTATACTAAAGTATAGTAAAGTAGAGTAGAGTAGAGTAGAGCCATGTTTCGTTGGGTTAAGCTAGGCTAGGCTAGGGTAGGTAGGCTAAGCTGGAGTAAAGTAGAGTAGAGTAGAGCAAGGTTAAGCTAAGCTAGGCTAGGCTAGAGTAGATTTGAGTAGAGCCGAGTAAAGTAGAGTAGAATAGAGTAGAGCAAAGTGGAGCAGATCAGAGTAGCACAGAGTAGAGTAGAGTAGAGTTGAGGAAAGAAGAGTAGAGCTAAGCTATGTTAGTCTAGGTTTGGCTAGGCTAGATTAAACTAGGCAAAGCCAGGACAGGCTAGACTAGGTTATTGTAGGCAAGGAATGGCTTGCTAGAGTAGAGTAGAGCAAAGTAAAGTAGACTAGAGCTTAGTTAAGCAAGGCTAAATAAGGCTAGGCTAGATTACAGAGTAGAGCTGAATAAAGGAGAGCAGAGTAGAGTAGAGCAGAGTGGAGTGGAGTAGAGTAGAGTTGAGAAGTAGAGTGGAATAGAGTAGAGCTAGGTTAGGCTAAGTGAAGCTAGGCTAGGTTAGCCTAGTGTAAAGTAGAGAAGTATAGAGTAGGGTAGAGCCTGGTTAGGCTAGGCCAGGTTAGGTTAGACTAGAGTAGAGTAAAAAAGAGTAATGTAGAGAAGAGAAAAGTAGTGTTTAGTAGAGTAGAGCAAGGTTATGCTAGGCTAGGTTAGGTTAGGTTATGCTAGACTAGAGTTGAGTAGAGTAGAGTAGAACTGAATAGTGACGAGTAGAGTTAGGTTAGACTAGGCTAGGTTAGGCTAGGCTGGAGTAGAGTAGAGTAAAGTAGAGCTAAATAGAGAAGAATAGTGTAAAGTAGAGCATGGTAGAGTAAAGTAGAGTAGATTAGAGAAGAGCAAAGAAGAGCGTAGTAGAGCAGAGCAGAGAAGAGTAGAGTTATGTTAGGTTAGGATAGGATACGCTAGGCTACCTTATGCTACGTTATGGTAGGCTAGTCTGGCCTAGGCTAGAGTAGAATAGAGTAGAGTAGAGTAGAGTAGTGCAGAGTTAGGTTTTGCTAGGCTAAGCTAGGCTAGTCTAGAGCATAGAGTAGAGCTGAGTAGAGTTGAGCATAGTAGAGCAGAGAGAAGTGTAGAGCAGAGTTGAGCGTAATAGGACATAGCAGAGCTTGGTTATATTAAGCAAAGCTTCGCTAGGCTAGGCTGGGCTAGGCAAGGATAAGCCAGAGTAAGGTCAAGTAGAGTAGAGTAAAGAAGAGCCTAGTTAGGCTAGGCTAAGCTAGGCTAGGTTAGACTAGAGTAGAGTATAGTATAATAGAGTAGAGTAGAGTAGAGTTTATTAGAAGAAAGCTAGGTTACGATAGGCTAGGCTAATGTAGGCTAGGTTAAGCTAGGCTAATGTAGGCTAAGTTAGGCTAGGTTAGGCTAGAGTGGAGTTGAGTAGAGTAGAGTAGAGCAAGGTTAGGCTGGGCTAGGTTAGGTAAAGCAAGGCTGGGCTAGAGTAGAGTAGAGTAGAGCAAAGTAGAGTAGAGTAGAGAAGAGCAAAGTAGAGCAAAGCTTAGTAAGATAGAGAAAGGTAGAGTAGATTAGAGCAGACCAAATCATAGTAGAGCATAATAGAGAATAATAGAGTTAAGTTAGTTTAACTTAGGTTAAGCTAGGCTATGTTATGCTAGGTTAAGCTAGGCTAGTTTATGGTAGTCTAGGTTGGGTTAGGCTAGAGTAATGTAGAGCAGAGTAAAGTAGAGTTAAGTTAGGCTAGGAGAGAGAACAGATCAGAGTAGAGTAGATTAGAGAAAAATGGAGTAGAGTAGAGAAGAGTAAAGCTGAGTTAAGCATAACAGAGTAAATTAGAGCTGACTAGAGCAAGGTTAGGTGAAGCTATGCTTGGTTAGGCTAAATTAGGGTAGGCTAAGCAAGGCTTGGACATAATAATGTAGCATAGAGTAGAGTAGACTAGAGCTTGGTTAGACTAGGCTAAGCTAGGTTAAACTAGTAAAGTAGAGTAAAGTACAATAAAGTAGAGTAGAGTATAATAAAGTAGAGCTAAGTTAGCCAGGCTAGGCTAGGGTAGGCTGTACTAGGCTAAGCTAGAATGGAGTAGAGTAGAGTTAGGTTAGGCTAGGCTAGGGTAGAGTAGGGTAGAGTAGTATGGAGTAGAGTAGAGTAGTGTAGATTAGAGTAGAGTAAAGTAGAGTAGATTAGAGCTAGGTTGGGCTATGCTAGGCAAGGCTAGGCTAGTAAGATTAGAGTAGAGTAGAGTAAAGAAGTGTTAAGTTAGACTAGGTGGGCTAGTCTAAGCTAGACTAAGCTAGAGTAGAGTAGAATAGAGTAAAGTAAAGTAGAGTAGAATAATGTAGAGTTGAGTAAAGTAGAGTAAAGCTAGGTTAGGCTAGGCTTTACTAAGTTGGGCTAGCTAGGTTAGAGTAGAGTAGAGTAGAGTATAGTAAAGTAGATTATAATTGAGTTGAATAGAGTTAGGCAGGGTTATACTAGCTTAAGGTGAATTAGAGTAGAGTAGAGTAGAGTAGAGAAGAGTAGAATAGAGTGGAGTAAAGTAGAGCAAAGTAGAGCATAACAAAGCAGAGTAAAGAAGAGTAAAGTATAGCAGAGCAAAGCTAGGTTAGTGTAGGTTAGGCTAGGCTAGGCCAGGCAAGGGATGGGTGAAGTATTATCGTAGAGTTGAGTAGAGAAGGATAGAGTAAGGTTAGGCTAAGCTAGGCTAAGCTAGGTTAGAGTAGAGCAAAGAAGAGTAGGGTAGATTAGAGTATAATAAAGTATAGTGGAGTAAAGTAGAATAGAGCTAGGTTAGGTTAGGCTAGACTAGGCTTGATTAGGCTGGGCTAAGCTTAAGTAGAGTAGAGTAGAGTAGATTAGAGAAGAGTAGAGTAGAGTTGAGTTGAGCAAAGTAAAGCTAGGTTAGGCTAGGCTAAACTAGGATCAGGTTGAGTAGAGTAGAGTATAGCAAAGAAGGGTAAAGAAAAGTAAAGCAAAGGATAGTAGAGAAAAGTAGAGCAGAGTAAAGAAGAGCTATTTTAAGCTAGGTTAGAGAAGAGTAGAGTAGGGTTAAGTGGAGTAGAATATAGTAGAGTAGAGTTGAGCTAGCTTGGCTAGGCTAGGTTAGGTTAGGCTAGGCTATGTTAGGCTAGGCTAAGCTAGGCTAGGCTAGGCTAGAGTAACGTAGAGTAGAGTAGACTTGTTTGAGGGTTGGCAAGGCTAGAGTACAATAGAGTAGATTAAATTAGAGTAGATTAGAGTAGAGTCGAGCATATTAAAGTAGAGTAGAGTAGAGCACAACATAAACAAACAAAGTATAGTAGAGCAGAGTAGTGCAATGCTAAGTTAGGCTAGGCTAAGCCAAGCTAGGTAAGGCTAGAGTGGAGCAAGGTTATGCTAAGCTAAGCTAATCTAGGATAGGTTAGAGTGGAGTAGAGTATAGTAGAGTAGAGTAAAGTAAAATGGCATAGGGAAAAGTTGAGTATAGTAGATTAGAGCGGAGTGGAGTAGAGTAGAGCTAAAAGTTAGGCTAGGCTAGGATAGGGCAAGCTAGGCTCAAGTATTTCAAGGCTAGGTTATGTTAGAGTAGAGTAGAGTAGAGTGGAGTAGAGTAGAGCTCTATTAGGCTGGACTAAGTGAGGTTAGGCTAGAATAGAGTAGAGTAGATTAGAACAAAGTAGAGAAGTGTAGAGTAGATACGAGCAGAGTAGAGTAGAGAAGTGCAAAGTAGAGCAGAGTAAAGTAGAGATAGAATAAAAGAGTAGAGCAAAGTATAGCAGAGTTAAGCTAAGTTAGGCTAAGCTCACCTAGGCTAGGTTATATTATGTATAGTAGAGTAAGGTAGTGAAGAGTAGAGTTGAGTAGAGTAGTGTAAAGTAGAGTTAATTATAGCATAGTTGAGTAGAGTAGAGTTGAGTTAAGCTAGGTTAAGCTAGCTTAGGCCTAGTTAGGCTAGGCTAGGCTAGGTTAGGATGTGCTAGCAACGAGTAGAGTAGAGCAGCATAGAGTAGAGTAGAGCAAGGTGAGGTTAGGCTAAGTTAAACTAGGTATAAGTAAAGTATAATAGACTATAGAAGAGCAGAGTAGAGTAAAGTAGAGTGGAGTAGAGCATGACAGAGAAGAGTAGAGTAGAGCTAAGTTAGGTTAGGCTAGGCTTTGCTAAGGAAGAGTACACTAGAGTAAAGTAGGGTATAGTGAGTAGAGTAGAGATAGATTTGGCTAAGCAAGCCTAGGTTAGGTTAGAGTAGAGTAGAGTAGACAAGAGTAGAGTAGAGTATAGTAGAGTATAGTATAGTAGAGTAGAGTAGAGCAAGGTTAGGCTAGGCTAGGGTAAGCTAGGCAAGGTTAGGCTTGGCTATGCTAGAGTACAGTACATTGGAGTAGAGAAGATTAGACAATAGTAGAGTTGAGCAAAAAAGAGTAAAACAAAGCAGAGCATAAAAAAATAGAGTATAGTAGAGTAGAGCAAAGCAAAGGTAGTTAGTTTAGGCTAGGCTAGGCTAGGTTAGAGTAGAGTTGAGTAGTGTAGAATAGAGTAGAGTAAAGGAGAGTATTGTGGGGGAGAGTAAAGATTGGGAGAGCAGAGTAGAGTAAAGCAGAATAGAGCAAAGAAGAGTAGAGTAGAGAAAAATATAGTAGTGCAAAAAAGAGTAGAGCAGAATAGAACAGAGTTAAGTTGGGCTAGGCTAAGTTAGTCTAAGCTTGGTTTGGCTTGGCAAGGCTAGAATAAAGTAGAGTAGAGTCGAGTAGAGTAGATTAGGGTAAAGTAGAGTAGAGATAAGTTAGGCTAGGCTAGGTTAGGCAAAACTAGGCTAAGCTAAAGTAGAGTAGTGTAGAGTAGAGTAGAGTAGAGTTGATCTAGGTTAAGTTAGGCTAAGTTAGAGTAGAGTAAAGTGGGGTAGAGCTAGATTAGGCTAGGGTTTGCAAGGCTTGGCTTGGCTAGGCTAGGCTAGAGTGTAACAAATTAGAGCAGAGTAGAGTAAAGCTAGGTTAGGCTAAGCTAGGCTAGTTAGACTAAACTAGGCTAGAGTAGGGTGGAGTGGAGAAAAGTAGTATAGAGTAAAATAGAGAAGAGTAGAATAGAGCAGAGTAGAGTAGATCAGAGTAGAGTATAATAGAGTAGAGTAGGGCAGAGTAGAGCTAGGTTAGGTTTGGCTTGGCTAGCCTAGAGTAGAGTAGAGTATAGTAGGGTAAGGTTAGGCTATGCTAGGTGAGGTTAGAATGGCTACCTTAGGATAAGTTAGAGTAAGGTAAACTAGAGTAGAGCAGAGTAGAGTAGAGCGGAGAAGAGCAAAGCAGAGTATAACACAGCAAAGTAGATTAGAGGAGTGCAGAAAAGTGTATAGTATAATAGAGATGAGCAAAGAAGAGTTTTGCATGATTAGGGTAAGCTAGGCTAAGCTAGGGTAGGCTAGACTAGGTTAGGCTACGTTAGTACAGAGTATAGTAGAGTAGAGTAGAGTAAAATAAAGTGGAGTAGAGTAGATTGGAGCTTGATTAGGTTGGGCTAAGCTTGGCTAGGCTAAGCAAGGCTATGCTATAATGGAGTAGTTTATGGTAGAGTAAAGTAGAGTAGAGTTTGGTTAGGCTAGGTTAGGCTAAGCAAGGCTAGAGTAGAGCAGAGTAGAGTAGAGTAGAGTAGAGTAGAGTAGAGTAGAGCAAAATAGAGTAGAGATAAGCAAGGTAGAGTATAGTAGAGTAGAGTTATATTAGGCTAGGCTAGGTTAGGCTAGGCTTGGTATGGTTAGGATAGGCAAGACTAGGTTAAAGTCAAGAATAGTAGAGTAGAGTAGTGCAGAGTTGAGCAGAGTAGAGTAGAGTAGAGGTAGGTTAGGATAAGAAAAGCTAGGTGAGGCTAGGCTAGGGTAGGTAAGGCCAGAGTAGAGTAGAGTAGTGCTAAGATAGGCTAAGCTAGGTAATGCTAGGCGAGAGTATAGAGTACAATACAGTAGAATAGAGCAGAGGATAGCATAGCATAGCAAAGTAGAGTAGAGCAGAGCATAGTAGATATAGCTTAGGCTAGGCTAGGCTTGGCAAGGCTTGGCTTGGCTAGGCTAGGCTAGAGTAGAGTAGAGTATAGTAGAGCTTGGTTAGGCAAGACTAGGCTAGATAAGAGTAGAGTAGAGTATAACAGAGTGGAATAGAGTAGAGCTAGGATGGGCTCGACAAAGCTAGGCTAGAGTATGCTAGTGTAGGCTAGGCTTGGATAGGCTAGGCAATAATAGAGTAGAGTAGGGCACAATAGAGTAGAGTGGAGTATAGTTGAGTTTGGTTAGGCTAAGCCAGAGTAGAGTAAAGTAGAGTAGAGTAGAGTAGAGTACAACAAAGTAAAATAGAGTAAAGAAGATTAGAGTAGAGTGGAGTAGAGTAGAGTATAATAGTGTAGAGCATAGTAGAGTAGTGTAGAGCAAAGTAGAGTAGAGCATAGTAGAGTGTAGCTGAGCTAGGTTAGGCTAGACATGTCTAGGCTAGGATAGGATAAAGTAAAGTAGAGTACAGTAGAGTATAGTAGTGTAGAGTAGAGTAAAGCTAGGTTAGGTTAGGCTAAGCTAGGCTAGGGTAGGCTAAGGTGGTCTTGGCAAGGCTAAGCTAGAGTAGAGTGGAGTAAAGTAGAGCTAGATAAGCTAGGCTGGGCTATGCTAACTAAGGCTAGAGTAGAGTAGAGTAGAGATGAGTAGAGTAGAATAAAGTAGAGTAGAGTAGATTAGAGTAGAGTAGAGTAGAATGGAGTAAAATATAATAGAGTAGAGGAGAGAATAATAAAGAAGAGGAGAGGATAGGATGATATAGTAGAATAAAGTAGAGAATAACAAAGAAGAGGAGAGTAGAGAAGAGCAAGTTAGAGCAGAGTAAAGCTTAGCAAAGTAAAACATAATTAATCAGAGTAGAGGAGAGAAGAGTAGAGCAAAGAAAAATGTAGCAGAGTTTAGCAAAACAGAGTAGAGTAGAGCAGAGCAAAGTTAGGCTAGGCTAAGTAGAGTAGAGTAGAGCAAAGTAGAGTATAGTAAAGCAGAGTAGAATAGGGAGAGCTTGGCAAGGATAGGCTATGTTAGAGTAGGGTAAAGTAGATTAAAGTAGACTAGAGCAGAGTAGAATAGAGTAGAGCTAGGTTAGGTTGAGCTAAGCTAGGCTATACTAGGCTAGGCTAGGGATGGCAAGGCTAAGCTAGGGTAAGCTAAGTTAGGCTAGAGTAGAGTTGAGTAGAGTTGAGTAAGGTAGAGTACAGTAGAGTTGAGTAGAGTGAAGCTAGGTTAAGCTAGGATGGCTAGGCCAGGAAAAGCTAGAGTAGAGTATAATAGAGCAGAGTAGAGCATAGCAAAGCAGCAAAGAGTAAGCAGAGCTAGTATAGGCTAGGCTAAAGTAAGATAGAATAGAGTAGAGTAAAGTAAAGTAGAACAAGGTTATGCTAGGCTAGGTTAAAGTAGAGTACTATCGAGTAGAGTAGAGATAAGTTTGGTTAGAGTAGAGTAGACTAGAGAAGAGTTTAGGAGAGTAGAGTAGAGAAGAGCAGAGTAGAGCAAAGTAAAGTAGAGTAGAGCAGAGCATAAAAGAGCTGAGCAGAGCTGAACAGAGTAGAGTGGAGCAGAATAGACTAATGTAGAGAGGAAAAAAGCATAGAAGAGTAGAGAAAAGTAGAGTACAATAGAATATAATATAGCTGGGTTAAGCTAAGCTATGCTAAGCTAGGCTAAAGTTTAGTAGAGTAGACTATAGTAGAGTAGGATTGAGTTAGGATAAGCTAAGATAGGCTTGAATAACATAAGTAGAGTAGAGTATAGTAGATCAGAGCAAAGCTAGGATAAGCTAAGCTAGGCTAAGCTAGGATAGGCCAGGTAAGGCTAGAGTAGAGTAGAGTAGAGCTTGGTTATACTTGGTTTAGCTAGAGTGTAGTAGAGCAGAGTAGAGCAGAGTAGAAGAGACTAGAGTAGAGTAGATTAGAGTAGAGTAGAGTAGAATAAAGTAGAGCTGAGTAGAGTAGAGTAGAGTAGCATTAAGATGAGCAAAGTAGAGCAAAGCAAAGTAGAACTTAGCAAAGTAGAGCAGAGCTAGGTTATGCTAAGCTAAGCTATGCTAAAGTAAAGTAGAGTAGGGCTAGTTAAGGTTAGGTTATGTTAAAGTAGCGTGGAATATAATAGATTAGAGTAGAGTAGAGTAGAGTAGAGTAGAGTAGAGCAGAGCTAGTTTAGGTTAGGTTATGCTAGGCTAGGTTAGGCTAGGCTATGTTATAGTAGAGTAGAGTTGAGTAAAGTAGAGTAGAGTAGAGTAGAGCTCGATTAGGCTAGGCTTGGCTAGACTAAGTTATAGTACAATAGAGTAAAATATATAAGAGTGGAGTAGATCAAAGGAGAGCAGAGCAAAGCAAAAAAAGTAGAGCAGAGTAGAGCAGAGCAGAGCAAAATAGAGCAGAGAGGAGCAAGGTAGAGTAGAAAAAAGTGGAGTTAAGCAAAGCAGAGTAGAGCAGAGCAGACAAAAGCTAGGATAGGCTAGGATAGGCTAGGCTAGCATAGGCTGGGCTAGGTGATGCTAAGCTAGAGTAGAGTAGAGTAAAGCAATGTTATGTTAGGCTAGGCTTGGCTAGGTTAGAGTAGAGTAAAGTAGAGCAAAGTATAGTAAAGTAGAGTAGAGATAGGTTAGCCTAAGCATAGTTGGGCTAGGATAGGCTAGGCTAGAATGTAATATAATATAGTAGAGTAGAGCTTAGTTAGGCTAAGATATGCTAAGCAAGAGTAGAGTAAAATAGAGTAGACCATAGAAGAGTAGAGTAGAGTTGTATAATGTAGAGTAGAGTAGAGTAGAGTAAAGCTAGGTTAGGCTAAGCTAGGCTAGGCTAGGTTATAGTAGAGTAGAGTATAGTACAATATAGTAGAGTAGAGCAAAGTGAGGCTACGTTTGGTAAGGGTTGGCTAGGCTAGGCTTGGTTAAGCTAGGTTAGAGTTGAGAAGAGTAGAGTATAGTAGAATAGAGTAAAATGGAGCAGAGTAGAGTAGAGAAGAGTAGAGCATAATAGAGCATAATAGAGTATAGCATAGTAGAGTAGAGTAGATAAGAGTGGAGCAAGGTTACGCTCGATTAAGCTAGGCTAGCATTGAGTACAATAGAGTATAATAGAGTATAGTAGAGTAGAGCTATGTTAGGCTACAATAGAATTGGCTCAACTATGCTAGTGTAGAGCAAAGAAGAGTGGAGTAGATTAGAGTTAGGTTAGGCTAGGCTAGGCTAGAGTCTAGAGAGTAGAGTAGAGTGGAGTAGAGTAGAGCATAGTAGAATAGAGTATAATAGAGCAGAGTAGAGCATAGCATAGTAAAGTAGAGCAAAGCAGAGAAAAGTTGAGTAGAGAAGAGAATAGTAGAGCTAGGTTAGACTTGGCTAAGCTTGGCTAGGCTAGAGTAGAATAGAGTAGAAGAGTAAAGTAGAGTAGATCTAGATTAGGCTAAGCTAAAAAAGGCTAAATGAGGATAAAGTAAACTGGAGTAAAGTAGAGTAGATTAGAATAGAACGGAGTAAAGAAGAGAAAAGAATAACAGAGCACAGTAGAGCAGAGCAGAGTAGAATAGAGTAGAGCAAAAAATTTTAGAGCAGAGCAAATTAAAGCAAAGCTAAGTTAGGTTAGGCTAAGTTAGGCTAGAGTAGGGTTGAGTAATGTAGAGATATGATAGGTTAGGTTAGGCTAGGTTAGCTAGGCTAGAGTAGTAGAGTAAAGTAGAGTAGAGCAGAGATAGGTTAGGTTACGTTAGGTTAGGTTAGGCTAGGCTAGGCTAGAGCAGTGTATAGTAGAGTAGAGTGGAACAGAGTAGAGAAGAGTGAAGTAGAGCAGAAAAGAGTAGGACAGAGCAAAGTAGAGTAGTAAAGATTAGATTAGAGTAGAGTAGAGTAGAGCTAAGCAGAGTGGAGTAGAGTAGAGCAGAGCTAGGTATAACAAGGATAGAGTAGAGTAGAGCAGAGTGGAGTATAGTATAATAGAGTAGAGTAGAGTAAGGCTAGGTTAAGCTAAGATAGCTTAGGCTAGGTAAGGCTAGGCTAGCTTAGGCCTTGCTCAAGTGGAGTAGAGTATAGTTTAGTAGAGTAGAGTTGAGTATAGCTAATTTTGGTTAAGCTAATCTAGGCTAGGTTTATTTAATGTAGAGTAAAGTAGAGTAGAGGAGAGCAAAGGAGAACAAAAGAAAGCAGAGCAGAGCAGATTAGAGCAAAGTACAGTAGAGCTAGGTTTGGTTAGACAAGGCTAGGCAAGGTTAGGTTAGGCTAAAGTCGAGTTGAGTATAGTTTAGAAAAGTATAGTAGAGCTAGGTTAGGTTATGCTAGGCTAAATTAGAGTAGAGTAGAGTAAGGTAGAGTTTGATAGAGTTGATTAGATTAGAGTAGATTAGAGTTAGGTTAGGCTAAGCTTGACTAGGCTGGGCTAAACTAGCTAGAGTTAAGTAGAGTATAGTGGAGTATAATAGAGTAGAGTAGAGTAAAGCTGAGTACAGTAGAGCAAAGTAGTGTAAAGTAGAGCAGGGTAGAGTAGAGTAGAATCGAGTAGAGTAGAGTATTGTATAGTAGAGTAGAGTAGAGTAGAGAAGAGCAGAGTAGACCAGAGCTGAGCTATGCATAATAGAGCAGAGTAGAGTAGAGTAGAGTAGAGTAGAGCTAACTTTGGCTAGCCTAAGTTATGATAAGTTAGAGTATGGTATAGTAGAGCAGAATAGTATATAGTAGAGAAGAGTAGAATATAGTAGAGCATAGTAGAGTAAATCTAAGTAGAGCAGACCATAATAGAGAAGAAAAGAGTAGAGTAGAGAGAAAAGAGTAGAGCTGAGAAAGCAGAGTAGAGCAGTGTTAGGCTTTGCTAGGTTAGGCTAAGCTAAGCTTGGTTAGGCTAAGCTAGGCTATAGTAGAGTAGTGTAGAGTAGAGTAGAGCTAGGTTAGGCAAGGGTAGGTTAGAGTAGAATAGAGTAAGATAGAGTAGAGTAAAGTGGAGTATAGTATAGTATTGTATAGTATTGTATAATATAGTATAGTATAGTAGAGAAGACTAGAGTAGAGTATTATAAAGCTAAGTTTTGCTAGGTTATGTTAGGGTAGGATAAACTAAGCTAGGCTAGAGTAGAGTAGGGCAGAGCAAAGTAAAGAAGAGAAGAGTAGAGCTCGATTTGGCTAGCTAAGCTAGAATAAAGCGTAATAGAGTAAAGCATAGTAGAACAAAGTAGAGTAGAGCAATGTACAATAGAACAGAGTAAGAAAGAGTATAGTAGAGTAGAGCAGAGTAAAGTAGAGCTAAGTTAGGCTGAACTAGGCTTGGCTAGACTAGGCAAGATTATAGTAGAGTAGAGGAGAGTAGACTAAAATAGAGTAGAGTAGAGTGGAGTATAGCATAGTATAGTATAGTATTGTATGGTATAGTAGAGAAGAGTAAAGTAGAGTAGTGTAAAGCTTGGTTAGGCTAGGCTAGGTTAGGCACTGCTAGAGTAGAGTAGAGCAGACTAAAGTAGCTTATAATGGAGTAGAGTAGAGTATAATAGAGTATAATAGAGTAAAATAAAGTAAACTATGTTAGGCTTGACTAGGCTAGAGAATATTAGAGCATAGTAGAGTGGAGTAAAGCAAAGTAAAAAAGAGTAGAGTAGAGTAAAGTAGAGTAGAGAAGAGTAGAGCAAGGTTTGGTAAGGCTAGGCTAAGCTAGTGTGGAATAAAGAAGATTAGAGTAGAGTAGAGTTGGGTAGTATAGAGTAGCGTTGTGTATAGCGTAGTAGTGTAGAGTAGAGTAAAGCATAACAAAGCAGAGAAGAGTAGAGTAGAGCAGGGAAGGGTAGAGTAGAGTAGAGTAGAGCAGAACTACATTAAGCTAGGCTAGGTAGGGCTAGAGTAGAGTAGAGTAGAGCTTGGTCAGGTCATGCTAGGCTTGGCTTGGTTAGAGTAGAGTAGAGAGGAGTAGAATTGTGTAGAGGTTAGTAAAGTAGAGTAGAGTGGTGTAGAGTAGAGTAATGTAGAGTAGAGCTAAGTTAGGCTAGGCTAAGCTTGTCTAAGTAAGGTTAGCCTAGAGTATAGAGTAGAATAGTGTAGAGTAGAGATGAGTAGTGCAGAGTAGATTGTAGTAGAGTAGAGAAGAGCTAAGTAGAATCGAGAAGAGTAAAACTACGTTAGGTTAAGCTAAGCTAGGCTAGGCTCAGCTTTGAAAGGAGATGTTAGACTAAAGTAGAGTAGAGTAAGATAGAGTATAGTAGAGCTTGGTTCAACAAGGTAAAGCTAGGTTAGAGTAGAGTACAGTAGAGTAGAACAAGACTAGGCTATGCTAGGTTAAGGTAGGGTAGGCTAAGATAGGCTTGGATAGGATAGAGGCTAAGTGAGAGCATATTACAGTAGATTATAGTAGAGTTGTGTAGAGTAGGGCAGAGAAATATAGAGTAGAGTAGAGTATAGTAGAGTACAGGAGAGTAAAATAGAGTAGAGCAAGGTTAGGCTATACTAGGGTAGGTAAGGCAAGGATAGGCTAGGCTAGGCTAAGATATAGTAAGGTAGAGAAGAGTAGAGTAATGTTAGGCTTTGCAAGAATAGGGTAGAATAGAGTTTAATAGAGTAGAGTAGAGTAGAGTAGAGAAGAGAAGAGTAGTGTAGAGCAAAGAATATTAGAGCATAGTAGAGAAGAGTAGAGAAGAGAAGAGTAGAGTAAAGTAGAGGAGTGCAGAGTAGAGATAAACACAGCAGAGTAGAGCAGTGCATAATAGAGCTAGGTTAGGTTAAGCTATATAAGGCAAGGTTAGGCTAAGCTAGGCTAGGCTAGGCTAGGCTAGGTTAGAGCAGAGTAGAGTAGAGTAGGGTTGAGTATAGTATTGTAGAATAGAGTAGAGTAAAGTAGAGCAAGGTTAGGCTAGGATAGGCTAGAGTAGAGTCGAGTAGAGGAGAGCTAACTTAGGTTAGGCTAGGCTATGTGACAATTAGTAGAGTATAATAGAGTGGAGTAGAGTAGAATAGAGTAGAATAGGGCATAGCAAAGCAGAGCAGAGCATAGCGGAGTAGAGAAGAGCTAGGTTTGGTTAGAGTGGAGTAGAGTAGGGTGGAGTAGTGTAAATGATAGCAGAGCAGAGCTAAGCAGAGTAGAGTAGAGTAGAGCAGAGTAGAGTAGAGAAAAATAGAGTAGAGTAAAGCATAACAAAGTAGAGTAGAGTAGAGTAAACCAAAGTAGAGTAAGGCTAGGCTAGGCTAACTTATGCTAGGCTAGGTCAAGCTAGGCTAGGCTTGAGAAGAGTAGAGTAGTGTGGAGTAGAGTAGAGTAAAGTATAGTAACGATTAGGCTAGGTTAGAGTAGAGTAGAATAAAGTAAAGCTAGGTTTGGCCAGGTTAAGCAAGGGTTTGTTGGGTGAGGCTATGATAGGCTAGAGTAGAGTATAGTATAGTGGAGTAGAGTAGAACTATGTTAGGTTAGGCTAGGTAAGAGTATAAAAGAGCACAATAGAGTAGAGTAGAGCATGGTAGAACAGCCCAAATTAGAGCACAACAGAGTAGTGCAGAATAGAGCTAAGCAGAGTTTGGTTTGGCTATGCTAAGCAAGGCAATGCAAGGTTAGGCTAAGTGAGGCTAAGCTAGAAGAGTAGAGTAGAGTAGAGCTAGGTTAGACTAGGGTAAGCTAGGCTAAGTTAAGGTAAATTAAAGTGAAGTAAAGTAGTATAAAGCTAGGTTAGGCTAGGATAATGTTGAGTAGAGTAATGTAGATTAGAGTAGAATAGAGTAGAGTAGAGTAGAGTTGAGCATAGTATAGTGGAGTAAAGTAGAGAAAGGTTTGGTAATGCTATGCCAGCCTAGGCTAAGCAAGGTTAGGCTAGGCTAGAGTAGAGCAGAGTATAGAAAAGCAAAGCAGAGTAGAGTAGAACATAGTAGAGTAAAGCAGAGTATAACTGAGTAAAGCTAGATTATGCTAGTCTATGGTAGAGTAGAGCATATTAGTATAGAGTAGAGAAGATTAGAGTAGAGTAGATTAATGTATAGTAGAGAAAAATAGAGTAGAGTAGAGCTTGATTAGGTTAGGCTAAGCTAAAGCATAATATAGCAAAGTAAAGCAGAGCAGAGTAGAGCATAATACAGTAGATTAGAGAAACTCAGAGTATAGAATAGCATAATTGAGTAGAGAAAAGTAGAGTAGAGTAGAGCAGAGCAAAGCAGAGCTAAGTTAGCTTAAGCCAGGCAAGGCAAAGCAAGGCTAGGGTAGGCTAGGTAAGGCTATACTAATGTAAAGTAGAGTAGAGTAGAGTTAAGTTAGGTATGTCAAAGTTAGGTTAGGCTAGATTAGATTAGAGTAGAGTAGACAAGGCTAAGCTAGGCCAGGCTTGGCTAGGCAATGCTAGAGTGGAGTAGAGTAGAGTAGAGTGGAGTATAGCTCAATTAAGCTAGCTTGGTAAGGCTAAGCTAGAGTAGAGTAGAGTTGAGTTGAGTAGAGTAGAGTAGGATAGAGTAGAGTAGAGTAGACCAGATTAAGTAGAGCAAAGCAAAGAAGAGTAGAGCAGAGTAGAGTAGAACTAGATTAGGCTAGGATAGGGAAGGCTGGGTTAGAGTAGAGTAGAGTAGAATAGAGTAGGGTTGAATAGAGTAGAATTGAGTAGTGTAGAGAAGAGTAGAGTCGTGCTATGTTAGGCTAGGCTAAGAAAGGCTAGACTAGAGTATGGTAGAGCTGAGTAGGCTTGGTTAGAGTAGAGTAGAGTAGCATATAATAGAGTGGAGTAGAATAGAGGTTAATTGAACTAGGTCAAGCAAGGCTATGCTAAGCTAGCCTAGAGTAGAGTAGAGTAGAGTAGAGTAAAGCAAGGTTTGGCTTGGCTAGGCTAGGGTAAAGTACAATAGAGTAGAGTAGAGCAAAGTAGAGTAGATCAAGGTTAGGCTAGGCTAAAGTAGAGTAGAGTAAAGTAGAGTTGAATAGTGTATAGTAGAGCAGAGTAGAGAAAAGTAGAGTGGAGTTAAGTTAAGCAAGGCAAGGCTATAGTAGGCTTAGCTAGGCTAGACTAGGCTAGAGTGGAGAAGAGTAGAGTAGAATAGAGTAGAGCTAGGCTAGAGTATAGTGGAGTAGAGTGCAGTAGAGTAGAGCAGAGTAATGTAGAGTAGGGTAGAGAAGAGTAGAGAAGAGTATAATAGAGCAGAGTAGAGTAGAGTTGAGTTAGGTTTTGCTGCGTAAAGCTAGACTATGCTAGGCTAGAGTAGAGTAGAGGAGAGAAGAGTGAGCTAGGTTAGGCTAGGCTTGGCTTGGCAAAGTTAGTATAGACTAAAGTAGTGTAGAGTAGAATGGAGCAGAGTCGGTTAGGCTAGGCTAGGCTTTGCTAGAGTTAAGTAGAGTAAAGTTGATTAGAGTAGAGTAGTTTAGAGCTAGGTTAGGCTAGGCTAAACAAGCTTAGAGTAGACAGAGTAAAGTAGGATAGAGTTGAGTAGAGTAGAGTAAAGCAGAGTAGAGTAGCATAAAGAAGAGCAAAACGGAGTAAAGCTAGGTTAAAGAAAGTTAGGCTGGGCTAGAGTAGAGTGGAGTAGATTACAGTATAGTAAAGTAGATCTAGTTTAGGCTAGGGTATGCTAGGGTAAGTTAGAGTAAAGTAGAATAGAATAGAGTAGAATAGAGTGGAGTAGAGTAGAGTAGAGTTAAGTTTGGTTGGGGAAGGCTAGAGTAGAATAGAGTAGAGTAGAGTAGAGTATAGAGTAGAATGGAATAGAGCAGAGTAGAGCAAGGTTAGGCTTGATAAAATTAGGTTAGAGTAGAGTAAAGTATAGTAGAGTTTAGTAGAGTAGAATAGAGTAGAGAAGAGCAGAGTGGCGTACTATAGAGCATAGTAGAGTAGAGTAGAGAAGAGTATGCATGAGCAAAGTTGAGTAGAGTAGACTAGAGCAGAGCAACGCAGAGCAGAGCAAAGTAGTGCAGAGCAGAGCAAAGTAGAGAAAAGTAGAGCAGAGCAAAGTACTGTTGAGTAGAGCTTGGTTAGAATAGGCTAAGCTAGAGTAGAGTAAACTAGATTGGAGTAAAGTAAAGAAGAATAGAGCTAGGTTAGGCTAGGCTAAGGTAGGGTAAAGTGGAGTAGAGTAAAGTAGGGTGGAGTAGAGTAGACTTGAGATGAGTTGAGTAGAGTAGAGTAGAGTGGAGTTAAGGAGAGCTAAATTAGGCAAGGCTTGGCCAGAGTAGAGTATAGTAAAGTAGTGTATAGTAAAGCTTGGTTTGTCTATACTAAGCTAGGCTAGAGCAGAGTAGAGCATAGTAGAGAAGAGTAGAGAATAGTAGAGCAGATTAGAGAACTATAGAGTAGAGTAGAGTAGAGCATACTAGAGTTAAGCATGGATAAGCATAGCAGAGTAGAGCTAGGTTAGGTGAACCTAGGCTATGTTAGGATAGGTTAAAGTAGTGTAGAGTAGAGTAGAGTATACTAGAGTATAGTATAGTATAGTAGAGTAGAGTAGAGTAAGGAAAGGTTAGGCTAGGTAAGCGTTGGTTAGGATTGGCAAGAGTAGAGTAGGGTAGAGCTAGGTTAGGTTAAGCTAAACTAGGCTAGGCTTTGTTAAAGTAGAGTAGAGTAGAGCAGAGCAGAGTTGAGCAAAGTAGAGTAGAGAAGAATAGAGTAGAGCTAGTTCAGGCTAGGCTAAGTTAGACTAGGCTAGAGTCGAGAAAAGTAGAGTAGGCTAGAATAGAGAATAAATTGGTTAGGTTAGGCTATGTTAGGCTAGGCAAGGCTAGAGTAAAGAAGAGTAGATCAGAGTAGAGTAGAGAAGAGTAGAGAAGAGCAGAGTAGAGTAGAGGAGAGTAGAGAAGAGTATAATAGAGTAGAGCAGAGCAGAGTAGAGTAGAGTAGAGTAGAGCAAGGTTAGGCAAGGCGAGGCAAGAGTAGAGTAGAGTAGAGCATTGTTAGGCTAGGCTAAGCTAGGGTAAACAAGGTTAGAGTATTGTAGGATAAAGTAGAGTAGGGTAAAGTAAGATAGAGCAAAGTAGAGCAGAGCAGAGTAGAGTAGAGAAGATAGGAGAAAAATAAAGTGGAGTAGAGCAGAGTAGAGTAGACCAGGAAGAGTATAGTAGAGCAGAGTAAAAGAGGGCAGAGTAGAGTAGAACAGAGTAGAGCAGAGTAGAGTATAACTAGGTTAACCTAGGCTAGGCTAGGCTGGACTAGAGTAGAGCAAAGTTAGGCTAGGTTAGGTTAGAGTAAAGTAGAGTAGAGTAGAGTAGAGTGGAGTATAGCTAGGTTAAGTTAGGAAAGGCTAGGGTTTGCTAAAGTATAGAAGAGTAGAATAGAGGAGCAAAATAGGGCATCGTAGAGCAGAGACCAGTAGAGTCGAGTAGAGTAGAGTAGAGCTAACCTAAGCTAAGTTGAGCTAAGTAAGGTTAGGCTAGGATAAGCTAGGTTAGGTTAGGCAAGAGTAGAGTAGAGTAGAGTAGAGTAGAGTGGAGTATAGTATAATAGAGCTACGTTGGGTTACGTTAGGCTAGGCTAGAGTAGAGTAGAGTAAAGCAAAGTGGAGCAGAGTATAGTAGTGTAGAGCAAAGTAAAGCTGAGTAGAGCAAAGTAGAGTAGAGAAGGGTAGTGTAGAGTAGAGTAAAGGTGAACTAGGTTAGGCTAAGCTAAGCTAAAGAAGAGTAGAGTAGAGTATAGCTTGGTTAGGCTAGAATAGGTTAGGCTAGAGAGGAGAAGAGTTGAGTATAGTAGAGTAAAGCAAGATTAGGTTAGGCTACGCTAGGCTAGAGTAGAGTCGAGAAGAGTATAATAGGGTAGAGTAGAGTAGATTTGGGTAGAGTAGAGTAGAGTGGAGTAGAGGAGAGGAGAGAAGAGAAGACGAGAGAAGAGGAGAGGAGAGAAGTAGATTACTGAGCAGAGCATAATAGAGTAAAGTACAATAGAGTATTATAGAATAGAGTAGAGCATGGTCAGGCTAGGCTATGTTAACCTAAGCAAGGCTAAGCTAGGTTAAGCTTGCTAGAGTATAGTAGAGAGAGGTTAGACTAGGCTAGGCTTTGTTAAAGTTAAGTAGAGAAGAGTATAGCAGAGTAGAGTTGTGCAAAATGGAGTAAAGAGCAGTAGAGCAGAGCAGAGTAGATCATAGTAGAGTGAAGCAGAGCAGATTAGAGCTGAGCTGAGTTAGGTTTTGGTAGATTAGGCTATGCTAGGCTAGGCTAGGGTAGGTTAGCTATAGTCAAGTAGAGTATAGTAGAGTAGAGCTAGGTTAGTTTAGGCTAGGCGAGACTAGAGTGGAGTAGAATAGAATAAAGTAGAGTAGAGTGGAGTAGAGCTGAGCACAGTAGAGCTAAGCATTACAGAGTAGAATAGACCAAAGTAGAGAAGAGTAGAGCAAAGAAGAGTAGAGTTAGGTTAGTCTAGGCTAAGCTGGAGTAGAGTGGAGTAGAGTAGAGTAGTGTAGAGTAGAGCTAGGTTAAGCTAGGCTAGACATGGCTAGCCTAGGGAACTATAAGTTAGGCTAAGCTTGAGTAGAGTAGAGTAGAGTGGAGTAGAGTAGAGTTAGGTGGAGCAGAGTAGAGCAGAGTAGAGTAGAGTAGAGCAGAGCAGAGTTGTGCTAGGTTATTCTTGGTTAGGCTAGGGTAGGTTAGAGTGGAGTAGAGTATTGAAGTAGAGTAGTGTAGAGTAGTGCTCAATTAGGCTAAGATAGGTTAGAGTAGAGTAGAGTACAGTAAAGTGGTAGAGTATAGTGGGGCACAATACAGTAGTGAAGAGTAGAGCGAGGTTAGGCTAGGCTAGGTTAGAGTAGAGTAGAGTATGATTGAGTGGAGTAGAGAATAGTAGGGTAGAGTAAAGTAGAGTAAAGTAGAGCTAGGCTAGGTTATACTAGGAAAAGCTAGGCTAGAGTATATTTTAGTAGAGTAGAGTAAAGCGAAGAATAAAGCAAAAAAAGTAGGGCAGAATAGAGTGGAGTGGAGTAGGATAGAGTAGAGCAGAGCAGAGTTGAGTAGAGCAGAGCTAGGTTAGCCTAGACTAGGCAAGGCTTGGCAAATGTAGAGTGGAGTAGAGTAGAACAGAGTAGAGCAGAACAAAATAGAGCAGAGTAGAGTAGTGCAAATTAGAGTAGGATAGAGCAGAACCAAGTAGAGTAAAGCTTGGTTAGGCTTGGCTAGGTAACGTAAGGCTAGGCTAGATTCGAGTAAAGTAGAGTAGAGCTTGGTTAGGTTAGGCTAGGGTAGGCCTAGCTAGAGTAAAGTATTTTAAGGTAGAGTAAAGTGTAGAGTATTGTAGGGCATAGCAAAGTAGAGCAGAGTAAAGTAGAGCACAATAGAGTAAAACAGAGTTGAGCAGAGTAGAGTAGAGTAGAATAGAGTAGAGTAGAGCTTGGTTAGGCTAGGCTAGGTAAGGCTAAGCTAAGAAAGGCTAGAGTTGAGTAAAGTAGAGTAGAATAGAGAAGAGTAGCATAGAGTAGAGTGGAGTAGAGAAAAGAAGAGCAGAGTAGAGCAGAGCAGAGCATAGTAGAACAGAGCAAGTTTAAGATAGGCTAGGCTCAGCTATGTTAAGGTAGAGTAGAGTAGTAGAGCTTTGTTCGACAAGGCTAGGCTAGGTATTGTTAGAGTAGAGTAATGTAGAGTAGAGCTGAGCTAGGTTAAGTTATGCTAGGCTTGGCTGAAGTAGAGTAGTAGAGTAGAGTAGAGTAGATAAAGTAGAGCTAGGATAGGCTAGGTTAGTTTAGGAAAAGCTAGAGTAGAATGGAATAGAGTAGAGTAGAGTAGAGTAGAGTAGAGTAGAGTAGAGTATAGTAGAGGAGAGTAGAGCAAAGCAAAATAGAGTAGAGAAAAGTAGAGTAGAGTAGTGTAGAGTAAAGCAAAGCAAAGCAGAGAAGAGGAAAGTAGAGTAGAGTAGAGTAAAGCAGAGTAATGTAGAGTAGAGCAAAACAGAGGAGTGTAAAGGAGAGCAGAGTTGAGAATAGAAAAGTAGAGCAGAGCAGAGTAGAAAAATGTAGGGTAGAGTAGTATAAAGTAGAGCTTGGTTAGGCTAAGCTAGAGTAGAGTAGAGTAGGGTAAAGTAGAGTAGAGCTAGGTTAGGCTAAGCTAGGCTTGGCTAAGTTTGAGTAGTGTGGAGTAGAGTAGAGTAGGGTAGAGTAAAGTAGAGAAGAATAGAGGAAAGTTGAGTAGAGTGGAGTAGAGGAGAGTAGCAAAGAGTAGAGTAGAACAAAACGAAGAAAAGTAAAGTAGAGATGAGCAGAGCAGAGTAGAAGAGAGGAGTGGAGAGCAGAGTAGTGTAGAGCAACAAATAGTAGAATTGAGCAAAGTAGAGAAAAGCATAATAATGCAGAGCAGTGCAGAATAGAGTAGACATGAATAATGGTGGCTTAGGCTATGCTAGGTAGAGTAGTGTAGAGTAGAGCAGAGTAGATTAGAGTAGGATAGAGCAAGGTTAGGCTAGGCTAGGATAGCTTAGAGTATAATAGAATAGAGCTAGGTTTTACTAGGTTAGGGTAGGTTAGGCAAAGCTAGGCAAGGCTAGAGTTGAGTAGAGCAAGGTTAGGCTAGGCTAGGCTAAAGTACAATAGAGTAGAGTAGAGTATAGTAGAGTAAAGTAGAGCATAGTAGAGAAGATTAGAATTGAGCAGAGTAGAGTAGAGTAGATTAGAGCAGAGCATAGTAGAGTAGAGAAGAGCAGAGAAGAGATGAGAAGAACATAGTAGAGATGAGCAAAAAGAGCAGAGTAGAGTAGAGTAGAGTTAGGTTAGGCTAGGCTAAGCTAGGTTAGGTTGGGCTAAAGTAGAGTAGAGGGTAGCTAGGTTAGGTTCGGCTAAGCTATGTCAGCTTAGAGTAGAGTAGAGTAGAGTTAGCTAGTTTAGGCTAGGCTTGGTTAGGCTATGTTAGGCTAGGCTAGGCTAGGTTAGAGTAGAGGAGAGTAGATTGGAGTAGAGTAGTGTAGAGTGTAGTAGAGCTAGGTTAGGCTAGCCTAGGATATTGTAAAATAGAGTAGAGTAGAGTAGAGGAGAGCAGAGGAGAGTTGAGCAGAGCTAAGCAGAGAAGAGTAGAGTAGAGTAGAGCAGAGCAGAGTAGAGTAGAACAAAATAGAGGAGAGTGAAGCAGAGTAGAGAAAAGTTTAGTAGAGAGACTAGAGCAGAGCAAAGTATAGAAAAGCTATGTTATGCTAGGATTAGCTAGGCTAGGCTAGGTAAAGCTAGGCTAACCTAGAGTAGAGTAGAGTAGGGTATAACTAGGTTAGGTTAGAGTAGAGTAGAGTAGGTTAAGGCTATATTAAGCTAAGCTAATCTAGGCTAAGCTAGGATGGGTTAGGCTAGAATGGAGTATAATAAAGCTAAATTAGGTTAGGCAAAGTTAGAGTAGAAAAGAATAGAGTAGAGTAGAGCAGAGTAGAGCAAAGCAGAGAAGGGTAAAGTAGAGTAGAGCTGAGTAAAGCATAGTAGAACATAGCAAAGTATATTAGAGTAGATAAGAGTAGAGCGGAGTAGAGTAGAGTATAGCCAGGTTAAGCTAAGCTAGGAAAGGCTAGACAAGACTAGGCTAGGTTAGAGTAGAGTAGAGTATAGTATAATAGAGTATAATACTATAAAGTAAAGTAGAGTGGAGTAGACTTAGGTTAGGCTATAGGCTAAGCAAGGGTAGGCAAGGCTTGGCTATGTTAGGCTAGGCTAAAGTGGAGTAGAGTAGAGTAGAGCAGAGTAAAATAGAGCATAATAAAGTAGAAAAGAGTGGAGCGAGATAAAGTGGAGCAAAGTAGAGCAGAGTAGAGAAGAGTAGGGTTAGACTAGGCTCGACTAGGCTTGCCTACAGTTGTGTAGAGTTGAGTAGAGTAGAATAGAGTATAGCTAGGTTGTGCTAGTTTATGTTTGGCTAGGCTAGACAAAAGTGTAGTTGAGTAGAGTAGAGTAGAGATGAGTGAAATAGAGTAGAATAGAGTAGAGTAGAGTAAAATAGAGTAGAGTTAGGTTAGGCTAAGCTAGGCTACGATAAGGTATTGCAGGTTAGGCTCGAGTAGTGTAGAGTAGAGTAGATTAAAATAGAGTAGAGCTAAGTTGGGCTAGGCTAAGCTATGATACAGTAGGTAGACTAGAGTGGAGTAGAGCAAAATATAGTAGATAAGAGTAAAGTAGAGTAAAGCACATGATAGTAGAGTAGAGAAGAGCTGGGTAACAAAAAAGAGAGTAGAGCAGAGTAGAAATAAGTTAGGATAGGTTAGGCTAAGTTAGGCTAACATAAGGTAGGCTAGGCTATAGTCGAGTAGAGTAGAGTAGAAGAGGGCTAGGTTATTATTATACTCGGTAAAATATTATATGTTTAATCTTCAATAATTCAATTGTGGCTTGGATGATTTCAGATCGATAGTAGGATGAGCCAGGAGCTCAATTGGAGGCTGTTGGAATTTCTGAAATTTTCTGGGGATTTTTCGGAGCACCGAGGAAATTTTTAAGTAATTTTCCCTGTTTAATTGGATTTATTGGATTTTTGGAAATTCGAAAATCTAGTTAAATCGGTCTATTAAATTTTTAAACCGGAATTTGGTTTTTACCACGCGTGAACCGGACCGGAGCGGTTCAGCGAAGGCGGGGGCGGTTCGTCGAGTGCGTTTGCGCGTGCGGTTGGATAAGCCGTGGATAAGCGGATCCGACGGACGAGAACAGCGGTGGAGATTAACCGGCTGATCGGGGTTAAGCGGCGTTATTAGAAGGTCAACCGGCGCTTAATGGGTTCTTAACGGGTTATTACCGGTTTAAGCGGGGTATTTAACTGAAACTGTTCGGCTGTTAGGGTTTCGAGCGGTGGCCGGAGACGAAGTGTTCGCTGCGAACGGCGATACTTTCCGGCAGCCTTTCAAGGGGCTTTTTGTACCTGGAGGTTCGCGGGACCGAGGAGAATCGATTGGTACCGGTTTCGTTCGGCGAGGAGCAGTGGTTGGTCGCGTGCGAGCTTCACCGTCGCCGGAGAAGAAAGGTAGGAAATTCAGATTTAAAATTAGTTATTTAGCAAATTAAAAATATGGATTATTTTGCAAATAGCTATCGGAGCATGCGGATTGTGGTTTTTGGAATTGATTAATGCAAATTATTGATTTTAGCATTTTAGGGTTTTCGGAAAATTATACCCGCCGAATTCGGAAATTTTACCGAGCATGTGTTGATTCGATTATGTGCTTTAATCATGTTAAGATAGTATCAAATGCTGAAATATGTTTAATTTCATAGATTGTTAAAATGGGGATCGGATGAAACTTAGGCGGAAATTTTGATTGAACCTTAGAAATTAGTGGCATTATTGAAACATTAGGATAGTACGAACATCGGATTTTGTTTCTCCTTGATCTCGGTCGCCGGAAATCGACGGGGGAAACGGAATTTTCCCGGAGGAATCGTCGGCTAGGGTTTCGCGGGCGTCGGTCGGAGGAAGGAGATGGATTAGATTAATTACGGTTTAGTTAATTAAGTAATTGTAATTATTCAATATTTATTAATAATTAAATGCTAAACGTCGGCTGGAAATTTGGATTAAATATTCGGCCGGTGGGTTCTCGGTTCAGCGCGAAGGCCCGAACCGGTGGCGAGATCCGGTTCAGGAGATTCGGCGCGGACGAACGGCGCGGAGGAAAATTTAATTCGGAAATTAATCCAAATTTTCGGAAAAAGGATATATGTGGAAATTAAATTTAATTCGGAAATTAATCCGAATTTTCGGAAAAAGGATATATGTGGAATTTAAATTTTATTCGGAAATTTATTCCGAATTTCGGAAAATGGATAAAGGGCGAAAATTCATTTTGGAATTTAAAAAAATTTCCTGAAGTTAGAAAAAGGTGATTTTTGGAAATCACATAGCCAAGTTGAAATTGACTGTTGGAAATTATCCATAAATTCAGTGCAGCTGGATTAGTTGGAAGGAAGTGTGACACTTGGGTAAGTGCTACCAGAATAGTCAGAATTTTGGTACAGTTTGTGTTGCTTGAATGACAATGGCATGGTTTGAGTCAGTTTACTCAGTGTTGGCATATTTCACGGATTGGCATATTGGACCGGACTACTATAGACCCTATATGATGTTTTAGGGTAGTTGTGGTAGGTAACTGTGCGGTTCAGACTAGCTTCCATAGTATACATGTGACTGGTAGGCGCCATGCGTGTTTCGAGATGGGCGTATCCCACTGGCATGCTACCTGGAACCCCTGGCTAGGTTGTGATGCGTGTTTCGAGATGGGCAATCCCACTGGCATGCTTTGCCTAGGCGCCATGCGTGTTTCGAGATGGGCAATCCCACTGGCATGCTACATAGACGCTGAGGTGTCGGGTGCTAGGCGTTATGATGCGTGTTTCGAGATGGGGTATCCTACTAACATGCTTTGTCTAAGCGCCATGCATGTTTCGAGATGGGCGATCCCACTGGCATGCTACCTGGAAGCCCAGAGGAGAGCTACTCTGGTGTGACTGGGGTGACTGTGGTTGGTCGGAGTCTGGAACTGAGAGTGCCTTTCCACCATACATTGTTATGCTGTATTCCTATACTCTTGCTATTATCCTTCTCTTGCATGTGAGTTTTACTAGCTGTCTTTCCTACTGGGCGTAGCTCACTCCTTTATTATCTATATTTTTCCAGCAGGCTCGACAGTCTTGGCGCCACCCAGATTAGGTGGGATTGTGGTCAGCAGGCTAGTGGAGGATATCTGATCTGTGATTTCTAAGATATTTTGGTTAGTGTGATTGATACTATTGGATGTATTCAGGGAGACTATTATTCTTATGTCATGAAATATGTGAGGGTGATTCTGACTTATGTATCTAGTTGGATGATATTGTATTTGTTGGACTTGGATCTTATTCTTGTGATGTAGTTTCCATTCACTGTTTTACTTTATTGTCTTGGAGGTATAGTGTGTGGAGTGCCATATTTTATCTGTGGATGTTATGTATCTTATTTTGATGGTGAGGTCATTACATGACTATGGAACTTAACCGTGGGGATTCAGACTTCTATTAGATCGGTTCTCCTACCGGCATGGGTTAGGAGTATGGGATCTAGTAGGAGTAACATTGCGCGAGTCCATCTGTTAATTCAGGAGTCATGAACCTGATTTGACGGTGTACCCGGGAGATGGGATCCACATTGTTAAGGAAAGTAGGTGTGTAATGATGTGTTATATCCTATGTTTTTCGTAGGCTACTCAGGTTGGTATGGGACGATCTGAGCTGTCTATATGTAAAAAAAAAAATGTATGCCAAAAATCAGCCTAGGAAAAAATGGGGTGTAACAGTTATGTTCGAGTAAGCTAGGCTCGAGTAGGGTAAGTTAAGCTAGATTTGAGTAGAGTCGTGCAGAGTTGAGTAGACTTGAGTAGAGAATAGAAGAGCTAATTAGCCTAGGCTAAGCAAGACCAGGCTAGAGTAGAGTAGAGTAGAGAGAAGTAGAGCAAAGTAGAACAAAGTAGAGTACTGCAGAGTAGACCATAGTAAAGTAGAGTAGAGCAGTAAAAAGTAGAGTAGAGTAGTGTGGAAAAGTAGAGCTAAGTTAGGCATAGTTAGGATGGGCTAGGTTAGGTTAGGAAAGGCTTGGTTTGAGTAGAGTCTAAGTAGAGTATAACAGAGCAAAGTAGAGTAGAGTAGAGTAAAGTAGTGAAAAGCAGAGCAGAGTTGAGTAGAGTAGAGTAGAGCAGAGCATAGCAGAGTAAAGAAGAGTAGTATAGAGTAGAGTGGAGCATAAAATAGCATAAAAAAGCAAAGAAGAGCATAGCAAGGTTAGGTAAGGTAAGTTTAAGCTTTGATAGAGTAGAGCTTGGTTAGGCTAAGTTAAGCTTGGTTAGAGTAGAGAAGAGTAGAGTAGAGTAGAGTAGAGTAGAGTAGTGTAGTGTAGCATTGAGTACAGTAAAGTAGGGCTTGGTTAGGCTATGCTAAGATAAGCTTGGCTAGAGTAGAGTAGAGTAGAGTGGAGCTAGGTTAAGCTTGGTTAGGCTAGGCTTGGCTCGACTAAAGTAGAGTAGAATAGATAAAGTAGTTGTGAGTATAGTAGAGCAGTGTAGAATAGAATAGAGCAGAGTGGAGTATAGTAGAGTAGAGAAGAGTAGAGCAGAGCATAATTGAGTAGAGTAGAGTAAAGCTAGGTTAGGCTAGGTTTGGATAGGGTAGGCTAGGTAAGCTATGCTAAGCTAGAGTAGAGTAGAGCTAGGTTAGGCTAGGCTTGGCTAGAGTATAGTGGAGTAGAGTAGAGTATAGCATAGAAGTGTAGAGTAGAGTAGAGCATAGTATAACAGAGCAGTCCAGAGTTGAGAAGAGAAAAGTAGAGCAAGGTTAGGCTAGGCTAAACAAGGCTAAGCTAGAGTAGAGTAGAGTAGAGTAGAGTAAAGCAGAGAAGAGCAAAGCAGAACAGAGTAAAGTAGAGTACACCTAGGTTTGGCTAAGCTAAGCAAGGCTAGGCCAGGATAGTATAGGCAAGAGTAGAATTAGGTAGAGTAGAGTAGAGTAGAGTATATTAGAGTATAGTAAAGTAGAGTAGAGTAGAGCAAGGTTAAGCTAGACTAGGTTAGGCTAGGCAAGAGCAGAGTATGGTAGAGTATAATAGAGCTAAGTAAGGCTAGGCTAGAGTAGGGTGTAGTATATTAGAGTAGAGCTGAGTATAGAAGAGTAGAGTAGAGCAAAGTCGAGTAGGGCAAAGCAAAGCAGAGAAGATGAGAGCATAGTAGAGTAGAGTAGAGAAGAGCAGAGCAAAGTAGAACGAGGTTAGGAAAGGCTAGGTTAGGCTTTGCTAGAGTAGAGTAGAGTAAAGTAAGATAACATTATTAGGTTAGGCTAACCTAAGATAAGTTAGAGTAAAGCAGAATAGAATATAGTAGATTAGAGTAGAGTAGATTAAAGTATAGTAGACCTAGGTTAGGCTAAACAAGACTAAGCTAGAGTAGGCTTGGCTAGGCAAGGTTAGGCTAGAGTAGAGTAGAGCAGAATATAGTATAATAGAGTAGAGCGAAGCTAAGTTAGGCTAGGGCGAGGCTATGCTAGGATAAACTAGGCTAGAGTAGAGTAGAGTAGAGTAGAGCAGAAGAGAGTATAGCAGAGTAGAGTAGGGTAGAGTAAAGTAGAGAAGAGTAGAGAAGAGGAGAGTAGAGTAAAATAGAGTAGTGTAGAACAAAGTAGAATAGAGCAGAGCATAATAGAGTAGAGTAGAATAGAGTAGAGTAGAGCAGAGTATTGTAGAGTAGAGCTAGGTTAGGCTAAGCTAGGCTAAGCTACGTCAGAGAAGAGTAGAGTAGAGTGGAGTAGAGTAGAATAGGGTAGGGTATAGCAGAGTAGAGCTTGGTTCGTTTGGCTAGGCTTGGCAAGGATAGGCTAGGCTAGAGTAGAGTAGAGTAGAATATTGTAGAGTAAACCTAGGTTTTGTTAGGCTAGCCTAGAGTATAATAGAGTAGAGTAGAATAGAGAAGAGCATAGTAGAGTACAACAGAGTAGAGTAGAGCTGAGCAGAGTAGAGTAGAGCAAAGCAAAATAGAGTAGAGCAAAGTTAGGCTAAGCAATGCTGAGCCAGGCTCGACTAGGCAAGGCTAGGCTTGAGTAAAGTAGATTAGAGCTCGGTAATGCCAGGCTAGGCTACTCTAAGTTCTACTCTACTCTACTCTACTTTAATCTACTATACTCTATTTTACTCTTGCCTACCTTTGTTTAGCCTAGCCTAGGCTCACCTAACCTAGTTTTGCTGTACTCTACTCTTCTCTACTGTTCTCTTCTCTGCTGTTCTCTACTCAACTCTATTATACTCTACTCTACTATACTCTAGCTGAGCATAGCCTAACCTAGCTCTATTTTACTCTACTCTACTTTACTCTAGCCTATCCTAGCTTAGCTTAGCATAACCTATCTTTACTCTACTTTACTCTAATCTACTCTACTCTATTATACTCTGCTCTACTCTAATCTAGCCTAGCTTAACCTAACTTAGCTCTAATCTACTCTACTATACTCTGGTGTACTCTATTATGCTCTGCTCTACTCTGATTTGCTCTGCTCTTCTCTTCTTTGCTTTGCTTTGCTCTGTTCTGCTCCACTATGCTCTGCTCAACTCTGCTCTTCTCTGTTATGCTCTACTCTACTCTACCCTTCTCTATTCTACTCTACTCTACTCTATGCTACTCAACTCTACTCTACTTGACTCTAACCTAGTCTAGCCTAGCTTAGCCTAACCTTGCTCTACTATATGTTGCTCTACTTTGCTCTTCTTCGCTCTACTCTACTCTTTTCTACTCTACTTATCTCTACACTACTCTACTCTGCTCTACTCAGCTTTTCTCTGCTCTGCTCTACTCATCTCTACTCTACTCTACTTTAATCTAGCTCAACCAAGCCAAGCCTAGCCTTACCAAACCTAGCTCTACTCCACTCTACTCTACTCTACTCTACTCTTCTCTTCTCTACTCTACTCTGCTCCACCCTACTCTACTCTAGCATAGCTTAGCCTAACGTAGCCTACCCTAACGAAGCCGAGCCTCGCCTACTCAAACTTAGCTTTACTATACTCAACTCTATTATACTCAACTGTACTCTACTCTATTTTACTCTACTCTACTCTATTATAGCCTAGCCTAACCTAGCTCTGCTCTACTCTATTCTAATCTTGTCTTCTATACTCTTCTCTACTCTACTCTAGTATAATCTACTCTACTTTATTCTATTCTACTCTTCTCTACTCTACTCTACTCTACTTCATCATACTCTAACTTAGCCTAGCATAGCCTAGCTCTACTCTACTCTACTCTACTCTACTCCACTCTTCTCTACTCTACCCACCTTTACTCTACTATACTCTACTCTACTCTAGCCTAGTTTAGCCTAGCCTAGCCTAGCCTAGCTTAATCTTGCTCTACTCACCCTACTCTACTCTACTCTACTCTACTCTACACTATTATACTCTAGCCTAGCTTAGCTGAGCCTAACCTAGCTTAACTCTACTCTGTCTTGCTCTACCATACTCTACTCTACTCTTTTCTATTAGGCTCTACTCTACTCTTCTCTACTCTGCTCTTCTCTGCTTTGTTCTAGTTTTCTCTATTATGCTCTATTATGCTCTACTCTATTCTTCTCTACTCTACTTTACTATACTCTACTCTAACTTAGACTAGCCTAACCTTGCCTAGCTTAATGAAGTCTACTCTACTTTACTCTAGCATAGCTTGGACTACTCCACCCTAGCCTAGCTTAGCAAAACTCTACTGTAAACTACTATATCTTACTCTACTCTCCCTCACTCTACTCTACTCTAACTTAGCCTAGCCCCTCCTTTCTTTGCATTGCTTAACCTAACTTAGCATTGCTTAACCTAAATTAGCTCTACTTTGTTATGCTCTAACTACTTTATTCTACCCTGCACTACTCAACTCTGCACTTCTCACCTCTACTCTACTCTTTTCCTTTCTACTATGCTCTACTCTAATCTACTCTACTCTATTGTACTCTAACTTAGCCTAGCCTAACCTTGCTTTACTTTACTCTAGTCTACCCCACTCTACTCTACTATATTCTAACCAATCCTAACCATAGTCTAGCTTAAGCTAGCCTTGCCAAGCCTAACCTAGCTCTACTATACTCTACTCAACTCTACTTTAGCGTAACCTTACCTAGCTTGCCCCAACCTAGCCTAGCTTTACTTTACTCTAATCTACTCTACTCTACTATACTCCACTCTACTCTAATCTAGCCTAACCTAATCTAAACTAGCTCTACTCTACTTTACTCAGTTATGCTCTGCTCTACATGACTTTGCTTTGCTCTTCTCTTCTCTACTTTGCTCTACTCTGTTCTGCACTACTTTTCTTTTTACTACTCTAATATACTATGCTCTACTCTACTCTACTTTTTTTGCTCTGCTCTCCTCTACTCTACTCTTCTCTTCTCCACTCTACTCTACTCTATGCTACTAAACTCTACTCTACTCTATTCTACATAGCCTAGCCTCGTCTAGCTTAGCCTAACCTTTCTTTACTCTACTCATCTCTACTCTGCTCTTCTTTGCTCTACATATCTCTACTCTACTATAATCTTCTCTACTCGACCTTTCTCTGCTCTGTTCTGCTGTACTCATCTCTGCTCTACTCTACTCTACTTTACTTTACTCTGGCTCAGCCTAGCCTAGCCCAGTCTAACCTAACCTAGCTTTATTCTACTCTACTCTACTCACCTCTATTCTTCTCTACTCTACTATATTTTAGCATGGCTTGGCCTAACATAGCCTGGCCTAGCCAAGCCTAGTCTAACTTAGCTCTACTATACTATACTCTATTAAACTCCACTATATTCTACTCTACTCTACTATAGCTTAGCCTACCCTAGCCTAGCCTAACCTAGCTCTACTCTACTCTTCTCTACTCTACTCTAGTCAACTTTACTCTCTACTATATTATACTCAATTATACTCCATTACACTCTACTCTACTCTGCTATAGCCTAGCCTGCCCTAGCCTAGCCTAACCTAGCTCTACCCTACTCTTCTCTATTCTACTCTAGTCTACTATACTCTTATCTACTCTACTCTACTCTACTCTACTCTACTCAATTCAGCTCGACTCTACTCTACTCTACTCTACTCTAACCTTACCTAACCTAGCCTAGCCTAACCCAGCTCTACTCTACACTACTCTAACTAACTTATCCTAGCTTAGCCAATCTTAGCTCTACTATACTCTTTTATGCTCTACTCTACTTTGCTCTACTCTACCCTACTTTACTCTACTTTACTCTACTCTCCTTTAGCCTACTTTAGTGTGGCCTAGGCTAACCTAGCTCTACTTTACACTACTCTGCTTTAGTATACTCTAGCCTAGCATAATATAGCTCTATTCTTTACTCTACTCTACTATATTTTAATCTACTCATCTCTACTCTACTATAGTCTACTTCATCTTACTCTAGCTTAGCCTAGCTTAACCTAGCTCTACTCTACTCTGCTTTACTCTACTCTACTCTACTCTAGTCTTTTCTGTTCTACTTTACTCTGCTCTACTTAGCTCTACTATACACATCCCTACTCTGCTCTATTCGTCTCTACTATGATCTATTGTACTCTACTCTCCTCTATTGTACTCTAACCTAGCCTAGTCTAAACTTGCTCTACTCTACTCTACTTAACTCCACTCTAATCTACTCCACTTTAGCGTAGCCTAGCCCTAGCCTAGACTAAAATAGCTCCACTCTATTCCACTTTAACCTAGCCTAACCTAGCTATACTCTAGGCTAGCCTAACTTAGCCTAACCTAGCTTTGCTCTGCTCTACTTTACTCTACTCTGTCTTGGTCTACCCTACTCTACTTTGCTTTCTTCTTTCTACTTTGCTCTCTTCTACTCTAATCTTGTCTACTCTGCACTACTCAGCTTCATTTTACTCTCCTCTGCTCTACTTTTCTCTACTCTACTCTAGCCTTGTTCAGTATAGCTTAGCTAGCCAAACCAAGATCTACTCTACTATACTCTACTCTACTCTTCTCTATTATACTCTAACCTATCTTGGCCTAGCCTAGCCTAGCCAAACCTAGCCAAGCCTAGCCTAACCTAGCTCTACTCTACTCTATTATACTATACTCTACTATACTATACTCTACTTTAGTCTACTCTACTCTACCTTACTTTACTCTACTCTACTCTACTTTAACCTAGCCTAACCTAGCTCTACTCTACTCTACTCTATCTAAGCCTAACCTAACCTTGTGTTGCTCTATTATATCTTACTTTACTCTACCCTTCTCTCTCCTACTCTACTTTCCTTTATTCTACTCTACTTTACTCTACTCTATTATACTCTACTTTTCTTTTCTTTGCCATGCTCTACTCAACTCTACTCTACTCTGCTCTGCTCTGCTCTTGTTTGTTCTCCTCTACTCTACTCCACTCAACTAGACTCTACTCGACTTTACTCAACTTTACTCCACTCTACTGTACTATACTATAGTCTAGCCTAGCTTAGTCTAGGTTATCCTATCCTGACTAGCTCTACTCTACTCCACTCTTGTCTACTATACTATACCATACTCTACTATACTTTACTTTAGTCTACTCTACTCTACTCTCACCTTTCCTAGCATAGCTTAGCCTAACATAGTTCTAATCTACTCTACTCTGCTTGTCTCTGGTCTACTCTACTTTACTCTGCTCTGCTCAACTCAGCTATGCTCTACTCTTCTCTGCCCTAATTGACTGTAGTTTATTCTACTCTACAATACTCTACTCAACTATTCTATTGCCTAACCAAGCCTAATCAAGCTCTACTCTACTTTGTTCTACTCTACTCTACTTTACTCTACTCTACTCTACTCTACTCTACTCTACTACACTCTTTCCTAGCCTAACAAAGACTACCTTAGCCTAGCTTATCTTAACTTAGAACAACTCTCCTCTACATTACTCTACTATACTCTAACCTTGCCCTACTCTAAACTGCTCTACTCTAGCTTAGCCTAGCTTAACCTAGCTCAGCTCTACTTTACTCTTCCCTGCTCTACTCATCTTCTCTCTACCTTACTCTATTCTACTCTATTATACTCTATTCTATTGTACTCTACTCTAGCTATGCCTAGCCTAGCCTGACATAGCTTCACTCTACTCTAATCTATTATAGCTAGCCTAGCCTAACCTAGCCTTGCTTTGCTTAACCAAACCTAGCTCTACTCTACTCTACTCTACACTAGTCAGCTCTACTCTAATCTACCTACTCAACTCTTCTCTACTCTAGCCTAACGTAGCCTAACCTCGCCTAGCCTAGCCTTGCCTAGCCTAACCTAGCTTTGTTCTACTATACACTACTCTTCTCTAGTATGCTATGCTCTATTCTACTTTGCTTTTCTCTTTTCTACTTTGCTCTCCTTCGTTCTGCTCTCTTCTTTGATCCTCTCTTCTCTATTCTACTTTATTCTACTCTAATCTTATCTTCTTTACTCTACTTAACTCTACTATATTATGCTCTTCTCTACTCTAGCCTCCATTAGCTTAACTTAGCCTAACCTAGCTCTACTCTACTCTATTCTATTCTACTCTACTCTACTCTAGCCTAGCATACCCTAGCTTAGCCAAGCCTAGCCTACCCGAGCCTAACCTTGCTCTACCCTACTCTACCCTATGCTACTCCACTCTTCTCGACCCTACTCTGCTCTACTCTAACTTAGGCTAGCCTAGCCTAGCCTAACTTAGCTCTACTCTACTTTACTCTACTCTACTCTACTATACTCTAATCTACCTAAGGCTTGCCTAGCCTAGTATAGCCTAACCTAGCTCACTCTAGCCTAACCTTGCTCTACTCTACTCTTTTTTGCTCGATTCTATTCATTTCTTATCTGCTCTATTCTACTCTACTCAACTCTACTATGCTCTACTGAACTATACTCTCCTCTCCTCTCCTCTACTCTCCTCTACTCTACTCTACACTATTATGCTCTAGCCATGCTTAGTCTTTCCTAGCTTATCGTACCATAGCCCCACCCAACCTTTCCCTACCCTACTTTACTCTACTCTATTATACTATAATCTATTCTAATCAACTCTAATCTACACTAACTTAGGCTAGCCTAGCCTAACTTAACTTAGCTCAACTTTACTCTACTCCACTCAAGCCTTGTTTTGCCTAGCCCAACCTAACCTAGCATAACCTAGCTTGACTCTACTCTACTCTACTCTTCTTTACTCTATTTTAACCTAGGCTACCCTAGCCTAGCCAAGCCTAGCCTAACCTAACCTAACCAAGCTCTACTCTACTATACTCTATTCTAATTTACTTTACTCTACTCTAACCTATCCTAGCTTAACCCAGCTTTACTCTACTCTAACCCAACTTAACCTAGAGTTGCCTAGCTTCACCTAACCTAGCTCTATTCTACTCTGCTCTACTCTACTCTTCTTTTCTCTACTCTGCTTCACTCTACAATGCTTGACTCTACTCTAGTTTGCTCTACTCTTCCCTATAATGTTATGTTCTACTCTGCTTTGGTCTTCTCTGCTCTACTCTACTCTACTTTTTTCTACTTTACTTTACTTTACACTACTCTACTCTACTTTACTCTACTCTACTTTACTCTAGTCTACTCCTACCTAGTTTAGCTTAGCTTAGCCTAGCCTAGCCTAACCTTGCTCTACTCTGCTCTACTCTACTCTGCTCTTCTCTTGCCTTGCCTAGCCTTACTTAGCCTACCCTAAACTTAGCATAGCCTAGCCTCGCCTAACCTAACCTAGCTGTATTCTACTTTACTCCTCCTTACTTTACTCTACTCTAATCTACTATATTCTATTCTACTCTACTCTAACTTAGCATTACCAAGCCTAACCTAAATTAGCTCTACTCTACATTATTCTAATCTACTCTACTCTAGCCTAACTTAGTTTAGTCTAACCTAGTCTAGTCTAACCTAGCCCTATTCTACTATTCTTTTCTAAGCTTTGCTCTTCTCTTCTTTTCTCAACTCCACTCTACTTAATTCAACTCTACTATACTCTACCCTATTTTTCTCTACTATGCTCTTGCTTAGCCTAGCTTAACCTAGCTTTCCTCTACTCTACTATGCCCAACTCTACTCTACTCTTCTCTGCTCCACTTTTTATACTCTACTCTACTCTCTACTCTACTATACTATGGTCTGCTCTACTTCGCTCTACTCTACTCTACCTTTCTTTACTATACTCTACTTTGCTCTACTCTACTCTACTCTACTTTTTACCACTATGTTTTGCTTTGCTAAGCTCTACTATGCTCTTCTCGACACTACTTTGCTCTCCTCTCCTCTCCCCACATCTCCTCTCCTCTCCCCTACTCTCTTCTTTTCTCCTCTCCTCCCCTCTTATTTATTATACTTTACTCTACACTACTCTGCTCTATTATATTCTACTCTACTCTACTCTACTCAAGCCTAGCCAAGCCTAGCCTAGCTTAATCAAAGCTCTATTCTATTCTACTCTGTTCTACTCTAATCTTCTCTACTAAACTCTACTTTACTCTAGCCTAGCCTAGCCTAATCTAAACTAGGTTATTTTAACCTAACTCTACTCTACTCTACTCTATTTTGCTCTGCTCTATACATCTCTACTCTACTCTACTCTACATTGCTCTACTCTACTCTTCTTCTTTGCACTGCTCTACTCTGATTTGCTTTGCTTTACTCTTCTTTGCTTTCCTCTCCTATACTCTACTCTACTCTGCTCTATGCTACTCTACTCTATTGTACTCTATTCTACTTTACTCAACTCTACTAAAGTCTACCCTAGGAAAACTTTGCTTTACTCTACTTTACTCTACTCTATTGTACTCTATTCTACTCTACTCAACTCTACTAAAGTCTACCCAAGGCAAACCTTCCTTTAATCTACTCTACTCTAGTCTTTTTTCCCCTAGCCTAGCCTTACTTAGCTTAGCCTATCTCTGCTCTACAATAATCTATTCTAATCTACTACAATCTACTCTACTCTACACCACTCTAACCTAGCTTAGCCTAGCCTAACTAAAGCCTACTCTACTCTACTCTAACATAGCCTATCCCAATGATAATTAACCTAGCCTTAGTTAGTTAGATTTGGCTAGCCTAGATAAGGCTAAATTAGAGAAGTGTAGAGTAGAGTAGAGTATAGTAGAATATAATAGAGTATAGTAGAGCAAAGAAGAGTAGAGTAGAGTGGAGTAAAGTAGAGTATAATAGAGTGAAGAAGAGGAGAGGAGAGGAGAAGAGAAGAGAGTAAAGGAGAGAAGACTAAAGGACAAGAGAGGAAAGTAGAGCAGAGTAGAGTAGAGCCAAGCAGAGCATAGCATAGTAGAGAATAGTAGAGGAGAGTAGGGTAGAGTAGAGTAAAGCTGATTAAAGCAAAGTAAAGAAAAATAGAGTATAGTAGAGTACAATAAGGCATAGTAGAGTAGAGTTGAGTAGAGTAGAGAAGAGTAGAGTAAAGCTAAGTTAGGTTAAGCTAGGTGAGGTTTAGCTAGGATAAAGTAAGGTAGAGTAGAGTATAATAAAGTATTGTAAAGTAAAGAAGAGTATAGTAGAACTAGGTTAGGTGAAGTTAAGTGAGGCTAAGCTTGGTCAAGCTAGCTAGTTAGTGTAGTGTAGAGCTAGGTTAGGTTATGCTAAGCTGAGCTAAGCTTTACTAATGTAGAGTAAAGTAAAGTAGAGCATAATGGAGTATAGCAGAGTAGAGTAGAGCAAAGAAGACCTAGGTTAGGCTCAGATAGGCCAGGCAAGGCAAGATTAAAGTATAATAGAGTAGCATAAGGCTAAGTTTGGTTATATAGAGTTATAGTAGTATGGAGTAGAGTAGAGTAGAGTAGAGGAAAGATGAGCAGAGTAGAGCAAAGTGGAGTAGAGTGAAGTAGAGTAGAGTATAGTAGAGCAGAGTAGAGAGAAGCAGAGTAGAGTAGAGTAGAGACAGGTTAGGATAGACTAGGCTATGTTAAGCTAGTTTATGCAAGGCTAGGCTAGAGTGGAGTTAAGTTAGAATAGGTTATGCTTGGTTAGAGTAGAGTATGCTAGAGAGTAGTAGAGTAGGGTAGAGTAACATTAAGTAGAGTGTAGAGTAGAGTGAGGTTAGGCTAGGCTAGACTAGGCAATGCTAGAGTAGAGAAAAGTAGAGTAGAGTTGAGTAGAGTAGAGTTGGGCTAGGTTCTACAAGGCTAGGCTAGATTATAGAAGAGTAAAGTAGGGTAGAGTAGAGCTAAGTAGAGCAAAGTAGAGTAGAGAAGAGAAGAGTAAAGTAGAGTAGAGTAATGCAAAGTAGAGCTGAGTAGAGTTAAGTTAGGTTATGCAAAGATAGGCTAGGTAAGGCTACTCTATGCTTGGCAGAGCTAGGCTAATGTAGAGTAGAGTAGAGTAGAGTAGAGCTAGATCAATCTAGGCTAGGCTAAGATAAGTTAGAGTAGAGTAGAGTAGACTATAATAGAGTAAAATAGAGCAGAGTAGAGTAAGGTAGGGTAGAGATGGGTAGAGTAGAGTAGAGTAGAACAAAGTAGAGTTAAGAACACTAGAGCAAGGTTAGGCTAAGCTAGGTTAGAGTAGAGTAGAGGAGAGTAGAGTATGATAGAGTAGACTAGAGTAGGGCTTGGTTAGGCAAGGCTAAACTAGGCTAAGCTGAACTAGGCTAACATAGGGTAGAGTAGAGTATAGTAGAACATAGTTGAGCATAGTAGAGCATAGTAGAGTAAAGCAGAGTAGAGTGAGTAGAGCAAACTAGAGCAGTGCAAAGTAGATTATAGGAGTGCAAAGAAGAGTAGAGCACAGCAGAGTAGAACTGAACATAATAGAGTAGAGCAAAGTCGAGAAGAGTATAACAAAGATGAGTAGAGTAGAGCTAGATTAGGCTAGGTTAGGCTTGGATTGGCTAGGCTAAGATAGAGTAGAGTAGAGAAAAGATAGGCTACGTTAGAGTAGAGTAGAATAGAGAATAGTAGAGTAGGGTGGAGTAGAGTAGACGAGAGTAGAGGAGAGTTGAGTAAAGCTAGGTTAGATTGGGCTACATAAGACTAGGCTAAGCTAGTGTAGAGTAGAGTGAGGTAGAGTACAGTAGAGCTAGGATAGGCTAGGCTAGACTAAAATAGAGTAGGGTAAGGTAGAGTAGAGTAGAGTAGAGTGGAGTAGTGCAAAGAAGATTAGAATAGAGTAGAGCAAAGTAGAGTAAAGAAGAGCTAGGTTAGGTTAGGCTAAAGTGGAGTAGAAAAGAGTAGAGTTAGGATAGGCTATGCTAAGCTAGCTTAGAGTGGAGTAGAATAGAATAGAGTATAGTAGAGTAGAATAGAGTAGATTAGAGTAGAGTATAATATATTAGAGTTGACTAAAGTAGAGTAGAGTACAGTAGAGTTAAGTTAGGCTAGGCTAGGAAAGGGTTGGGTACGCTAAGCTTGGTTAGAGTAGAGTAGAGTTGCATAGCGTATCATAGAGAAGAGTAGAGTAGAGCAGAGCTCAGTTAAGCTAAGCCAGTTGAGGCTAGCCTAGGCTGGAGTAGAGTAGAGTAGAGTAGAGTTGAGTTGAGTAGAGCATAGTAGAGTAGAGTAGAGAAGATTAGAGTAGATATGAATAGAGTAGAGCAGAGTGGAGTAAAGGAAAGTAAAGTAGAGTTGAGTAGAGTTATGCAGAGTAAAGCATACTAGAGCAAGTTTAAGCTAATCTATAATATAAAAAGCTAGGCTAGGCTAGGTTAGAGTAGAGTAAAGTAGAGTAGTGTAGAAAAGAGTATAATAAAGTAGAGTAGGGTAGAGTTGAGTAGAGCTTGGTTAGGGTATGCTAGGATAGCTAGAGTAGAGTAGAGTAGAGTGAAGTTGTGCTAAGTTAGGTTTAGCTATGCTAGGCTAATGTTTAGTAGAGTATTGTGAAGTAGAGAAGAGTAGAGAAGAGAAGAGTACAGTATAGTAGAGTAGAGCACTATAGAGTATAATAGAGCAGAGCATAGCATAGCAGAGCAATGCAGAGTAGAGTAGAGTAAGGTTAGGATAGGCTAGGCTAGAGTAGAGTAAAGTAGAGTAGACTAGAGTAATGCTAGGTAAGGTAGGGTAGTCTAAGTTAGGTTAGAGTAGAGTAAAGTAGAGTAGATTAGAAGAGAGTAGAGCAAAGTAGAGTAGAGTAGAATAGAGCAAAGTGGAGCAGAGCAGAGTAAAATAGTGTAAAGAAAAGAAAAGTAGAGCAGAGAAGAATAGAGCAAGTAGAGTATGGTAGAATAGAGAAGAGCCAGGTTAGGCGAGGCTAGCCTGTGGTAGGCTAGGTCAAGCTAGGTTAGGCTATAATATAGTAGAGTAGAGTAGCATAGAGGACAATAGAGCTAGGTTAGGCTTAGCTAAGATATGTTCGACTAGAATACATAGTGGAGTAGAGTAGAGTAGAGTAGAGCATAGTAGAGACGTGTAAAGTAAAGTAGAGAAGAGTAGAGAAGAGCTGAGCAGAGCATTGCATATCACTGTAGAGAAAAGCTAACTGGGCTAGGAAAGGATAGGCTAGATTAGAGTAGAGTAGAGCTTAGTTTGCTTAGTCTAGACATGGTTAGGGTAGAGAAGAGTAGAGTAGAGTAGGGTGTAATACAGCAGAGCTAGGTTAGACAAGGCTAGGGTAAGTTAAGCTAGACTTGACTAGAGTAGAGTAGAGTTGAAATAGCTTAAGCTATGTTAGGCTAGGCTAGAGTAGAGTAGAGTAGAGTAGTGTAGAGTAGAGTAGAGCATAGTAGAGTAGAATAGAGTAGAGTAGTGTAGAGGAGAGGAGAGGAGAGGAGAGCAGAGTAGAGCAGAGTGAAGTAGAGCAGAGTAGAGCAAAAGAGCTGAATAGAGCAATGAAGAGTAGAGCAGACTGGAATAGTGTATGGTAGTGTTGAGTAGAATAGAGTAGAGTAGAGTAGAATAAAGCAAAGTAAAGATAGGGTAGGCCTGGCAAGGATAGGATAGGCATGGCAAGGCGATGCTAGAGTAGAGTAGAGTAAAGTAGAGCAAGATTTTTCTTAGCTAGGGAAAGCTAGGGTGGAGAAGTGTCGAGTAGAGTAGTATATAGTAGAGTAGAGTGGACTAGAGAAGAGTAGGGTTGAGTATGGTAGAGTAGAGGAGAAGAGACTAGAGGAGAGAAGAGGAGAAGAGAGTTGAGGAGAGAAGAGTAAAGGAGAAGAGAGGAGAGCATAGTAGAGAAGAGTAGAATAGAGCCAAATAGAGCATAACATAATAGAGTAGAACATAGTAAAGTAGAGCAGAGCAGGGTAGAGTAGATTAGAGCAATGTAGAGAAAAATAGATTATAATGGAGTAGAGTAGAACAAAATAGTGTAGTGCAAAGTTGAGCATTACAGAGTAGAGCTAAGTTAAGCTATGCTAGGTGAGGTTAAGCTATGTTAGAGTAAGGTAGAGTGGAGTAGAGTAAAGCAGAGTAGACTAGAGTAGAGTAGAGTTAGGTTAGCCTAAGTTAAGCTAGGCTAAGCAAGGTTAGGCTAGCTAGAGTAGAGTAGAGTTGAGCTTGGATAGATTAGACTAGGTTGGGCTATGCTTTACTAAAGTAGAATAGAGTAGAGCAGGGAAGACTATAGTAGAGTAGAGCAAAGAAGAAAAGAGTAGAGTATAGTAGACAAGAGCAGAGCATAGCAAAGCATAGGAGAGCTAGGTTTGGCTAAGCTAGGCTAGAGTCGACTAGAGTATAGTAGAGTATAATAGATTAGAGCATAGTTGGGTTAGGCTAGGAAAGGCTAGAGTAGAGTAGATCAGAGCAGAGCTGAGTAGAGTAAAGCAGAGTAGAGAAGAGTAGAGGTGTGCAGAGTAGAGTAAAGTAAGGTTAGGCTTGGCTTGAGCAGAGAAGAGAAGAGTAGAGTAAAGTAGAGTAGAGTAGAGTAGAGCTTGGATAGGCTAGGCTAGGCTATTGTAGTGTAGAGTAAAGTAAAGTAGAGTAGATTAAAGTAGAGTAGAGTAGAGTTGAGTAGAGTATAGTTGTGCAAAATAAAGTATAGTAGAGGTGAGCAGAGTAGAGTCGAGAAAAGGAGAGTAGTACAGTAGAGTAGAGTAGATAGAATAGAGTAGAGCAGAGTAGTGCAGGGTAGAGTATAATATGGTAGAGTAGAATAGAGGAAAGTAGAGCAAAGAAGAGCAGAACAGAGTAGAGTAAAGCAGAGTAGAGTTAGGATAAGCTAGGCTAGTTTAGAGTGGAGTAGAGGAGAGTAGAGTATGGCAGAGTAAACTAGAGTAGAGCTTGAGGCTAGACCTAGGTAAGCTTAAATATGCAAGAAAAGGGCGAAGTAGAATAGAAAGGAGCATAGTAGAGAAGAGTAGAGCAAAGTTGAGGAAAGAAGAGCAGAGTAGAGCAGAGAAGAGTAAGTAGAGTAGATTAGAGGAGAGAAAAGAAGAATTTAGTATAATATAGCAGAGCAGAGTAGAGTTATGTACAGTAGAGGAGAGAGGAGTATAGCAGAGTAGAGCAGTGGTACGCTTGGCCAAGCTAGGTTAGGCTAAACTAGGCTAAGATAGAGTAGAGTAGAGTAAAGTTAGGCTAGGCAAGGCAAAGCTAGGTTAGGGTAGAGTAGAATAAATTAGAGTGGAGTAGAGCAGAGTGAAGTAGAGTAGAGTGGAGTAGAGTGGAGTAGAGTAGAGTGGAGTAGAGTTTAGTGGAGTAGAGGAGAGTAGAGTAAAGTAGAGTAAAGCATAGTAGAGTAGAAGAAAACAAAGTAGAGTAGATAGAGTATAGCAGAGCATAATGGAGTAGAGTAGAGTAGAGTAGAGTAGAGCAGAGGAAAGTAGAGCACAACAATGTTAGGTTAGGATAGGCTAAAGTAGAGTAGAGTAGAGCAGTGCTAGATTAGGCTAAGCCAGGCTAGGTTATGTTAGAGTAGAGTAGAGTAGAGTATGAGAGAGCCAAGCAAAGTAGAGTAGAGTAGAGCAAAGCACAGTAGAATAGAGTACAAAAGAGAAGAATAAAGTAAAAAAAGCAGACTAGAGTAGAGCAAAGAAGAGGATAGCAAAATAGAGTAGAGTATAATAGAGTAGAGCTTGGTTAGGCTAGGATAGCCTATGCTAGGGTAGGTCAGGCTAGGTTATGCTAGAGTAGAGTAGAGTACAGTTCAGTTGAGTACAATAAAGCTAAGTTAGGCTTGGCTATGCTAAGTTAAGTTAGAGTACATAGTAGTGTAGAGTAGAGTTGAGTAGAGTAGAGTAGAGTTGAGTAATACATAGAAGAGTAGAGAAGAGCATAATAGAGCATTACATAGTATAGTAGAAAAAATTTAGGAAGGCTAGGAAATGTTAGGCTAGAGTAGAGTAGATCTTGGTTAGGCTAAGCTAGGCTTGGTTAGTGTAAGACTATAGTAGAGTAGAGTATAATAGAGTAGAGTAGAGTAGGGTGCAATAAAGTAGAGCTAGGTTAGGCTAGGCTAGGGTAAGTTAGGCTATTGTAGAATAGAGTAGAGTAGAGTAGAGTAGAGTTGAAATAGATTAGCATAGGTTAGGCTAGGCAAGAGTAGAGTAGAGTATAGCAGAATAGAGTAGAGTAGAGTAGAGTAGAGTAGAGTAGAGGAGAAAAGAGGACAACAGAGTAGAGCAGAGCAAAGTAGAGTAGAGAAGAGCAAAAGAGCAGAACAGTGCAATGTATAGCAGAGTAGAGTAGAATAATGTAAAGTAGACCAATGATAGGCTAGGTTAGAGCAGAGTATAGTGAAGTATAGTACGGTATAGAGCGAGGTTAAGCTAGGCTAAGATAAGGTAGGCATGACAAGGCTAGGCTAGAGTAGAGTAAACCTAGATTAGGTAAGGCTAAAGTAGAGTAGTGCAGAGTATAGTAGACTATAGCAGAACATAGTGGAGTAAAGTGGAGTAGAGTAGGGAGGAGTAGTTGTATAGTAGGGTTAGGTTAGGATAGGCTCGGGTAAAGTAGAAGAGACCTTGGTTAGGCTAGCTAGGTTTGGTTGAGTAGAGTGGAGTAGAGTTGAGTAGAGTAGAGTAGTACAAAAAAGGGTAGAGCAGAGTAGAGTGGAGAAGAGCAGAGAAGAGTATAACTGAGAAGAGCTGTGCAGAGTAGAGTTAAGTTAGGATAAGTAAAGGTTAGGCTAGGTTAGGTAAGAATAGAATAAAGTATAGTCGAATAGAGCAGAGCAATGTAAAGTAGTGTGTAGTAGAGTAGAGCTAGGATAAGCTAGGCTAAGCTAAGCTAGGTTAGGCTAGGCTAGGCTAGGCTAAGCTATGGTTGGCTAAGCAAGTATAGGTTAGTGTATAGTAGAATATAGTAGCAGAGGGCTAGCTTAGGCAAGGCTAAGCAAGGCAAGGCTAGGGTACATATTAGACTAGAGCAGAGTATAACAAAGTAGGGTAGAGTAGAGCAAAGAAGAGTATAATAGAGAAGAGCAAAGTAGAGCATAACAGAGTAGAGTAATGTAAAGCATAGTAGAGCTAGAGTAGGGTAGAGTGGAGTAGAGTAGAGTAGAGAGAGAAAAGCATAGTAGAGCTAGGTTAGGCTAAGCTATACTAGGCTAAGCTAAGTTAGAGTAGAGTATAGTAAAGTAGAGTTGAGTTTAGAGTAGCAGAGTAGAGTAGAGTAGTATGGACTCGTGTATAGTATAGTAGTATGGACTCGTGTATAGTATAGTAGAGTAGATTAGAGTAGAGTAAGGCAAGGTTAAGCTAGGCTAGGTTAGGCTAGGCTAAGATAGGCTAAAGTAGAGTAAAGTTTAGCTAGGTTAGGTTTAGTAAAGCAAGGCTAGGCTAGGCAAGACTTTAGTAGATTATAGTAGAGTAGAATAAAGTAGAGCTAAGTAGAGTAGAACATAGAAGAGCAAAGCAAAGTAGAGTAGAGAAAAATAGAGCAGAGCAAAGTAAAGTAGAGTACAGTGAGTACAAGAGAGCAGAGCAAAGCAGAGCAGAGTAGAGCAAAGTAGAGTGGAATAGAGCAGAGTAGAGTGGAGTATAGTACAATAGAGTAAAGAAAAATAGAGTAGAGTTGAGTAGAGTAGTGTAGAGAAGAGCAAGGTTAGGTTTGGCTATCCTATGCTGGGCTAGGTCATGCTAGGTTAGGCTAAAGTATAGTAGAGTAGAGTACGATAAAGCAAGGTTAGGCTTTGGTAAGCTAAGCTAAGCTATAGTACAGAGTAGAGTAAGTAGAGTTAAGTAGAGCAGAGTAGAGTAGAGTAGAGTAGAGCATAGAAGAGTAGAGAAGAGAAGAGCAAAGCATTTGCATCGTATAGTAGAGAAAAGCTTGGTAGGCTAGGAAAGGTTAGACTTGAGTAGAGTAGAGTAGATCTTAATTAGGCTAAGCCAGGCTTGGTTAGAGTAAAGTAGAGTGTAAAAGAGTAAAGCTATGTTAGGCTAGGCTAGAGTAAAGTATAATAGAGTAGACTATAATAGAGTAGAGTAGAATCGAGTAGAGTAGAGTAGAGGAGAGGGGAGGAGAGCAGAGTAGATTAGAGCAAAGTAGAGCAGAATAAAGAAATGTAGAGCAGAGCAAAGTCGAGTGAAGTGGAGCAGTGCAGAGCAGAGTAGAGCAAAGTGGAGCAGAGTAAAGAAGGGCAAAGATAAGCTAAAGAAAGCTAGGTTAGAGTAGAGTAGAGTGGGTGTAGTAAAGCTGAGCTAGGTTAGGCTAGGCTAGGATAAGGTAGGCATGGCAAGGCTAGGCTATAGTAGAGTAGAGTAATGTAAGATTATGCTAGGCTAGGCAAGGCTAAAGTAAAGTAGTGTAGAGTAGAGTAGAGTAGACTAGAATTTGTTGGAGTAGTGCAGAGTAGTGTAGAGAAGAGAAGAGTATAGTAGGGTTAGGTTAGGCTAGGCTAGGTTAAGCTAGAGTAAAGTAAAAGAGGGCTTAGTTAGTCTAGGCTAGGCTTGGCTTGAGTAGAGTGGAGTAGAGTTGAGCAGAGTAGAGCAATATAGTGTAGAGCAGAGTAGAGTAGAGAAAAGAAGAGTAGAGAAGAGTAAAATAGAGCAGAGTAGGGCAGAGTAGAGTTAAGTTAGGATAAGCTAGGCTAGGTTAGGTTTTGTTAGGGTAGGCTAGAGGAGGTAAGAGTAGAGTAAAGCATAGTTGTGTAGACTAGAGCAAAGTAGAGTTGTGTGTTGTAGAGTAGACCTAGGATAGGCTAGGCTAGGCTAGGCTAGGCAATGCTAGGCTAAGCTATGATAGGCTAAGCTAGCCTAAGAAAGAGTAGGGTAGAGTAGAACAGAGTAGAGTATAGTTTTGTAGGGCTAGGTTAGGCAAGGTTATGTAAGGCTAGGCTAGAGAAAAATTGAAAGTAGAGCAGAGTAGAGCAAAATAGGGTAGAATAGAGTAGAGTAGAGAAGAGTATAGTAGAACATAGTAGAGTAGAGTAGAGCTAAGTTATGCTAGGATAAGCTAGGCAAGGCTATGCAAGAGTAGAGTAGAATAAAGTAGAGTAGAGCTTGGTTAGGCTAGCTTAACCTAGGTTAGAGTATAATAGAGTAGATTAAAGAATATTAGAGTAGAGTAGAGTAGTGTAGAGCTAGGTTCGGCTAGGATAGGCTATGCTGCAACTAGTTAGTGTAGGCTAGGGTAGGCTAGAGTAGAGTATAGTAGACTTGAGTAGAGTAGAGCTAGGTTTGGCTTGGTTAAGCTAGAGTAGAGTAGAGTAAAGTAGAGTAGAGTTGAATAAAGTAGAGTAGAGTAGAGAAGAGTAGAGTAGAGTAGAGCAGAGTAGAGTAGAATAAAGGAGAAGAGAGTAGAGTAGTGCAGAGTAGAGCAAGGAGAAGAAGAGAAGAGCAAAGTAGAAAAGCAGAGTAGAGCAACGCAGATAAGGGCATAGTAGAGTGGCGAAGTGTAGTGCATAGTAGAGAAGGGCAATGTAGAGCTGGGTTATTCTATGTAATGCTTGACTTTGCTTGGCTAGGCTACAGTAGAGTAGAGTAAAGTAGAGTAGAGCTGGGCTAGGCTAGGCTAGGCTAAAGTAAAGAAGCAAATAATAGATTAGAGTAAAGTAAAGCTTTATTCGATAAGACTAGGCTTGGTTAGGCTAAAGAAGAGTAGAGTAGAGTAAAATAGAGTAGTGTAAAGTAGAGTAGAATAGAAGAGAGTAAAGTAAAGTAGAGTAGAGTAGAGTAGAATAGAATAGAGTAGAGTAGAGTAGAATAGAGGAGAGTAAAGTAAAGAAGAGTATAGTAGAGTAGACTTTAATAGAGTAGAGTTTAGTAGAGTAGAGTTGAATTGAGTAGAATAGAAGAGAGGAAAGCAGAGTAAAGCATAGTAGAGTAGAGTAGAGTAGTGTAAAGTAGAGTAGAGTAGAAGAGAGTAAAATAAAGTAGAGTAGAGTAGTGTAGAGTAGAGTAGAGTAGAGTAGAGTAGAGTAGACTAGACTAGAGTAGAGTAGAGTAGAGTAGAGTAGAATAGAGTAGAGTAGAGAAGAGTAGAGTAGAGTAGACTTTAATAGAGTAGAGTTAAGTTGAGTAGAGTAGAGTTGAGTTGAGTAGAGTAGAGTTAGGCAAGACGAGGCAAGGTTAGGCTAGGCTAGAGTGGAGTAGAGCAAAGCTAGGTTATGTTAGGCTAGGCTAGAGTGGAGTAACATAAAGCATAGTTAAGTAGAGCAAGGCTAAGTTAGGCTTGGAAAGGCTAGGTTAGAATGGAGTAGAGTAGAGTAAGGTTAAGCTAGGCCAGACTAGGGTAGATTAGGCTAAGCTAGGCTAGAGTATAGTAGAGTAGAGAATAATAGAGTAGAGCAGTGTAGAGCAAGGTTAGGCTAGGCTACGCAAGGCTAAACAAAGCAAAGCTAGAGTGGAGTAGAGTAGACTATACAAGGGTAGAGTAGAGTAGAGTAGAGCTAGGGTAGCCTGGGCTAGGTTAGCCTAAGTTAGAGTAGTGTAAAGGAGAGTAAAGTAGATTAGAGTTGAGTAGAGTAGAGTATAATAGAGTAGAGCTTGGTTAGGCTTTGTTTGGCTTGGTTAAGGTAGGCTAAGCGAGAGTATAGTAAGGTAGAGTATAGTAAAGTTGAACAGAGCTAGGTTAGGCTGAACTGGGCTGGAGTAGAGTAGGGTAAAAAAGAGTAGAGCAGAGTAAAGCAAAGATAAGCATAGTAGAGTAGAGTAGAGTAGGGTAGAGTAGAGCATAGTAGAGCAGAGTAGAGCTCGGTTAGGCTTGGCTAACCTAGGCTTGGTTAGAGTTGAGTAGAGTAAAGCAAGTTTAGGTTGTGCTTGCTAAGCCAAGTGAGGTTTGGGTGACTAGGCTAGGCTGTGCTAACCTAAGCTAAAATAAAGTGGAGTAGAGTATTATAGAGCATAATAGAGCATTTTAGAGCAGAGTAGAGTAGTGCAAAGGATAGTAGAGGAGTGAAAAGAATTGTAGAGCAGAGTAAAGCAGAGCAGTGCAAATCATAATGGAGCTAGGTTAGGCAAGGTTTGAGTAGTGTGGAGTAGAGTAGAGTTGAGTAAAGTAAAATAGAATAGTGTATAGTAGTGTATAGCAAAGCATAACAGAGCAAAGAAATGCAAAGCAGAGTAGAGTAGAACAGAGCAGAGCTGAGCAAAGCAGAGGAAAGTAGAGTAAAGTAGGGTAGAGAAGAGTAGAGTAGAGTAAAGTAGAGAAGAGCATAGCAAAGGAAAGCAGAAATGAGCAAAGATAGCTTAGGCTAAGCTAGGCTTGGCAAGGCGAGGCTAGAGCATAGTAGAGTAGAGTAGAGTATGGTAGAGCTTGGTTAGGCTAGGCTAGGTGAGGTGACAGTGGAGTATAGCAGATTAAAGTAGAGTAGCGTAGAGTAGAGTAGAATAGAGCAGAGTAGAGAAGACCTAAGTTAGGCTCGACAAGGCTAGGCTATGGTAGGCTGGGGTATGCTAGGCTTGACTAGGCGAGGCTATAGTAAAGTAGAGTAGAGTACAGTAGAGTAGAGTAGAGTAGGGTAGAGTAGAGTAGAGTAGAGTAGAGCTTGGTTAGGTTAGGCTATGCTAGGCTAGGGTAGAGTAGGGTAGAGTAGTGTGGAGATGAGTAGGTTAGAGTAGAGTAGAGTAGAGTAGTGTAAAGTAAAGTAGATTAGAGTAGAGTGGAGTATAGTATAGCAGAGTAGGGAAGAGTAAAGGGGAGAAGAGGAAAGGAGAGTAGAGCAAAGTAGAGTAGAGCATAGCAGAAGAGTAGACTAAAGTAGTGCATAGCATAGCAGAGTTGAGCAGAGCAGTGTAGAGCAAAGGAGAGTATAGCAAAGTAGAGTAGAGTTGAGCTAACTTTGGCTAGGCTATGCTATTCTAGGATAGAATAGAGTAGAGTAGACTAGAGTTTAGTAGAGTTGTAAAGTAGGGAAGAGTAGAGTAGAGCTAGGTTAGGCTAGGCTAGGCTTGGCTAGCATAGGCTAGGTAAGGCTTGGAAAGGTTAGAGTAGAATAAAGTAGAGTAAAGTAAAGTAGAGTAGAGTAGAATAGGGTAGAGCAAGAAAGCCTAAGTTAGGCTAGGCTAACATAGGCTAGAGTAGAGTACAGTAGAGTAGATTAGAGTAGAGTAGAGTAGAGTAGAGTAAAGTAAAGAAGAGCTAGGTTAAGCCAAGTTAAGGTAGGTTAGGCTCAGCTAGGCCAGGCTAAAGTAGAGTTAAGTAGAGTAGAGTAGAGTAGAGGAGAGCAGAGGAGAGTATAGTAGAGTTGAGCAAAGTAAAGTAGAGTAGAATAGAGCATAGTAGAGTAGAGCTGAGTAGAGTAAAGCAAAGCAAAGTTGAGCAGAACTGAGTAAAGTAGGGTAGAGCAGACTAGTGTAGAGTAATATATAGTAAAGCAGAGCAGAGCACAACACAGCACAGCCGAACAAAGCATAGAAAAGCAAAGTAAAGTATAGTAGAGCAGTAGGGTAGAGAAAAGCTAGATTATGTAGGCTTGAGTAGAGTAGAGTAGTATTGCGTAGAGTAAAGTAAAGTAAAGCTCAGTTAGGCTAGGCGTCGGTAAGGTAGGTTAGGCTAAGCTAAGCAAGAGTAGAGTAAGGTAGTGTAGACTAGAGTAGAGTATAGCTAGTTTAGTCTAGGCTAGGTAAGGCTCGACATGACTAAACTAGGTTAGAGTAGAGTATACTAGAGTTATGCAGAGAAGAGTAGAGCAAAGAATAATAGAGTAGAGCACAGTAAAGTAGAGCATAGCATAACAGAGCAAGGTTAGGCAAGGCTAGGCTAGGCTAGGCATTAGTTAGGTGGAGTAGAGTGGAGTAGAGTAAGGAGAGTAGATCAGAATAAAGGAGAGGGAGTAGAGAAAAGATGACTAGAGCTATGTTTGGCTAGGCTAAGCTAAGTTAGGCTAGGCTAGAGTGGAGTAGAGTAGAGTCAAGTATGATATAATAGAGTATAGTATAGTAGAGCCAGGTTTAGTAAGGCTAGGGTAGAGTACATTATAGTAGAGTAGAGTGGAGTAAAGTAGGGTAGAGTAGAGCTGGGTAGAGTACAGCATAGCAGAGCACAACATAATAGAATAAAGCAAAGAAGACCAGAGCAAAGCTAAGTTAGGTTAGGCCATGTTAAGGAAGGCTAGAGCAGATTAGAGTAGAATAGAGTGAAGTAGTGTAGAGTAGAGTAGAGCTAGGCTAGGATTGGCTAGGTTAGGCTAAGTTAGAGTAGAGTATAGTAGAGTAAAGTAGGATAGAGCTAGGTTAGGCTAGGGTGAGCTAGTAAGGGTAGGCTAGGCTAGGCTAGAGTAGAGTAGAGTAAAGTAGAGTTGAGTAGAGTAAAGTAGAGTTGAGTAGAGTAAAGTAGAGTTGAGTAGAGTAGGGTAGTGTAGAGTAGAGTAGAGCTAGTTTTGCTTGGGCTAAGCTATGCTAGGCAATGCTAAGCTAGGCTAGAGTTGAGTAGAGTAAAGTTGGACAAAGTAGAGTATAGTAGAACTTGGCTTGGTTAGGCTTGGCAAAGTAGGCTAAGCTAGGGTAGGCTAGGCTAGGTAAGAGTAAAGCAGAGTAGCATACAGTAGAGTAGAGTAGAGTAGAGCTTGGTTAGTTTAGGCTACGTTTAGCTAAGATAAGCTAGGCTAGAGTAGAGTATAATAGCATAGAGTAGGGTAGAGAAGAGCAAGATAAAATAGAGTAGAGTTGATCAAAGAAGTGCAAAACAGAGTAGAGTAGAACAAGGCAGAGTAGAGCTAAGTTAGGCTAGGCTTGGTTAGGCTGGGTGAGGTTAGGAAAGGATAAGCAAAGCTAGGTTAGAGTAGAGTATAGCAAAGTTGAGTAGAGTAGAGAAGGGTAGAGTAGATTAGAGCAGAGTAGAGATAAGTTAGGCAATGGTAAGCTAGGTAGGGCTATGCTAGTGTAAGCTATGATAGGCTATGTTAGGCTAGGCTAGAGTAAAGTAGAGTATAGTTGTGCTTAGTTGGGCTAGGCTATGTTAGGCTAGGGTAAAGTAAAGATTAGAGAAGAGTATAACTGAGCTGAGTAGAGTAGAGTAGAGTAGAGTAAAGCAAAGAAGAGAATAGTAGAGAAGAGCAAAGTAGAGAAGAGCAGGGTATAGTAGAGTTAGGTTAGACTAAGCTAGTCTACACTAGGTTAGGCTTAGCATGGCTAAGCAAGCTTGGTTATAAATTAATAGAGTAGAGTAGAGTAGAGCCTGGTTAGGCTAGGTTAAAGTAGAGTAGAGTACAGTAGAGTATAGTAGAGTATAGCTAGGTTAGGCTAAGCAAGGCTTGGGTAGGCTAGGTTAGGCTATGATAAGCTAAAGTTGAGTAGAGTAGAGTAGAGTAGAGCAGTGGTATATTAGGCAAGGTTTGGCTAGGTTAGGAGGGAGTAGAATAGAGTAGAGTATAGTGGAGAAGAGTAGAGTAGAGTAGAGTATAATATAATAGAGCAGAGTAATGTAAAGTGAAGTAATGTAGAGCAGAGTAGAGTAAAGTAGAGTAAAGGAGAGGAGAGGAAAGTAGGGAAGAGCAGAGTAGAACAGAGCATATTAAAACAAAGTAAAGTGGAAGTGTAGAGTAGAGTAATGTAGAGTAGAGTAGATCTTGACTATGATAGGTTAGGATAGAGAATAATAGAGTATTATAGAGTAGAAAAAAGAAGAGTAGAGTAGAGCAAAATCGAGCAAAGTAGAGCAGCCAGAGAAGAGTAGAGTAGAGTAGAGTAGATTATAGTAGAGTAGAGTCTAATATTATAGAGTAGAGTACAACAGAGTAGACTAGAGTGAGGTTAGTCTAGGCTTGGGTAGGGTAGGCTAAGCTAGAGTAGAGAAAAGCTCGATTAGACTAGGCTTGTTTATAGTAGAGTAGAGCAGAGGAGAATAGAGTATAGAAGAGTAAAGCAAAGTAGAGTAGAATAGAGTAGAGTAGAGTAGAGCAGAGTAGTATAGAGTAGAGTAGAGCAGTGCAGAGCAGAGTAGAGCAGACTAGTTTAGAGCAGAATAAAATAGAGTAGAGTAGAACTTGTTTAGGCTAAGCTAGATTGGGTTACGCTAAACTAAGTTCGATTAGAGTAGAGTAGAGTAGAATAGAGTAGAATATGGTAGAGTAGGGTAGAGTAGAGCTAGGTTTGACTAGGCTTGGTAAGGCTAGGTTTGAGAAGAGTATAGTAGAGTGGAGTGGAGTGGAGTAGAGTAGGGTAGAGTAGAGCAAGAGTGGAGTAGAGCTAGGTTAGGTTAAGCAAAGCTAGGCTAAGCTAGGCTATGGTTGATTAGGCTAGGCTAGGCTAGAGTAGAGTAATGGAGTTGAGTAGAGTAGAGCAAGGATAGGCATGGATAGAGTACATAGTAGAGAAGAGTAGAGCAGAGCAAAGTAGAGTAGAGTGAAGTAGAACAAAGTAGAAAAGAGCAGTGGAGAGCACAGCATAACAGAGTAGAGTAGGATAGATTAGATGTCGACTAGGCTAGGCTTTTTTGGGCCAGGCTATGCAAGGATAGGCTAGAGTAGCATAGAGTAGAGCATAGTAGAGTAGAGCATAGTAGAGTAGAGCTTAGATAGGCTAGGCTAGGCTATGGTAGAGTAGTGTAGAGTAGAGTAGAGTGGAATAGAGTAGAAGATTGTAGAGCAACGTTAGGCAAGGCCTGGCTGGGCTCAAGTATGCTATGTTAGGCTAGGCTAAACTAGAGTAGGGTAGAGTATAGTAGAGTAGAGTAAAGCTAGGTTTGGCTAGGCTATGATATGCTAGCTTATGGTATTGTAGAATAGAGTAGAGTATAGTAGAGTAGAGAAGAGTAGAGTAGAGTAGAGTCAGAGCTAAGTAGAGTAGTGTAGTGTAGAGGTGATGAGAGTAGAGCAGAGCAGGGAAGAGTAGTGCATTATAGAGCAGAAGAAGAGATCATAGCAATGCAGAGCACAATAGAGAAGTGTAATGTAGTGTAGAGTATAGCAGAGTAAAGTAGAGAAGAGTAGAGCTAGGTTATGTTAGGGTAGGCTAGGATAAAGAAGAGTATAATAGAGTAGAGTATGGTAGAGTAGAGTAGAGCTAGGTTAGGCTAGGCTAGAGTAGGCTAGTCTAGTGTAGGATAAAGTAGGTTAGGCAAGGCTAGGCTCGAGTAAAGTAGAGCAGAGTAGATTAGAGTAGAGCTAAAATATAGTACAGTAGTGTATAGTAGAATAAAGTAGAGTAGAGAAGAGTAAGGTGGAGTAAATTAGAGAAGAGTAGCGTAGAGTAGAGAAGAGTAGAGTAGAGTAGACCAAAGTAGAGAACAAAAGAGCATAACAGAGGATGGGAGAGCAAAGTAGAGTAGTGAAAAGTATGGTAGAGCATATTAAAGCATAGTAAAGTAGAGAAGACCAGAGTAAAGCTAGGTTAGGTTAGGCTAGGCTAGAGTAGAGTAGAGTATATTAGAGTATAGTCTAGTAGAGCAGAGCTAGGTAAGGCTAGGCTATGCTAGAGCATAGTAAAACAGAGTAGAGTAGAGTATAGTAGAGTAGAGCAAAGCAGAGCAGAGAAAAAATAGAGAAGAGCAGTGTAGAGCAAAGCATAGTAAAACAGAGCAGAGTAGAGTAGACAAGAGCAGAGCTAGGTTAGGCTAGGCTCTGCTAAAGTAAGAGTAGAGTAAAATAGAGTATTATAGTAGAGTTTAGTAGAGTATAGCTCAATTCAGATAGGCTAGGCTATGCTAAGTTAGAGTATAGTAGAGTAAAGTAGAGTTTAGCTAGGTTACGCTAGGCTATGATAGGGTAGGCTAAGCTAAGTATGCTACGCTAGAGTAGAGTATAGTAAAGTACATTAGAGTAGACAAGAGCAAGGCTTAGTTGGGCTAAACTTGGATAAGCTTGGCTAAAGTAGAGTAGAGTTGAGTAGAATAGAGTAGAGCTATGTTAGACTAAGCTAGGCTATGCTAAGCTAGGTTAGGCTAGAGTAGTATAGAGTAGATCATAGTAGAGTAGAGTATAACAAAGCAGAATAGAGTAAAAAAGAGAAGAGTAGAACTAAGTTAGGTTATGCTCGGCGAGGTTGAGCTAGGTTTGGCTAGGCTAGGCTGGGCTAGGTTAGAGTAAAGTTGAGTAGAGCCAGGTAAAATAAAGCTCAGTAAAGTAGATTAGAGTAGGGTAGAGCTAGGTTAGGCTGAGCCAATCTAGGCTAAGGTAGGTTGGCTAGGTGAGAGCAGAGTAGAGTAGAATACAGTAGAGTAAGGTCAAGCTTGGCTAGGTTAAGCTAAGCTAGGCTAGGCTAGAGTAGAGTAGAGAAGAGAAGAGTAGAGTAAAGTAAACTATAGTAGAGTGGAGCAGAGTAGAGAATATCAGAGTAGAGTAGAGCAGAGCAGAGTAGAGTAGAGCAGAGAAGAGTAGAGCTAAGTTATGTTAGGCTAAGGAAAGCTATAGTAAGCTAGACTAGGTTATGGTAGGCTAGGCTTGGCTAACTAGAGTAGGGTAGAGTATAGTAGAGTACAGTAGAGCAGAGCTAGGTTAGGGTATATTAAACTAGGCTAAACTAGATTATAGAGTAGAGTAGAGTAGAGTAGAGCAGAGTATAGTAGAGTAGAGTGGAGCAGAGTAGAGAAGAGTAGAGCAGAGTTGAGCATAATAGAGTAGACTAGAGTAGAGCAGAGCTAGGATAGGCTAGGCAAGGCTAGGCTAAAGTAAAGATGAGTAGAGTATAGTATAATAGAGCTTGGTTAGGCTAGGCTAGGTTAGGTTAGACTAGAGTAGATTAGAAAAGAGTAAAGTAGAGAAGAGTAGAGTTGAGTATAATAGAGTTGAGCAAGGTCAGGCTAAGGTAGGCTAGGTCAGGCTAGGCTAAGCTAGACTAGAATGGAGTAAAGTAGAGTAGAGTTAGGTTAGAGTAGGCTAAGTTAGGCTAAGCAAGGTTAGGTTAGAGTTAGGTAGAGTATAGCATAACAAAATAGAGAAGAACAAACTAAAGTAAAGTAGAGTGGGATAGAGTGGGGTAGAGTATGTTAGAGAAGAGCAAGCAGAGTATAGTAGAGTAGAACAAAGAAGAGTTGAGCTATATTAGTCTAGGTTAGGTTTGGATAGGCTAGGAAAGGCTACGATAAGCGAGGCTTGGCTAGGCTGGGTTATGGTAGGCTAGGCGAGGCTAGGCTAGAGTAGAGTAGAGTAGAATAGAGCTAGATTAGGTTAGACTAAGCTTGGCTAGACTTGAGTATAGAGCATAACGTAGTAGAGTGGAGCAGATTGGAGCAGAGCAGAGAGGAGTAGAGCAGAGCTGAGCATAACCAAGCAGAGTAGAGAAGAACAAAGCAAGGTTAGACTAAGCTAAGCTAGGCTAGGCTTGGTTAGGCTAGAGTACAAAGTAGAGTAGAGTAGGGTAGAGAAAAATGGAGTAGAGTAGAGAAGAGCAGAGCAGAGCTAAGCATAAAAGAGTAGAGTAGACTTGAGCAGAGCTAGGTTAGGCTAAGCTACACTTGGCTAAGCTACATTAGGCTAGGCTAGAGTAAAGTAGCATAAAGTAGAGTAGAGTAGAGCATCATTAGGCTAGGCTATGCTAGCTTAGGCTAGAGTTGAGTAGAGCAGAGTGAAGTATAGTAGAGTAGAGTAGAGTATAATAGTGTAGAGCTAAGTGAGCTAGGCTAAGCTTGGGTTGGCTAGGCTAGAGTAGAGTAGAGTAGAGTAGTGTAGAGCAGAGTAGAGAAAAGTAGAATAGTGAAGAGCATGATAGAGCTGAGCAAAGTAGAGTAGAGTAGAGTAGAGAAGAGCTAAGTTAGGCTTGGCTAAGAAGGCTTAATCTAGGCTAAAGTAGAGCAGAGTTGGGTATGTTAAAAGTAGAGTAGAGCAGAGTAGAGTAGACTTGAGCGAGCATAGGCTAGGCTAAGCTAGCGTACAATAGAGTAGAGTAAAGTAAAGTAGAGTAGAGTAGAGCAGAGTTGAGCAGAGTAGAGTAGAGTGGGCTAGAGTTATGTTAGGCTAGGCTAAGCTAATCTAGGATAGATTATAGTAGAATAGAGTTTGGAAGTGTAGAGTTAAGTAAAGTAGAGAGAGCATAGTAGAGTATACTAGAGTAGAGTAGAGTCTATTAAAGTTGAAAGTTAGGCTAGGCTAGGCTAAGCCCAGTAAGGCTAAGGTAGGCTAGGCCAAGTAATGTTAGAGTAGAGTGGAGTAAAGTAGAATAGAGTAGAGCTCTGTTAGGCTAGACTAGGTGGGGTTAGGCTATAATAGAGTGGAGTAGATTAGAGCAAAGTATAGAAGAGCATAATAGAATCGAGAAGAGTAGTGAATAGTAGAGCAGAGAAGAGTAGAGTAGAGCAGAGGAGAGTAAGGCAAAACAAAGCAGATTGTAGTAGAGCAGAGCATAATAAAGTAGAGTAAATTAAGGTTATGCTAAGTTAGGCTAGGCCAGGGTTAGTTAGACTATTTATTGTAGAGTACAATAGAGTTGAGTAGAGAAGAGTAGAGTTCAGTAGTGTAAAGTAGAGTAGAGTAGGGTAGAGTAAGTATAGAGTAATAGAGTAGAGAAGAGTTGAGTGAGGTTAGGCTATGCTAGGCTACATTAGGCTAGGTTAATTAGGTTATTATAGGCTTAGCTAGGTTAGAGTTGAGTAGAGTAGTGTATAGTAGAGTACATTAAAGTAGAGTATAGTAGAAGAGAGGAGAGAAGGGGAGAGTAGAGTAGAGTAGAGTAGAGTAGAGCAAAGAAGAATTGAGTAAAGAAAAATAAAGTAGAGAAAAAAAGAGTAAAGCAGAGTTATGTTAGGCTTGGTTAGGCTAGAGTAGAGTAGAGTAGAGTGGAGAAGAGTAGAGTAGAGTAGAGTAGAGTAGAGCTGGGTTAAACTAGGCTAGATTAGGCAAAACTAAGCTAAGTTAGAGCAGAGTAGAGTAGGGTACAATAGAATAAAGTTGACCTAGGTTAAGTTAGGCTAAGTTAGAGTAGAGTAGATTAGAGTATAATAGAGAAAAATAATGTAGAGATAAGTTAGGCTAGGGTTGGCTAGGCTAAGGTAGGATTTGCTAGGCAAGGCTAGGCTAGAGTATAACAAATTAGAGTAGAGTGGTGTAGAGCTAGGTTAGGCTAGGCTAGGCAAAACTAGGCTAGAGTAAAGTAGAGTGGAGAAGAGCAGCATAGAGTAAAATAGAGAAGAGTAGATTAGAGTAGAGTAGAGTAGAGTAGAATAGAGCAGAGTATAGTAGAGCATAGCAGAGCTAGTTTAGGCTCGGCTAGGCTAGGCTAATGTAGAGTATAATAAAGTAGGGCAAGGTTAGGCTAGGCTAGGTGAGGTTAGAGTGGCTACACTAGGCTAGGCTAATGTGAAGTAAAGTAGAGTGGAGTGGAGCAGAGTAGAGAAGAGCAGAGTATACCATAAAAAAGTACATTAGAAGAGAGCAAAAAATGCAGAGTAGAGTATAATAGAGCAGAGCAAAGTTTAGTTGAGCTAGGTTAGTGTAGGCTAGGCTAAGCTAAGGTAGGCTAGGCTAGGTTAGGCTATGTTTGAGTATATTAAAGTAGAGTAGAGTAGGGTAAAGTAAAGTAGAGTAGAATAGAGTAGATAGAGTAGAGCATAATAGAGTAGACCATAGTAAGGAAGAGCAAAGCAATGTAAAGTTTAGTTGAGTTGAGCTAAGTAGAGTAGAGCAGAGTAGAGCAGAGTAAAGTAGAGGATAGTAAAGAAGAGCATAGTAGAGTAGAGTAGAGTAAAATAGACAAACGTAGGATAGAGTGGAGTAGAGTAGAACGGTGCTGAATAGAGTACAGCTCTGCTGAATAGAATAGAGCAAAGTAGGATAGAGCTATGTTAGGCTTGGCTAGATTAGCCATGACTAAAGTAGAGTAGAGTAGAGTAGAATAAAGCTAGGTTAAGTTAAGCAAGGCTAGGCAAGGCTAGGCTCTAGCTAAGTAGAGTAGAGTAAAGTACAGTATAGTGGATTAGAGTATCATAGAGCATAATGGAGCAGAGTAAAGCAGAGAGAGTTAGGCTAGGCTAAGCTATTCTAGGGTAGGCTAAGCTAAGCACCAGGCTAGAGTAGAGTTTAGTAGAGTGGAGTGGAGTAGAGTAGTGATAGGTTTTACTAGGATAGGTTAGCCTCGATTAGTAGAGTAGAGTATAGTATAGTATAGTAGAGTAAAATAGAGTAAAGCTTGCTTAGCCTAAGCTAGGTTAGGATAGGCTAGGGCAGGCTTAGTTAGGCTTTGTTAGGCTCAGCTTACAATAGAGTAGAGTAGGGTAGAGTAGAGAATAATAGGGTAAAGAAGATTAGAATAGAGTAGAGTAGAGCTAGGTTAGATTAGGCTTGAGTAGAGTAGAGTAGAGTAGAGCATTGTAGAGCAAAATAGAGTAGAGCAAAGCAGAATAATACATAGCAGAGTAGAATAAATCAGAGCAGTGTAGAGTAGAGCAAGGTTAGGCTAAGTTAAGATAGGCTAGGTTAGGCTAGTCTAGGTTACAGTAAAGTAGAGTAGAGTATATTATAGTAAAGTATAGTAGAGTATAGTAGAGTAGAGCTAGGTTAGGCTAGGAAAAAGTAGAGTAGTGTAAAGCTAAGTTAGGTTAGGGTAGGCTAGGTCAAGCTATAATAGAATGGAGCAGAGTAAAAAAGAGTAGAGTATAGTAGAGTAGAGGAGACCAGACCAAAGTAAAGCAAGCCAGAGAAGAGCAGAGCATGATAGAGCAAAGCTAGGTTAGGGAAACCTAGGCTATGTAAGACTAGAGTAGGGTAGAGTAGAGTAGAGTAGAGTAGAGTAGAGTAGATCAGATTAGAGCCAGGCAGAGCTAAATAGGGTATAGCTAAGTTAGCCTAAGCTAGGCTATGCTAGGTTAGAGAAAAGTAGAGTAAAGTAGAGTTGAGTAGTGTAGAGTATAGTAGAGTAGAGTTGGGTTAGGCTAGCTTGGCTAGGATAGGCAAGGCTAGCCTAGGCAAGGGTAGGGTAGATTTGAGTAGAGTAAAGTAGAATAGAGTTGAGCTAGGTTATGCTAGCTAGGCTAAAGTATAATAGAGCAAAGTAGAGTAGAGTAGAGCAGAGTAAAGTAGAGCATTGCAGAGCAGAGCTAAGTTAGTCTAGGTTATGCTACGTTGGCTCGACTAGGCCAGCCTAGGCAGGAGTAGAGTAGAGTATAGTTTGGTTAATGTAAGCTAGACCAGGCTTGGTTAGAGTAGAGTTGAGTTGAGTAGATTGGAGTAAAGTAGAGTAGAACTTGGTTAGGCTAAGCCAAGCTAGGATAGGCTAGAGTATAGTAGACTAAAGTTGAGTAGAGTAGAGAAAGTTAGCTTAGGCTAAGCTAGCTTAGGTTAGAATAGGGTAGAGTAGATTAGAGCTAAATTAGGATAGGCTAAGCTAGGCTTCGCTATGGTAGGCTAAGCTAGGCAAGGCTCGATTTGGCAAGACTAGAGCCAAGTAGAGTAGAGTAGAATAGGGTAGTGTAAAGTAGAGCGAGGTTAGGTTAGGCGAGGATAGGCTTGGCTAGAGTAGAGAAGAGTAGAGTAGAGTAGAGAAGAGCAAAATAGAGTAGAGCAAAGGAAGTAGGCTAGGCTAGCTTAAGCTAGGTAAGGCTAAGCTAGAGTGAAGGAGAGTAGAGTAAAGTGGAGTAAAGCTAGATTAGGCTAAGCTAAGCAAGGCTAAGTTAGAGTAGAGTGGATTAGAGTAGAGTAGAGGAAAGTAAAGTAGAGGAGAGAAGAGGAGAGGAGAGGAGAGGAGAGGAGGGGAGAGGAGAGGAGAGCAGAGTAGAGCAAAGTAGAGCAGAGCAAAGTACAGAAGAGTAGGGCTAAGTTGAGTAGAATAGAGCTATGTTAGGCTAGGCTCACACAGATTAGAGTAGCGTAGAGTGGAGTAAAGTTGAATAGTGCTAAGCTATGCTAGTAAGATTAAGCTAGGCTAGGTTAGGCTAAGCTAAGCAAGACTAGAGTAGAGTAGTAGAGTAGAGTAGAGTAGAGCTAGATTAAACTAGATTAGGTTAGGTTAGGCTAATATAGAGTTGAGTGGAGTAGCCAAACCAACCCTACTCTACTTTACTCTAACTTAGCCTAGCCAAACCTAACTTTACTCTCCTCTACACTACTCTGCTCTACTCTACTCTAGCTTAGCCTAGCCTAACTAGCCTACCCTTGCCTAGCCTAACTAGCTATACTATACTCTTCTCTAATCTACTCTGCTCTATTCTACTCTGCTTTTCTCTTCTCTACACTGCTCTACTTAACTCTGCTCTACTCTGCTTTTCTGTCCTCTCCTCTACTCTAGTCTACTCTACTCTAATTTTCACTTCTTTACTCTACTCTACTCTACTATACTATACTCTTCTCAACCCTAGCCTGACTTAGCCTAGCTTAGCCTAACCTAGCTCTAATTTACTCTAATTTACTCTACTCTACTCTACACTACTCTACTATACTCTACTCTACTCTTCTTTAGCCTAGCTTACCCTAGCTTAGCCAATCTTAGCTTACCCTAACCTAACCTTGCTCTACCCTACTCTACCCAATGCTACTCTATTCTACTCAACTCTACTCCAATCTACGCTAATTAGGGCTAGCCTAGCCTAGCCTAACCTAGCCCTACTCTATTTTACTCTGCTCTACTCTACTCTACTCTACTCTACACAACTCTACTCTACCTAAGCCTAGCTTAGCCTAGTCTAGCCTAGCCTAGTCTAGCCTAACCTAGCCTAGTCTAACCTAGCTCTACTCTACTCTATGCTACTATGCTCTACTCTACGTAACTGTACTCTACTCTACTCTGTTCTACATGTTTCTGATCTCCTCTACTATGCTCTCCTCTCCTCTCCTTTGTACTCTACTCTACTCTACCATGCATTACTATGTTGTAGCCATACTTAATCTTGCCTAGCTTATCCTAACCTAGCTTAGCCTAACCTTACTCTACTTTACTTACTTTACTCTACTATACTCTAATCTATTCCAATCTACTCTACTTTACTCTAACTTAGCATAAGTTAGCCTAACCTAACTTTGCTCTACTTTACCCTACTCTAGCCTAGCTTAGCCTAGCCTAGTCTAGCATAACTGAGCTTGACTATACTCTACTCTACTCTAGCCTAGCCTTGCCTAAGCAAACCTTGCTCTACTCTACTCTACTCTACTTTACTATATTCTAATCTTCTCTACTCTACTCTACCATAACCTAGCCTTACTCTACTCTTCTCTACTATACTCTAGCCCAGCCTAACCTAGAGTAGCCTTCCTTAACCTAATTTAATTCTATTCTACTCTGCTCTACTATTCTTTTCTCTACTCCGCTTTACTCTATTATGCTCTGCTCAACTTTGGTTTGCTCTACTCTTCTCTGTTCTGCTCTACTCTACTCTACACTACTCTACTCTACTCCATTCTAGTTTACTCTAACTTAGTTTAGCTTAGCATGGCCTCGCCTAACCTAGCTTTATTCTACTCTACTCTACTCTACTTAGCCCTGCCAAGCCTAGCCTAGCCTACCCTAACTTAACCTAACCTAACCTCGCTTAACCTAACCTAGCTATACTCTACTTTACTGTTATTTACTCTACTCTACTCTAACTTAATGTAGCCTAGCCTAACTTAACCTAGCTCTAATCTACTTAATTCTCCTCTCTATTCTACTATGCTACTCTCTTGTCTACACTACTTTTCTCTACTCTACTCTACTTTGCTTTACTCTATTTTGCTTTGCTCTACTCTGCTTTGCTCTGTATTGCACCACTTTATTTTGCTCTATTATGCTCTACTTGACACTGCTTTAATCTCCTCTAATCTTTTTGCCTCTACTCTCCCCTACTTTCTTCTCCTCTCCTCTCTTCTTTTCTCCTCTCCTATCCTCTCATTTACTCTACTCTACACTACTCTACTCTACTCTACTCGTTCTTACTCTACTCTACTATACAATATTATACTCTATTCTACTCTCCTCTACTCTAGCCTAGCCTAGCCTAATCTAGTTTTATTCTACTCTACTCTATTTTATAAACTCTACTTTACTCCAGCTTAGCCTAACCTAACCTACACTAGCCTTTTCTAGCCTAACTTTACTCTTCTCTACTCTACTCTACTCTACTTTGTTATGCTCTATTCTGTGCTTCTCTACTCTACTCTACCAAACTCTACATTGCTCTGCTGTACTCTTTTGTTTTTCTCTGCTCTACTCTACTCCACTTTGCTCTGCTCTTCTTTGCTCTCCGCTCTTATACTCTAATCTACTTTACACTACTCTATGCTACTCTAGTCTACCAAACTCTAGCCTAGCTTAACCTTCCTTTACTCTATTATACTCTACTCTACTCTATTCTAGCCTAGCCTACACTAGCCTTGCCTATACTAACCTTACTTAGCATAACCTAGCTCTACTCTACTATACTCTATTCTACTCTACTACACTCTACTCTACTATACACCACTCTAACCTAGCCTAAGCTAGCCTAATCAAGCACTACTCTACCCCTACTCTACTCTACTCTACTCTAGCCTAGCCTTGCCATGCCAAGCCTAGCCTAGCCTAACCAAGCTCTGCTCTACTTTACTCTTCTCTAATATAATCTGCTTCACTCTACTCTATAATCTAGCTTAACCTAGCTTAACCTAACCTAAACAAGCTCTACTTTACTCCACTCTACTCTACAATACCCAATCCTAGCCAAGCCTAGCCTACCATAGCATAACCTAGCCTAGCCTAGCCTAACCTACTCTACTCTACTCTACTCTAATCTACTCTACCCAACTCTATTATACTCTACTCTAACCTAGTCTAGCCTAGCTTAGCCTAGCTTAGCTCTACTTTGCTCTACTCTGCTCTATTATGCTCTACTATGCTTTGCTTTGCTTTACTCTACACTACTCTACATTACTGTGCTCTGTTGTACTATAGTCTACTCTACTCTAGCCTAGCTTAACCAAGCATAACATAACCTAGCCCTACTCTACTCTAATCTACTCTATACTACTCTATTCTACTCTAGCCTAGCCTAGCCCACCCAGGCTTACCGTGACCTAACCTAGCCTAGCTTTGCCCACCCAAACCTATTTCTACTCTACACTACTCTTACTCTACTCTACTCTACTCTACTCTACTCTACAATACTCTAATCTACTCTACTCTACTCTAGCCTAGGATAGCTTAGCCAACCCTACCCAAGCCTAGCCCAACCTTTCCTAGCATAACCTAGCTCTACTCTACTCTAATCTACTCTACTCTATTCTAGACTAGCCTAGCCTAACCTAACCTAGCTTTACTCTACTCTACTACTCTAGCTTAGCTAAACATAGCTTTGCTTAACCTCACCTAGCCTAACCAAACTTAGCTCAGCTATACTGTGATCTACTCTATTCTTTTCTACTATACTCTTCTCTACTCTACACTACTCCACTCTACTCTACTCTAACTAGCCTAGCCTTGCCTAGGCTAACAAAGCTCATTTCATTTCAGCTCAACTAAGCTTAGTTGAGCTCTACTCTGCTCTACTCTACTCTACCATGCTCTACTCTGCTCTACTCTATTTTATTTTGCTCTACATTATTCTACTCTACTCTATAATATTTTAGTCTATGCTAGCCTAGTTTAGCATAGCCTTGCCTAGCATAAGCTAGCTCTACTCTATTGTACTTTACTCTACTCTAACCTAGCCTAGCATAACTTAGCCAAGCCTAGCCAAACATAGCTTTGCTCTGCTCTACTTTACATTTTTATGCTCTACTCTACTATGCTCTACTCTACTATGCACTACTCTACTCTGCTCTATTATTCTCTACTCTACTCTACTCTACTCTCTTCTGCTCTACTATACTCTAACCTAGCTTACCTTAACTTAGCTCTACTCTACTCTACTCTACTCTAGCCTAGCCTACCCTATCCTAGCCTAACCTAAGCTAGCTCTACTCTACTTTACTCAACTCTACTCTAATATATCTTACTCTACTCCACTCTACTCTACTCTACTATAACCTATCCTATCCTAACCTTGCTTAAACTTTTCTAGATGAGCCTAACCTAGGTCTACTATACTCTACTCAACTTAACTATAGCCAAGTGCAGCCTAGCCTAGCCTTGCTACTCTACTCTAGCCTCGCCTAACCTTGCCTTGCTTAGCCTAACCCTACCTAACCTAGCCTAACCTTGCTCTACCCTTGCTCTACTCTATTCTATTACACTATATTCTACACTACTATACTTTACCTAACTCTACTCTACATTACTCTAACTTAGCCTAATCTAGGCTAGCTTAACTTAACAAAGCACTACTCTACTTTGCTATACTCTACTCTACTTTGTTCTGCTCTACTTTGCTCAGCTCAACTCCTCTCCTCTCTGCTCTACACTACTCTACTCTATTCTACCTACTCTTGCCTAGCTTAGCCTTGTCCTGTCCTGCCTTGCCTAATCAAGCACTACTCTATTCTTCTCTACCTTACTCTACTCTACTCAACTCTTCTCTAGCCTAGCTTAAGCTAGCTTGTCCTAGCTTAGCCTAACTTTGCTCTACTATACTCTACTCAACACTAATCTAACCTAACCTCGCCTAGCCTAACCTACCTCTACCCAACTCAACTCTAGCCAAGCCAAGCATAGCCTAGCTTAGTCATCTCAGCATAACTTAGCTTTCCTCTGCTCTATTTTACTCTACTTTGCTCTACTCTACTTAACTCTGCTCTACTCCACTCTGTTCTACTCTACTCTACTCTGTACTACTTTGCTATGCTCTACTTTGCTCTGCTCTACTCTCCTTTACTCCACTTAACTCTATCTACTCTACCATACTCCAACTTAGCCTTGCTTAGCCTAACTTTGCTCTACTCTACTCTACTCTACTCAACTCTAATATTCTCTAGCCTAGCCTAGATTAGCCTTGCCTAGCCCAAACTAGCTCTACCTTATTCAACTCAACTCTACTCTAACCTAACCTAACTCTAATCTACTTTACTCTTGCCTCACTTAGCCTAGCTTAGCCTACACTAACCTAGCTCAACTCTACTCTTCTTTGTACTACTCTACTCTATTCATCTCTTCTTTGCACTACTCTATTCTACTCTTCTCTACTCTACTCAACTTTATCTTCTCTACTCAACTCTACTCTATTATACTCTACTCTACTCCACTCTACTCTATTATACTCTAGCCTAGCCTAGCCTAACCAAGCTCTACTTTACTCTACTCTACTCTAATATATGCTAGCTTAGCCTAGCCTAGTCTAACCTACCCAAGCCTAGCCTGGCCCAACCTAGCCTTGCCTAACCTAGTTCTATTCTACTCTACTCCACTATACTTTACTCTACCCCACTTTACTTTACTCTAACCTAGCCTAACCTAGCTTAACCTAACTCTACCTTACTCTACTCTACTTTTCTCTACTCCACTCTACTCTAGCCTAACCAAGCTCTACTTTATGCTCCTCTACTCTACTCTTCAATGCTTTTCTTTACTTTGCTCTAGTCTACTCTACTTTGCTCTACTCTACTCCATTAAACTCTCTACTCTTCTCCTCTCATCTCCTCTTCTTTACTCTACTATACTCTACTTTATTCTACTCTATTTTATTTTTTTCTTTTTTACTCTCCTCTACTCTACTCAACTCTACTCTACTCTAGCTTAGCTAAGCCTAGCCTACTCTAAAATAACATAACCTAGCCTAACTTAGCTCTACTCTACTCTACTATGCTCTACTTTACTCTACTGTAATCTATCATAGCTTTGCCTAACCAAGCTCTACTCTACTCTAGCTTTGCCTAGCCTAAACTAGCTCTATGATGCTTTGCTCTACTCTACTCTGCTCTACTCTACTCTGTTATTCTCCTTTCAACACTACTTTTCTCTATTCTACTCCACTCTCCTCAACTCCACTCTGCTCTGTCTACTCTATCCTACTCTAGCTATACTCTACTGTACTCTACTCTACACTACTCTACTCTACTCTAGCATATCCTAGCCTAACCTTGCTTAGCCTAGCCTAGATTAGCTTAGGCGAGCCTAACCTAGGTCAACTCTACTCTACTCCACTCTAGCCTTGTTTAACCTAGCCTAACCTATCTCTACTGTATTCTACTCTACTTTACTCTACTCTACTCTAAGCTGCTCTACTCCACTCTACTCTTGCCAAGTTTACTTAGCTTAGCTTAACCTGACCAAGGTCTACTTTACCATACTCAGCCATGCTTTTCTTTGCTATATTTTTCTCTACTCTACTCTACTGTCCTCTATTCTTATCTGCTCTAACTTATTATGCTCTGTTATGCTCTGCTATACTTTCCTCTACTCTACTCTATTCTACTCTTCTCTATTCTAATCTACTCTAATCTATTCTGTTATGCTTTGCTCTACTCTGTGGTGCTCTCTACTTCTCTCCTATTCTCTCTTCCACTTTCCTCTCTACTCCTCCCCTCTCCTCTCCTCCACTTTACTCTACTCTACTATACTACACTCTACTCCACTCTACTCTAATCTAATCTACTCAACACTACTCTATTCTACATTACTATACTCTACTCTAGTCCAACCTAGTCTATCCTAGTTTTGCCTAATCTAGTTTTACTCTACTCTACTCTAATTAGCCTAGACTAGCCTAGCCTAACCTAGCTCTCCTTTACTCTACTCTATTCTGCACTATTCTACTTTAATCTACCCTAGTCAACTCTATCCTAGCCTAGCATCACCTAGCTTAGCCTAGCCAAGCCTAACTCAGCCCTACTCTACTTTGCTCTGGTCTCCTCTTATCTTCTTTGCTTTTTATTACTATACACTTCTCTATTTTATTTTACTCTGCTCTACTCTACTCTACTCTTCTGCTCTATTCTATGCGACTTTACTTTGCTATCCTTTGCTTTCCTCTAATCTAATCTATTCTACTCTTCTTTACTGCACACTATTCTACTTTACTCTTCACTAATCTACTATGCTCTACACTACTCCACTCTACTCTATTCTACTCTACTCTACTCTGGCCTAGCCTAGCCTAGCTTAGCCAGGCTCAACTCTTCTCAACTCCACTCTACTCTACTCTGCTCTACTCGATAATACTCTACTATACTATGGCTTAGCTGAGCCAACCCTAGCCTACTCTAACCTTGTCTATCCTAAGCTAGCTCTACTCAACTCTACTCTACTCTACACAACTCTACTCTACTCTACTGTGACTTAGCCAAGCCTAACCTAACCTAACCTAGCTCTACTCTATTATACTTTACTCTACTCTTGCTTAGCCTAGCCTAGCATAGCCTAGCCTAGCCTAATCTTACTCTACTCTACTCTACTTGCTCTGCTCTACTCTTCTCTACACTGCTTTGCTCTACTATGCTCTAGTCTCTTCTACTCTGCTCTACCCTACTCTACTATATTATGCTCTTCTCTACTCTACTCTTCTCTACTCTGCTCAGCCCCACTCCAATCTGCTCTATTTTGTTATGCTCTACACTTCTCTACTCTACTAGGCTCTACTTAGTTTTCCTCTATTCTACTCTATTCTACTCTATCCTACTCTTTTACACTCTATTCTACTCTTCTTTAGCTTAGGCTAGCTTAACTTAACCTAAAACTACTCTACTCTACCCCACTTTACTCTACTCAAGCCTAACCAAACATAACCTAGCATAGTCTATCCTCTCTTAGCCTAAGCTAACCAAGCTCAGCTCTACTCTACTCTACTCCACTCTACTCTACCCTACTATACTATACTCTACTCTACTCTAGCTCAGCCTAGCCTAGCTTTGCCTAGCCTAACTTAGCTCTAATTTGTTCTACTTTGCTATTCTTTTCTCTACTCTACTTAGTTGTAGTCTACTTTACTCTATTATACTCTAGCATAGCCTAGCCTAGCTAAGCTTAACTAGCTCTACTCTACTCTACTCTACTCAGCTTTACAATACTCTACTCCACTTTAGCCTACCCTAGCTTAGCCTCGCATAACTTAGCTATACTCTACTTTACTCTACTCTAATCCACTCTACTATAGCCTAGCCAAGCCCAGCATCACCTAGCTCTGGTCAAATATGCTCTACTCTACGTTGCTAAGCTCTGCTATGCTCTTCTCTACTTTGCTCTGCTCTACCCAACTCAACTCTACTCTACTTTGTTCTACTCTGCTTTACTCTGCTCTACTATATTCCATTCCACTCTACTCTACACTATGTTATTCTACTCTACTCTATGCTAATCTACTAAACTCTCGCCTAGTCCAACGTAGCCTAGCCTCGTTTAGCCTAGTCTAACCTAGCACTATTCTACTCTACTTTGCTCTCCACTACTCTACCATACTCTTCTTTACTCTACTCCATTAAATTCCACTCTACTCTACTCTACTCCACTCTATTCTACTGTACTCTAACATAGACTAGGCTAGCCAAGCTTTTCTTATCCTAGCGCTACTCTGCTCTACAATACTCTACTCTACAAAACTCTACTCTACTCTACTCTGCTTCACTCTATTTTATTATGCTTTACTCTACTCCACTCTATAATACTCTACTCTACATTACTCTTCTCTACTCTACTTCACTCTACTCTAGCCTAGCCTTACCTAGCCTAACTCTACTCTACTTTACTTTACTCTACTCTACTCAACTATATGCTACTTTATTCTATTCTACTCCAGTCTAACAAAGGCTTGGCTAGCCTAATTTAGGCTAACTTACCTCTACTCTACTCTGCTCTACTCTGCTCCACTCTACTCTACTCTACTCTACTTTACTCTGCTCTGCTCCACTCTACTCTATGCTTCTCTACTCTACTCTACTCTACTCTACACTAAGCTAGTTTAACTTATCCTTACCAAGCTTAGCCTAACCTAGCTCTACTCTACTCTACTCTTCTCCATTCTATTCTATTATACATTACTATACTATAAACTAGCCTAGCTTACCCAAGCATATATTAACCTAATGCTACTCTATTTTACTCTACTCTAATCCACAATACTCTACTCTAATATACTCTACTCCAGCTTTGCTAGCCTAACCTAACTCTACTCTACTATACTCTACCCTACTCTACTCTACTACACTCTAGCCTAGCCTAATTTAGTCTAGCCAAGCCTAGCCAAACCTAGTTCTTCTCTACTCTACTCTACTCTGTTATACTCTGCTCTGTTATACTCTACTCATGTCTACTCTACTTTGTACTGCTCTACTCCAATCTTCTCTAATCAACTCTACTATACTATAGCCTAGCCTAACCTAACTAAGCTCTATGTTACTCTACTATACTCTATTATACGCTACTCTTCTCTAGCCTAACCTAGCCTACATGCCTACCTTAGGCTAACCTAGTCTGACTTAGCTTTACCCTATACTACTCTATTTTACTCTATTTTACTTTACTCTACTCTACTATGCTCTCCCATGTTCTACTCTACTCATGTCCTGTCTGGTCTGCTCTACTCTACTATATTCTACTCTATTATACTCTACCCTAGCCTTGCCTAACCTTGCTCTACTCTACTCCATTTGACTCAACTCTACTATTCTCGACTCTATCCTAGCCTAGCTTAGCCTAGCCTCACCTAGCCTAGCTTAACGTAACTTAGCTTTACTCTACTCTATTCTACTCCATCTCTACTCTTCTCTAGTCAACTCCACTCTACTCTACTTTAACCTTGGCTAGCCAAACTAAGCTTAACTTAGCTCTACTCTACTCTACTCTAGCCTAGCTTAGCTAGCCTAACCTTACTCTACTCTACTCTACCATGCTCTACTCTACTCTACTTTGCTCTGCTCTACTTTGCTCTATTTTACTCTACTTTACTCTACTCTGCTCTAATCTACTCTACTCTAGTTTACTCTACTCTACTCTACTCTAGCCTAGTTTAGCCTAGTCCAACCTAGCTTATCCTAACCAACAATTACTCTACTCTTCTCTACTCTACTCTACTCTACTCTAACCTCAACTAACCTAACCTAGCTCTGCACAACTCTTCTCTGCTCTACTCTACTCTACTATGCTCTTATCTACTATACTCTACTTTGCTCTGCTCAGCTCAACTTTGCTCTTCTCTACTCAACTCCACTCTGTACTACACTACTCTACTTTAATCTGCTCTACTCAACTCTACTCTACACTACTCTACTCTAGCCTTGTCTAACCTAACCTAGCTATACTCAACTCTATTTAACTCCACTCTATTTGGCTATTTCCTAGCCAAACCTACCATCCCTAGCCTAACCTAGCTCATCTCTGCTCTACTCTACTCTTCTATGCTTTGCTTTGCTCTGCTCTGTTCTACTCTACTCTACTTTTGCAAAGCCTAGCCTAGCCAAGTCTAACCTTACATACTCTACTCTACTCTACTATACTCTACTCTATCCTAGCTTAGTTTACCCTAACCTAACTGTACTCTACTCTGCTCTACTCGATTCTACTCCATTCTACTCTAGTCTAGTCTAGTATACTCTAAGCTAGCCTAGCCTAGCTTAGCTTAGCCTAACCTAACTCTACTCTACTATGCTCAGTACTACTCTACCCTACTCTTTTCTACTCTACTCTACTCTTCTCTTCTCTGTGTTGCTCTACTCTACTCTGGTTTACTCGACTCTACTCTACCCTTGTGCAGCTTAGCCTCGACTAGCCTAGCTTAATAGAGCTCTGCTTTACTCTTCACTACTATACTATACTCCAATCAACTCTACTCTAGCATTAGCCCAGCATGGGCTAACCTAACTATATTCTGCTCTACTCTACTCCACTCTATTATATTATACTCCACTATACTCTACTCTACTCTACTATACCATAGTCTACCCTCACCTAACCAAAAATAGGTCTGCTCTTCTCTACTCTTCTCTAGCTTGCCCTGGACTAGCTTAACCTAGCTCTACTTAGGTCTTTTTTGCTCTACTCTGCTCTCCTCTACCTTTCTCTACTCTACTCTACACTACTTTAATTCGCTCTATTGTACTATAATTTACTCTACTTTATTGTGCTCTATCTTAGCTTAGCCTAACCTACCTTTACTCTACTCTACTATACTCTTATCTACTCTAGCCTAGCCTAGCCTTACCTAGCCTAGCCTACCCTAGCCTAGCATAACCTAAGCTAACTTAGCTCAACTATACTCTACTTTCCTCTACTCCACTCTACTCTATTCTTGTCTAGTCTACTCTACTCTAGTCTTCTCTACTCTAGCCTAGCCTAGTCTACCCTAGCCATACCTGGCCTTGCCTAGCCTAGCTTGGCCCAGCCTAACCTTGCACTACACTACTTTACCCACTCTACTCTACTCTGCTCTAGTCTACTTTACTCTACTCTACCTAGCCTAGCCTAGCCTTCCTAGCTCTTCTTTTCTCTACTCTACTTTACTCTACTTTATTCTACTCTACTCAACTCTACTCTACTTTACTCTTCTCTACTCAACTCTACTCTACTATACCCTACTCTATTTTAGCCTAGTTGAGCCTAACCAAGCCTAGCTTAGCCTAACCTTGCTCTGCTCTACTCTTCTCTACTCTACTCTAATTTTCAATTCTCTGTTGTACTATATTTTACTATGCTCGATCTTCTCTACTCTACTCTACCCTAATCTACTATGCTCAGTCTTCTTTTTTGTACTCTAGTGTACTATGCTCTGCTCTACTCAACTCTAGACTTCTATAAACTAGTTTAGCTCGCCTAGCCTAGCCAAACCTAGCTCTACACTACTTACTCTACTTTACTCTACACTACTCTAGCTTAGCCTAGCCTAACATACCTGAGCCTAACCTAGCCTAGCTTACCTAGCTCTACTCTACTTCACTCAACTTTACACTACTCTTTCTAATACGCTCTACTATACTTTACTCTACTCTATTCTACTCTTCTCTATTCCAGTCTAACTTAGCTTAGCCTAACCTTGCCTACCTTAACTTCTCTCTACTCTACTCTTCTCTGGCCTTGTTTACTCTTCTCTGCACTACTTTGCTCTGCTCTACCCTACTTCTCTATGCTCTACTCTACTCTACTCTAGTCTACTCTACTATACTCTAGCCTAGCCTAGCCTAACCTAGCTTTACTCCACTCTACTCTACTCTACTCTAGCCAAGCTTAGTCGAGCCTAGTGAAACCTAACTTTGATTTGCTCTACTCTAGCACAACTCTGCTTTGCACTACTTTTCTACTCTGCTTTACTCTCCTCTACTATTTTATGCTTTTCTCTTCAATGCTCTAGTTTGCTCTAACTCTTTGCTCTACACTACTTTGTTCTCCTCTTCTCTACTCTACTCTACTCTATTCTTATCTTCTCTGCTCTACTCTGCTCTACTATTCTCTACTCTACTTTGCTCTCCTCTCCTCTCACCTCTCCTCTCCACTCCTCTCCTCCTCCTTCCTCTCCTCTCCTCTCCTCTCCTCTCCTCTGCTATCCTCTCTTGACCTCTCCTCTACTCTACTCTACTCTACTCTACCCCACTCTACTCTACTCTACTCTACTCCACTCTACTTTGCTCTACTCTATTCTGCTCTACTCTTGCCTAGCCTAGCCTTGTCTAATCTAGCTCTACTCTATTATACTCTACTATACTTTACTCTACACTTGCCTAGTGTAGCTTAGCCAACACTAGACTACTCTACTTAACTCTAATCTACTCTAGTCTATCCTAGCCTTGCTTAAAATAGAATAACCAATCTCTATGTCGCTCTCTCTGCTTTACTGTGCCCTGCTCTACTTTCTTTTACTTGACATTACTCTGCTCTGCTCTTCTACTCGGCTTTTCTCTTTTGCTCTACTCTCCTCTCCTCTCCTTTTCTCTATTATACTCTAATCTACTCTACTCTACTCTACTCCACTCTACTCTACTATACTCTACTTTAGCCTAGCCTAGCATAGCTTAACAAAATCTACTCTAACCTATAATACTCTACTCCACTCTACTATACTCCACTCTACTCTACTACACTCTACTCTCCTTTAGCCTAACCTAACCAAACCTAGCTCGACCCCACTTTACTTTACTCTACTCAACGCTACTCTCTTCCAACCTATCCTAGCTTACCCTAGCTTAGGTTAGCCTAAGGTAGCTCAACTCTACTCTAATCTACTATACTTTAACTTAGCTTTGCCTAGCCTAATCGAGCTCTATGCTGCTTTGCTCTACTCTACTCTACTCTAGCCTTGCTTAGTCAAGCTTAGCCTAAACTTGGCCTTCTACTCTGTGTTGTTACACTCTACTATGTTATGTTATGCTCTACTCTGCTATGCTCTTCTCTTCTCAACACTATTCTTTATTCTACTCTTCTCTACTCTATTCTGCTCTATACTCTAACATAGCCTTGCTTACCCAAGCCTAACATCTCCTTATTCTACTCTACTCTACTCTACTTACTCTACTTTACTCTAGCTTAGCCAAGCCTTCCCTAGCCTAACCTAACTCTACTCTACTCCACTCTGCTCTACTATATTCAAATCTACTCTAACCTACTCTTCTCTACTCTACTCTACTCCACTCTTCTTTGCTCTATTCTATGCTCTGCTCTACTCCACTCTTCTCTGCTCTGCTATGCTCTGCTCTACTTTGCTCGGCTCTATTGTAGTCTGGCAAAGCCTAGCCCAACTTAGCTCTACTCTACTCTAATCAACTCTACTCTACTCTAGCTTAGCCTAAGCTACCCAATCCAATCCTAACCTAACCTAACCCATTGTAGCTCTACTTTACTCTAGTCTACTCTACTCTACTCCACTCCACTCTACTTAACTCTACTCACTCTAGCTTAGCCTAGCCTAACCTATCTTAACTCTACTCAACTCTACTATAGTCTATTCTTGTCTACTTTACTCTTCTCTACTCTCTTCTCTATAATACTCTGAGCTACTCTACTCTACTCTACTTTACCCTACTCTATTATACTCTACTCTAGCCTAGCCTAACCTAGCCTAGCCTAGCCTTACCTAGCCTTGTTTAACCTAGTTCTACTCGTCTCTACTCTACTTTATTATACTCTACTCTACTCTACTTTTCTTTTCTTTACTCTACTATATTCTACAATTCTCTAATCTACCCTACCCTTCTCTACTCTTCTCTATTCTACCCTTCTCTAGCCTAACCTAGCCCAGCCTAGTTTAACCGAGCTTTACTCTACTCTACTATACTCTACTCTGGCACAGGCCGTAATAGCCAAGTCTAGCTTAGCCTGACCTAGCTTTGCTATAAACTACTATAATCTACCCTATGCTACCCTACTCTAACCTAGCTTAGCCTTGACTTTCCTAGCAAATCCTAGCCAAATCTACCTTTTTGGTACTTTTCTATGCTTTGCTCTCCTCTACTCTACTCTTCTTTGCTCTGCTTTTCTTTGCTCTGCTCTACTATACTCTACTTTGCTATGCTCTACTCTACTCTACTCACCTCTATTATTCTTTGCTCCATTCTACTCTACTCTACCCAATTTTACTCTAACCTAGCCTATCCTAGCTCTAATCTACTTTACACCACTCTACTCTATTCTACTCTACTCAATTCTACTCTACTCTAACCTAACCAAACCTTGCCTAGCCTGAACTAGCTCTACTCTACTCAACTCTCCTATACTCTACTCTACTCTACTCTAACCTAACCTACACTAGCCTGACCTAACTTAGTTATAATCTAGTCTACTCTAGCCTCGCCAAGCCTAGCTTGGTCTGGCTTAACTTAGCTCTGCTTCGCTTTACTCTACTCTTTTCTACTCTACTCTACTCTTTCATTCTCATTTCTTCTTAACTCTACTCTGCTCTACTCACCTTTGTTCTACTACACTATACTCTACTCCATTCTACTCTACTATGCTCTACTCTACTCTACTCTTCTCCATTATACTCTAGCCTAACATAACTTAACCTTACTCTACTATACTATACTCTACTCTACTATAGCCTAGCCCATTGTAACCTAGCTTAACTCTCTACTCTACTCTACTCTAACCTAGCCTAGCCTAGTCGAGCTCTACCTTACTCTACTCTACTCAACTCTACTCTAATTTACTCTAACCTAGCCTAGCCTAACCTAGCTGTACTCTCCTCTATAGTACTTTACTCTACTTTGCTCTACTACGCTTTTCTCTACTCTATTCTTTTTTGCTCTTCTTTGTTTTACTCTACTTTGGTTTGCTCTACTCTCCTCCCCTCTCTTCTGCTCTACACTGTTTTGCTCTGCACTACTCTACTCTACTCTCCCTTACTCAACTCTACTCTACTCTACTCTACTCTAGCTTAGGCTATCCTAGCCTAACCTAGCTTTATTATACATTACTCTACTCTACTCTACTTTACTCTACTTTAATAAATAATACTCTACTCTACTATACTCTGCTCTAACATATCTTAGCCCTGCTCAAAAAAATTCTACTCTACTTTACTCTAGCCAAGCCTAACCTAGGCTACCCAAGCCTAGCCTAACCTAACTTGACTATTCTTTACTCTACTATGCTCTACTTTATTCTGCTCTACTCTACTTTGCTTTCCTCTACTTTGCTCTTCTCTAGGTTAACCAAACTTTACTCTACACTACTCAACTCTATTCTACTCTACTTTACTCCACTACTCTAACCAAAGCAAGCCTCTCCTAGTTAGCCTAGCTTCACCCAACCTAACCTAGCTCTAGACTACTCTACTCTAGTCTATGCTATTCTACTCTACTCTACTCTACTCCACTCTACATTATTCTAACCTTGCCTAGCCTAACTTATCCTATCCTTGCTCTGCTCTACTCAACTCTACTCTACTCTACCCAACTCTACTTTACCCTAATCTACTCTACTCTACTCTACCCGATCCAAATGTAGCCTAGCCTAACCTAGCTCTGCACTACTCTGCTTTGCTCTGCTCAACATTTCTCTTCTATGCTCTGCTCTCCTTTACTCTACTCTACACTGCTCTACTCTGCTCTACTCTACTCTACTTTGCTCAACCCTACTCTGCTAAGCCTTACTCTACTATTCTCTACTCTTCTCTACTCAGCTCTACTCTGCTTTCCTCTCTTCTCCTTTCCTATCCTCTCCTCTACCCTACTTTACTATACTCTACCCTACTCTGCTCCACTCTACTCTACTCCAATTTACTCTATTCTACTTTATTATATTCTATCCTACTCTACTCTACTCTACTCCAACCTACCCTAGCATTGCCTAATCTCACTCAACTATACTCTACTCTACTCTAGCATAGCCTACTTTAGCCTAAAGAGCCAAAAATAGTCTAGCTTAATCTTGCTCTACTTTACCTACTCTTCTCTATATTACTCTACTCTACTCTATCCTAGCCTAACTTAGCTTTGCTCTACTCTGCTCTGCTCTACTCTACTCTACTCTACTCTACATTGGTCTATACTACTATACTCTATTCTAGTATGTTTTCCTCTACTCTACTCTGCTCTTCCATTCTACTCTGCTCTACTATGCTTTACACTCCTTTATAATCCTCTACTCTCTTCGATTTTGCTCAATTACACTCCACTCTACTCTACTCTATTCTATTCCACTTGTCTCTACACTACTCTATTGTACTCTATTCTAATCTACTCTGGCTTACCCTAGCCTAGCCTAGCCTAACCAAGCTACACTCTACTATACTCTACTCCACTCTACTCTACTCTTTTATGCTCTACTCTAACTTAGTCTAGCCTAACATATCCTATCCTAGCCTAGCCTAATCTCGCTCTACTCTACTCTATTATGCTCTACTCTAATATACTCTACTCCAACATAGGTAGCCTAGCATAACAATGCTTTACTATACTCTACAATACTCTACTCTTATCTACTCCATCGTAGCCTTGCCTATCCTAGCCTAAGCTAGGGCTGCTCTGCTCCACTCTACTTTTTAATGCTCTGCTCTACTCTACTCTTCTCTACTCCACTCTACTATGCTTGTCTCTATTGTACTCTGCTCTATACTCTAGCCATGGCTTGCCCAACCTAGGTCAACTCTACTCTGCTCTACTCTAACCTAGCCTAATGTAGCCTAGTCGAGACTTGCTTAGCCTAGCTTACCCTAGCCTACCCTAGCTCTACTCTACTCAACTCTACCCTACTCTACTCTTCTTTACTCAGCTTTATTCTTCTCTTCCCTAACCTAGACCAACTAGCCTAGCCTAACTTAGCTACTCTTCTTTACTCTCCATCTACTATACTCGACTTTACTCTACTATACTCTTCTCTACTCTACTTTACTTTTCTTTACCTAAACCTTGCCAAAGCCTACCCTAACCTAGCTTTACTTTACTCTTCTCTACTCTACTTTTCTCTACAGTACTTTACTCGAACCTAGCCTCGCCTAACTTGGCTCTCCTCTACTCTACTCTACTGTGCTATACTCTACTATACTTTTCCTTACTCTACTCTGGTCTAATTTCTATTCTTTGTTCTACTCTCCTTCAATCACCTCTACTATGCTCTTCTCCACTTTGTTCTGCTCAACTATGTCTGTTATATGTTACTCTGCTCTACTCTCCTCTACTCTAATCATCTATACTCTACCCAACACTACTCTACTCCACTCTACTCTAGCATAGCCTTACCTAACCTAACCTATCCTAGCTCTAATCTACTCTACTCTACTCTACGCTAGCCTAACCTAACCCAGCCTAGCCTAGCCTAACCTAACCTAACTTAGCTCTACTCTACTCTACTATAACTTTGCCAAACCCAACCAAAACTTAGTTAGCTCTACTGTACTCTACTCTAGCCTAGGCTTACCTTACCTAGGCTATCCTAACATAGCTCTGCTCTATTCTTCTCTATTTTACTCTACTCTACTCTTCTCTGCTCTGCTCTGTTATACTCTGCTAACCTCTACTCTACTCTACTCTACTCTACTTTAGCTAGTTTAGCTTAGCCATGCTTAGCCTAACAAAAGAAAGCTCTACACTATAGTACTCTACACTACTTTACTCTACTATAGCCTAGCCTAGCCTAACCTAGCTCTACTCTGCTCTGCTCTACTCTACATGCTCTCCTCTTCTCTACTCTACTATGCTCTACTTTGGTCTACTTTCCTCAACTCTGCTTTGCTCTTCTTAGTACTGCTCTGCTTTGCTTTACTCTACTTTACTTTAATTTACTTTACTCTAGCCTAGCCTGGCCTAACCTAGCCTAGATCTACTATACTCTACTTTACTCTACTCTACTTGACTCTAGCTTAGCCAAACCAAGCATAGGCTAGCCTAGCCTAGCTTCGCTTAGCCTAACCTCGCTCTACTCTGCTTTACTTTGCTTTGCTCTACTCTACTATGCTTTGCTCTACTCTACTCTACTATGCCTTACTCTATTATATTCTACATCAGCCAAGCTTAAACTAGTCTAGCCTGACTTAACTTAGCTCTATACAAATCAACTCTATTCTACTCTACTCTACTCTATCCTAGCCTAACCTAGCTTTACTATGGTCTACTTTGCTTTGCTTTGCTCTGCTAAACTCTGCTTTGCTATTCTCTACTCAACTATAGAATTCTCTACTCTGCTCTTCTCTTCTCTACTTTATTATACTATACTCTACTCTTCTCTAACCAAGCCTAACTTAGTTGAACCAAAGCTCTACATTACTCTAGTCAACTCTACTTTACTCCCACCAAGCCTAGCTTAGCCTGTGTTAGCCATGCCTTACTTAACCTAGCCTAACCTAGCTCTACTCTACTCTACTACTCTATTCTACTGTACTATTCTCTACTCTACTCTACCCTATTCTACTCTACTCCAACCTAGCCTAGCCTAACCAAACCTAGCTCAACTCTACTTCACTCTATTCTACTCTATTCTACTCTACTCAAACTTAGCCTAGCCTAGCCTAGCCTACCCTAGCCTCACCTAGCCTACCTTAGCCTCACCTTGCCTAACATAGCTTTATGCTACTTTATTCTTCTCTACTCTACTCTTCTCTAATCTTCTCTACTCTACTCTTCTCTACTCTAACTTAACCTAGCCTGGCCTAGCATAACCTAGCTTTACTCTACTCTACTCTACTCTAAGCTAGCCTAGCCTAGCATAGCCTTGCTTAGGCTAGCATATCCTAACCTCACTCTACTATACTATACTTTGCTTTGCTCAGATTTCCTCTACTCTACTCTACTCAACTCTCCTATGCTATACTCTACTATATTCTACTCTACTCTACCCTACTCTACTTTGCTCTAGTCTACTCTACTCTACTCAACTTTAGCCTAGCCTAAACTTGCTATACCTAACCTAACCTGGCTCTACTCTACTTTACTCTATGCTACTCTACTATTCTCTACTTTAACCTAGCCTAACCTAGCTCTACTCTACTCTACTCTAATGTATTATAATCTAAAATATCTTACTCTACTCTACTCATCTCTACTCTACTCTACTTTAACCTAGCTAGCATAGATTTCCCTAACCTAGTTCTACTCTACTCCGCAATACTCTGCTCTACTCTACTTTTCTTCGCTCTGCTCTATTCTACTCTTTTTTGCTCTACTATACTCTACTCACCTCTGCTCTTCTTTTCTTTACTTTTATCTTCGTTGCATTGCTCTGCTCTACTCAGCTCTACTATACTCTACTCTAATCTACACTACTCAGCTCTACTCTACTATATCCTAGTATATGAATAACCTAACCTAGCTCTGCTCTACTCTAGCCTAGCATAGCTTAACCAAGCTTTGCTATGCTTTACTCTACTATGCTTTGCTTTGCTATGCACTGCTCTACTCTACTCTGCATTGCTCGTCTCTACTCTTCTCCTCTGCTTTGCTCTACTCTGCTTTGCCCTACTCTCCTCTACTTTACTTTACTCTACCCAACATTACTTTACTCTACTACAATTTACTCAACTCTAACCAAACCTAGCCTTACTTAACCTAGCTCTACTTCACTCTACTCTACTCTACTCTAAACTAGCCTTCGCTGGCCTATCCTACCTAGCCTACCCAAACCTATCACTACTCTACTCTACTCTACCCTACTCTATCCTAGCCAAGCCTTGCCTAACCTAGCCTAGCCTAGCTTGGCCTTACTTAGCCTAACCTAGCTTTACTGTACTCTGCTCTGCTCTGCTCTACTATGCTCTATTCTACTCTGCTCTTCTCTGCTCACTGTACTCTGCTCAACTCTATTCTACTCTACTCTACTTTTTTATGTACTTTAGCTTAGCCTTGCTTATCCTAGCCTAACCAAGCTCTACTCATTTCTAACATACTATACTCTACTCAACCCTAGCCTAACCTAGCCCACCAAAGCCTAACCTAGCTTAGCCTAGCCTTACCAAGCTCTACTCTACTCTGCTTTATTCTGCTCTACTCTACTTGGCTCTACTCTACTTTGTTCTAACATAGCCTGACCTAGCTTAGACTAAGCTAGCTTAGCTTAACCTTGCCTAGCATAACTTAACTCTATTATTGTTCACTTTGGTCTACTCTATTATGCTCTATCCTGCTCTTATCTACTCTACTCTACTCTGCCCTGATATACTCTACCCTACTCTATTCTACTATATTCTATCTTATTCTTGCTTAACCTAACTTATCCTAGCCTAACCTAGCTCTATTATACTCTACTCTACTTTAGCCTAACCTATCCTAACCTACCCTAGCCTTAAATAGCCTAGCAAAGCCTAGCTTAACCTAGCTCTACTATACTCTACTCTACTTTACTCTACTCTAACATAGCCTAGCCTAGCCTTATAAAGCTCTACTCTACTCTAATCTACACTATTCAACTCTACTCTAGCCTAGCTTTGCATAACCTAGCCTAACAAAGCCTAGCCTAGCCTAACCTAGCCTAAACCTTCTCTCTATTACTAAGCTCTACTCTACTATGCTATGCTATTCTATGCTCCACCCTGCTCTGCTATACTCTTATCTACTATGTACTCTAGCCTAGCTTAGCATAGCTTGGCATAACCTAACTTTACTCTAACCTACTCTACTCCTCTACTCTACTTTATTCTAGCCTAGCATAACCTAGCCTAATTTAACCTAGGTTTACTCTGCTCTACTCTACTATGCTCAACTCTACTAAACTCTACATCACTCTACTCCACTCTAATCTACTCTTTTCTAACTTAACTCTTCTCTACTTTACTCTAGCTTAGCCTAGCCTTGCCTAACCTAGCTCTACTATGCTCTATATTGCTCTGCTCTACTCTACTATACTTTTCTCTACTATACTCTTCTCTATTTTGCTCTGCTTTACTTTACTCTACTCAAGCCTAACCTAGCCTAGCCTAGCCTAACCTAGCTATATACTCTGCTCTATTATACTCTACTCTTCCCTACTCTACTTTACTCTACTCTACTCTAGCCAAGCCCAACTTAACTTAACCTAGCCTAACCTAGCCTCATATAGCCTAACCAAGCTTTACTCTACTTAAATCTACTACACTCTACTCTACTCTACTCCACTCTAGCCTACTCTGCTCTTCTCTAATATAGTATAGCTTAGCCTAACCTAACCTACCTCTATTCTTCTTTACTTTACTCTACCCTAATCCACACTAACCTTGCATGATTTGCTTTACCTTGATTAACCTAGCTCTACCCTACTCTACTTTACTCTGCTCTTCTCTTCTCTACTCTACTATTCTTTCATATGCTCCTCTTTGCTCTTCTCTACTTTGCTCTGCTATGCTCTGCAATGCTCTACTCTACTTTATTTTACTCTACTCTACTTTACTTACTCTTGCCTAGCCTCACCTAACCAATCCTAGCTCTACTCTATTCTACTTTACTCTACTCTACTCTACTGTACTCTACTCTAGCTTAGCCTAACCTTGTCTTGCTTAGTCTTGATTCCCTTACTATACTCTACTCTATTATACTCTACTATACCATACTATACTCTATTCTTCTCTACTCTGCTCTTCTCTACTCTACTCTACATGACTTTACTCTACTCTACTTAACTCTACTCTATTCTAAAGTAGCTTAGCCTTGCTTAACCTTTCTTAGCTCAACCTAACAAAGCTCTACTCTACTCTACTCTACTCTACTTTGCTCTTTTCAACTCTACTTTTGCTACTTTACTCTATTCTACTCTGCTCTACTCTACTATTTTCTGCTCTGCTCTACTCTGCTATGCTCTACTCTACTCTACTCTACTTTGCTCAACTCTACTCTGCTCTACTCTGCTCTACCCTACTCCATGCTACCCTAACCTAGCCTAGCCTAACCAAGCTCTACTTTACTCTACTCTAGTCTAGCCATGCCTAGCCTAGCCTTGCCTAACTTAACTCTACTCTATAATACTCTAGGCTAGCCAAACAAAGCCCAACCTAGCTTAAACATACTCTGCTCTACTCTACTCTACTATATTTTGCTCTACTCTACTCTTCTCTACTCTTCTCTACTCCACTCTACTTATATCTATTATACTCTATCATAACCTAACCTAACCAAGCTCTATACTCTACTTTACTCTAGCCTAACCTAGATTGGCCTAACATAGCTTAACCTACCATTGCTTTGCTCTGCTCTATTGTACACTATGCTACTTAACGCTACTCTACTCTACTCTGCATTGCTATGCCCAACTCTTGTACTCTGTTTTGCTCTAATTTACTTTGCTTTTCTCTACCCCATCATGCTCTACTCTCTTCTCCTTTACTTTACTCTGATGTTCTCTGCTCTACCATACTCTACTTTACCCTACTCTATTCTACTCTTCTCTAATCCACTCTACTCTACTCTACTCTTGCCTAGCTTAACCTAATCGAGCTGTACTCTACATTGCTCTACTTTATCTAGCATATCCTAGCCTACCCTACCCTATCCTAACCTAGCTTAACCTAGCTCTACTCTACTATACTCTACTCTACACTACTTTACTCTATCCTAACATAGCCTTGTCTACCCTAACCAAGCTCTACTCTACTCTACTCTACTCTACTATACTCTAGCCTAGCATTGCCTAGTCTAACCAAGCTCTACTCTACTATTCTCTACTTTTTTATGCTCTACTCTTCTCTACTCTGCTCCACTCTACTATGCTCTACCTTACTCTAATCTTTACTCTAGCCTTGCCTAGCTTAGCCTAGCTTAACCTAGCTCTACACTACTATACTCTATCATCCTCTAATCTACTCTAGCCTAACCCAACCTAGGGTACCATAGACTAGCCTAACATCGCCTTACCTAACCTAGCTATGCCCAACTCTAATCTACTCTACTCTACTCTACTCAACTCTACACTACTCTAATCTAACCTAGCCTAGCCATGGCTAACCTTACCTAGCCTAACCTAACCTTACTGAACTTAGCTCCACTCTACTATGCTTTGCACTACTCTACTCTTCTCTGCTCTGCTCTGATCTACTCTACTTTACTCTACTCCCCTCTACTCTCCTCTTCTCTTATCTACTCTACTCTACTTTGCTCTACTCTACACTGCTCTACACTTCTTTACTCTGCCTACTCTACTCTAGCATATCCTGGCTAGCCTAACCTATCCTAGCCTAACCTACTGTACTGTACAGTACTGTACTCTACTCTACACTTCTCTACCCTACTCTAGCCTAGCCTAGCATATCGTAGCTTAGCCTTGCCTTGGTTAGCCAAACCAAACCTAGCTCTACAATGCTCTACTCTACCCTACTCTACTTTACTCTACTCCTTTCCACCCTAACCTAGCTTAGCCTTGCCTACCCTACCTTAGCCTACCTTAACCTACTCTACCTCAGCCTAACCTAGCTCTACTCTACTTTACTCTACTCTGCTCTACTCTAACTTAGCATAGCCTAGCCTATCCTAACCTAGCTCTACTTTACTCTACTCTACTCTACTATACTCTACTCCACTCTATTCTACTCTACTCAACTCCAAAATAGCCTAGCCTAGACTGGCCTAGCATAACCTATCACTACTCTTGTCTACTATGCCCTGCTCTGCTCTACTCTATTCTGCTATGCTCTACTCTCCTTTACTTGAGCCAAGTTTAGCCCAGCCTAAACAAGCCTTGCCTAACCAAGCTCTACTCTACTCTACTCTACATTACTATATGCTAGCCAAGCCTACCCCAACCTAGCTCTCCTCTACTCTACTCTACTATACTCCACTCTACTATTGTCTGCTCTCCTCTATTCTACTATGCCATGCTATGCTCTTCTCTACTCTACTATGCTCTATTTGAGCCTAGTTTAGCCCAACCTAAACAAGCCTTACATAACCAAGCTCCACTCTACTCTGCCTTACTCTAGCCTTGCCTTGCCTAACTTTGCTTTGCTTTTCTTTGCCTTCATTATTTTTCTCTATTGTACTCTGCCCTACTCTGCTCTACTCTTTTATACTAACCTCAACTCGACTCTACTCTGCTCTATTCCACATTATTGCACTCTAGCCTAGCTCTACTTATCTTAACTAGCTCTACTCTACTTGATTATAGCCTAGCCTAACCTACCCAAGCCCAGCTCTACTATACTATACTCTACTCTGCTCTTATTTGCTCAACTCTTCTTTGCTCTACTCTGCTATTCTTTAGTAAAACCTAGCCCATCCCATCTTGGCCAATCCTAGCCTAACCTAGCCTAGCTCTACTCTACTCCACTCCACTCTACTCAGCTCTACCTAGCCTAGCTTAACCTAGCCTAGCCTAACCTAGCTCTGCTCTACTTTAATAAACTCTACTCTACTCTACTCTACACTACTCAACTGTACTCTAACCTTGCCTAGCTTAGCCTAACCTTGCCTTAGTCTAGTAAGCTCTGCTTTGCTCACCTCAACTCTACATTACTCTACTCTACTCTACTCTACTCTACTCTTCTCTACTCTGTGCGTTTTTACTCTTCTCTTCTCTATTCTACTCTACTATACCTTTTTCTAGCCTAGCTTGGCCTAGCATAACTAAGCTCTATTATACTCTACTCTACTTTACCCTTGCTTAGCATAACCTAGTCTACAATAATCTAATATACTCTACTCTACACTACTCTACTCTACTCTACTCTACTCTACTCTACTCCAACCTAGCCTAGCCTAGCCTTGCCTAACCTTGCTGCACTCTACTCTACTATACTCTTTCCTAGCTTAGCGTAGCCTATCCTCGCCTTGTCTTGTCGACCCTATCTTAGCCAAACCTAACTCTGCACTGTTCTTCTCTACTTTGCTCTTCTTTACTCTACTCTACTCTGCTCAGCTCACCTCTACTCTACTCTACTCCTCTTTATTATACTCTATCCCATCCTAGCCTAACCTAACCTAACTTAGCTTAGCTCAACCAAACCTTGCTCTACTCTACTCCACCTTACTATACTCTACTCTTCTCTAACCTTACCTAGCTTAGCCTTACCTACCTCTTCTCTACTCTACTCTACTCTAGTCTACTCTACTCTATTCTACTCTACTCTACACTACTCTACTCTACTCAACTCAACTCTACTCTACTCTAGCATAGCTGAGACAAATGAAGCCTAGCATAACCAAATTTAGCTTCGCACTACTTTGCTCTATAATACTCTGCTCTATACTTTACCTTGACTTTCTCTACTCTACTGTACTCTACTCTGCTCAGCTCTACTGTGCTTTGCTCTACTCTATACTACTCTATTTTGGCCTACTCTGCTCTACTCTACTCTGTTCTACTTTACTCTAATTTTCTCTACTCTAGTCTACTCCACTTTACACTACTCTACTCTAGCCCAGCTTAACTTTACTCCACTCTACTATAATCATCTATACTCTGCTCTAGTTTGCGCAGCTCTGCTTTACTCAAAATTCTTTGCTCTACTATACTCTACTATGCTCTGCTCTTCTCATCTTCACTTAGCTATACTCTGCTTTGCTCTACTCTACTCTACTCTGCTCTACTTTGTTCTGTTCTGCTTTGCTCTACTCTACTAAACTATACTGTAATGTAGTCTACTCTAGCCTAGTTTAGCCTAGGTTAACCTAGCCGAACCTTGCTCTACTACACTTTACATTACTCTACTCTACTCTACTCTTCTCTATCCTAGCCTTGCCAACCCTAGCCTTCCTTAGCCTAGCATAACCTTTCCTAATCTAACTTAGCTCTACTCTACTTTACCCTACTTTAATCTACTATACTTTAATATACTCTACTCTACTCTAATCTACTTAACTTAGCCTAAACTAATGTAACCAAACCTAGCTCTACTCTACTTTACTCTACTATACTCTATTCTACACTACTCTAGCCTAGCCAAGCATAACCTAGCTTCGCTTTGCTCTACTCTACTCTATTTGGTCTACTCTACTATGTTATGCTCTTCTATGTTTTGCTTTTCTCTACTCTACTCTTCTTTGCATTACTATACTCTACTCTATTCTTCTATACTCTGGCTTAACCTAGCCTAACTAGCTCTACTCTACTCTACTCTAATCAAGCTTAGGTTAGCCTAGCCTAGCTTAGTCTAACATAGCTTTTCTTTACTCTACTCAGCTCTACTCTACTCTACTCTGTCTTCCTCTACTTTTCTCTACTCTACTCTATTATGCTCTTCTCTTCTTTACTCTTGTCTATTATGGTTTTGTCTACTCTACACTGCTCTACTTTGCTCTTTACTACTCCACTCTACTTTACTATGCTCTTCTTTGCTTCACTCTGCTATCCTCTATTCTATTTTACATTACTTTGCTTTGCTCTACTTTGCTCTACTCTCTCCTCTTCTCACCTTTTACTCCTCTCCTCTCTCCTCCTCTCCTCCCCTCTTCTCTCCTCTCGTCTCCTCTCCTCTACTCTACTCTACTCTACTTTGCTCTACTCTGCTATACTCTACTCAACTCTATTCTACTCTTCTCTACTCTACTCTACTTTATTCTATTCTACTCTACTCCACTCTACTCTAATCTATCCTAGCCAAGCCTAGCCTTACCTAATCTACCTCTACTATACTCTGCTCTACTCTAGCCTAGCTTAGCATTTGGTAGCCTAGCCTAACCGAGCTCTACTCCGCTCTAGTCTAGTCTACTCTACTAAACTCTACTCTACTCTATCCTAGCCTAACATAGAATAACCTAGCTCTGCTTTGTTCTACTTTACTCTATAGTGTTATACTTTACTCTACTCTATTCTACATTGCTCTACTCTGCTTTTCTACATTGCTCTTCACTATTTTCTTTGCTCTGCTATTCTCTGTTCTTCTCTATTTTACTCTCTTTTGCTCTGCTCTACTCTACTCTATCTTGCTCTACTCTATTCTACTATACTCTACTCTACTCTTGCCTAGCCTAGCCTAACCTAGAGTAACCTAACCTAACCTAGCCCTACTATACTCTACTCCTCTCTACACCACTCTATTCTTCTCTACTATAAATAACTCTACTCAAACCTAGCCTAACCTAACTTAACTTATCTCTATTGTACTTTTATATTAGCCTAGCCTAGCCTAACCTAACTTAACTCTGCACTACTCTGCTCTACTCTGCTCTGCTCTGCTCTACTCTACTATACTCTTCTCTGCTCTACACCACTCTGCTCTACTCTACTAAGCTCTACTCTGCATTGCTCTACTCTACTCTATTCTCTGCTACTCTGTACTACTCTACTCTACTCTACTTTACTCTGCTCTACTCTACTCTACTCTACTCTACTCTATTATACTCTTGCATAGCCTAGGCTAACCTAGCTCTGCTCTACTCTACTCTACCTTACTTGATTGTACTCTACTCTACTCTTAGCTAGCTTAGCCTAGCCTAACCTAGCTTTTCTTTAGTCATCTCTGCTCTACATAGTTCAATTCCATTTTGCTCTTCTTCTCTCTACTATAATCTGCACTCTTCTACTCTATTATGCTCTTCTCTACTCTCCTTTAATCTGCTCGACTCTGCTCTGCGATGCTCTTCTCTGCTCTACTTTGCTTTGCTTTACTCTACTCTACTCTTCTCTTCTTTGCTTTACCCTACTCTACTATGCTATGCTCGACTCTACTCTGCTCCTCTCATCTTGTTACCTCTCCTTTATTCTCTTCTCTACTCCTCACCTCTCCTCTCCTCTCCTGTCTTCTACTTTATTCTACTCTACTCTACTCTATTCAACTCTATTCTACTCTGCTCCACTCCACTCTACTCTCCTCTCCTCTACTCTACTATACTCTACACTACTCTATTATACTCTAGTCTACTCTACTCTACTTTACTCTAGCCTAACCAAGCCTAGCCTTACAAAATAAAGCTCTACTCTACTGAACTCTTCTAAACTCTACTCTACTCCAGCTAGCCTAATTGAGTTCTACTCTACTCTACTCTACTTTACTTTAGCCTAGCTTAGCCTAACATTGAATAACCTAACTTTGCTCTACTTTACTCTGCTTTACTTTACTCTACTTTGCTCTACACTGCTCTGCTCCTCTACTCTACTCTTCTTTGCTCTACTCTACTCTACTTTACTCTACTCCACACTACGCTACTCAACTCTACGTTCTCTACTTGCTCTACTCTACTCTCTTCTCCTCTCTTCTACATTGATTTGCTCTCTTTTTCTCTCCTCTCCTCCCCTATCCTCTCTTCTCCTTTATTACACTCTACCAAACTCTACTCTACTCTACTCTAATCTACTCTACTCTTCTTTACTTTACTATACTCTGCTCTACTCTATTCTACGCTCCCAACTCTAACCTAGCCTAACTAACTTAGCTCTACTCTACTCTACTTTAACATATCTTAGCCTAACCTAGCTCTACTCTACTCTACTCCGCTCTAATCTACTCAACTCTATTATGCTCTACTCTACTCTTCTCTGCTTTACTCTAATCTATTCTAACCTAGTTTAGCCAAGCCTACTCAAGCTTAGCATAGAATAGCCTAACCTTGTTCTACTCTATTTTGCTCTACTCTACTCTACTCTACTCTTGCTTAGCCTAACCTAGCTCTACTACACTCTGCTTTACTCTGCTCATCTCTACTTTTCTCTTCTTCTACTCTACTTTCCTTTACTCTACTTTGCTCTACTCTGCACTGTTCCCTTCTACTCTACTTTGCTCTACCCTATTTTTTTCTAATCTTCATTGCTCTATTCAGCTCTACTCTACTCAACTCTACTCTACTCTAGCCTAGCCTAACCAAGCCTTGCCCTACCTAACATAGCTGTACTCTACTATACTTTACTATTTTAGCATAGCCTAACCTAGCCTAGCCAAACCTATCTTAGCATAGCTCTACTATACTCTACTCTTCTTTACTCTACTCTACACTACTATAGCCTAGCCTAACCTTACTTTGCTCTACTCTTCTCTACTATACTCTACTCCACTCTAACCTACTCTGCTCTACTTCTCTTTGCTTTATCCTACTTCTGTTTTTCTCTACTCAATTCTACTATACTCTAGTCTACTTTAGCCTAGTTTAGCCTAGCCTATCCTAGCTTAACCTAGATCAACACTACTTTACCAACTCCATTCTACTCTACTCTACTCTACTCTATTCTAGCCAAGCCAAGGATAGCTTAGCCTAACTTAGGCCTTGACTAGCCTAACCTAGCTCTACTCTTCTTTCTCTACTATGCTTTACTCTATGCAGCTTTGTTATGCTCTGCTTTTGCTCTACTCTACTCTATTATGCTCTATTGTGATCTACTATACTCTACTTTGCTCTATTATACTCTAGCCTAGCTTAGCGTAACTAGCTCTACTCTATAATACTCTATTATACTCTACTCAACTCTAATCTAGCTTAGCCTAAAATAACCCAGCTTTACTCTACTCTACCCTACTCTACTCTACTCTACTCCAGTCTATTATAATCTACTCTATCCTAGGCTCACTTAGCCTAACCTAGCTCAACTATACTCTAAACTACTATACTCTATTCAACTCTAGCCTAGGCTATCCTAGCCTAACTTAGCCTTGTCTGGCCTAGCTCTTCTACAATGCCGAATTCTACTCTAGCCTTTCCTAGCTTACCCTAAAAAAGATTAGCCCAATATTGCCTAGCTTAGCCTAACCTAATTTCGCTCTACTTAACTCTTCTTTACTCTACTCTACTCTGCTCTACTTTACTTCTACTCTACTCTATTCTATCATACTCTACTCTAACCTACTCTAACATAGCCTAGCCTAACTAGCTCTACTCTACATTAATTAACTCTACTCTATTCTAGCCTAACCTAGCCTAGCTAATTGAGCCTAACCAAGCTTAATCTAGCACTACGTTACTTTACTCTACTTTTGTCTTCTCTAATCTGCTCTAGTCTAACTTTCTATTCACTTACTTTGCTCTTCTCTATTACACTTTGCACTACTCTACACTATTTTGCTCTGCTCTACTCTACTCTACTTTGTTATGCTCTTCTCTTCTTTGCTCTTCTCTTCTATGCTCTACTCTACTCTATTTTACTCTCCTCAACTTTGCTTGCTCTGTTATGCTCTTCTCTACTCAACTCTGCTCTACTTTATTCTACTTTACTCTATTGATTTACTCTTACATAGCCTACCCTAGCCTAACCTTGCCTTCTTTAACCTAAGGTAACATGGCTTAGCTCTACTCAACTCTAGCCTAGCCTAGCTTAGGTTTTCCTAACTTTGCTCTGCTCTTCTTCGTTCTACTCTATCCTATTTTGCTCTACAACTACTCTACTCTACTCTACTCTCCTCTCCTCTCCTCTCTGATCCTCTACTCTACTCTATTATACCCTATTCTACTCTAACCTAAACTAGCCTAGCCTAGCATAAGGTTGGCTCTACTCTCTACCTTACCCTACTCTACTCTAGCCTAACTTAGCCTAGCTTAGCCCAACCTAGCCTAACCTAGCTCTGCTCCACTATGCTCTTCTCTACTCTTCTAAGTTCTACTCTACTCTACTCTATTCTAGCCTAGCCTTGCCTAACCACACCTAACTCTACTCTGCTCAACATGACTCTAGCCTAGCTTAACCTAGCCTAATTTAGCCTACCTTAGCCTAACCTAACCCCTGCATATCCTAGCTTAGCTCTACACCATTCTACTATACTCTACTATACTCTACTCCACTAAACTCTATTGTACTTTACTCTACTATACTCTGCTCTGCTCTACCCAACTTATCTTTTTTCTATAATAACCTGGCCTAGCCTAACCTAACCTTTCCTAGCCTAACATCTACTTTACTTTACTCTACTTTACTTAACTCTACATTACTTTATCTTAGCCTAAAAAAGACTAGCCAAGTGTCACCTAGCCTAGCATAACATAGCACTACTCTACTATGCTCCACTCTACTCTTTTCTACTCTACTCTAACACTAAACAAGCCTAGCCTTGTCTAGTTTAGCCTAACTTAACTCTATTCTACTCTGCTTTACTCTGCTCCACTCTACTCTACTCTACTCTATCATTCTCTTCTCTACTCAACTCAACTATACTCTATTTCACTATACTCTACTTTGTTCAACTCTACTCTACTAATCTATACTCTGCTCTAGCCTACCTTACCTAACCTAGCCTACTAAGCTCTACTCTACTCTACTCTTGTCGAGCCTAGCCTTACCTTCCTTAGCCTAGCCTAGCCTAACCTAGCACTACTTTACTCTGCTCTATAATACCCTACTCTTCTCAAGCCTAGCCTAACAAAGCCAAGCATAACCTAGCTCTACTTTACATTAGCATAGCCTAGCCTGGCTTAGCCTAACTTAGCTCTACTATTCTCTAATCTAACCTAGCTTAACCTAACAAAGCTCTACCTTTCTCTACTTTACTCTTCTCTACTCTACTTTACTTTACCCTAGCTTACCCTACCCTAACCCAGCCTAACCTAACTTTACTCTACACTACTCTAACCTGCCTAGCCTAAGATAGCACTACTTTACTCTAGTCTAGCCTAGCTTAACCTAACCTAGCTAGGCTCTACTCAACTCTCCTCTACACTACTCTATTTTGCTTTACTCTACTCTGCTCTACTTTACTATACTCTGCTCTGCTCTACTCTACTTTACTCTACTCTAACCTATCCTAGCCTAGGTTAACCTAGCTCTACTCTACTCTACTCTAGCCTATCCTAGCTTAGCCAAACTTAGCCTTGCCAAGCCTAGCCAAACAATACTTTGCAATATTTTCACTGCTCTATTATTCTCTTCTCTCCTCTGCTCTGCTCAGTTCTACTAGATTCACCTCTATTCTACTTTGCTCTGCTCTTACTTTGGCTAGCCCAACTTAGCTCTACTCTACTTTACAATACTCTACTCTTCTCAGCTTTACTCAGCTTAGCAATTCTCTCTTCTGCTCGATTTTGCTCTACACTACTTTATTTGCCTATACTGTATTTCTTACTCTACTCATCACTACTCTACTCTGCTCTACTGTACTCTACTATACTCTACTCTACTCTGCTCTACTCAACCGTACTCTACTCTAGCTAGTTTAGCCTAGCCTTGCCTAACCTAGCTCTACACTGCTCTTCTCTACTCTACCCTACTCCATTATTCTTTAGCATAGCCTAACTTAGAATAACCCTAACTTAAACTAGCTCTACTCTTCTTTACCTTATTCTACTCTACTCCAATTGAATGTATTATATTATAGTTTAAACCACCCTTGTCTATTCTAGCATAACCAACCTCAAGTCTGCTCTAATCTACTCTACTCTAGTTGAGGCTAGCTTAATCGAGCCTGGCCTAGCATAGCCTAGCATAACCTAGCTCTCCTCTACTCTGCTCTACTATTCTCTACTCTACTTTATTAAACTCTGGCTTAGCTGAGCATAACACAGCTCTACTCTACTCTACTCAATTGTACACTAATATACTCTATTCTCCCCTAATCTAGCCTTTTCTTGCCAAGCATAGCCTAGCCTAAACCTATCCAAGCCTAGCTCTACTCTACTCTACTCTACTGTTACACTACTTTACTCTGCTCTACTCTCCTCTACTCTACTCAACTCTACTTTACTCTAGCCTAGTCTATCCTAGCCTAGTCCCGCTTCGCCTAACGTAGCTCTACTCTACTCTACTCTACTATACCTATACTATACTATACACTACTCTAATCTCCATTAGCCTAGCATTTTCTTGCCAAGCCTAGCTCTAAGCTCTACTTTATTCTACTCTACTCTACTCTAATTCTATTATATTCTATTCTGCTCTACTCTGACTTAGCCTAGCCTAACCTAGCTCTACTTCTTTTTATTCTACAATACTCTTCTCTACTATAGCTAAGCCTAGCCTAACCTTGCCTAACATAGCTCTTCTCTACTCTGCTTTACTATACTTTGCTTTGCTCAGCTCTGTTCGGCTCTATTATGCTCTTCTCTGCTCTGATCTGCTATGCTCTTCTCAGCTCTACTCTACTCTACTCTACTCTACTCCATTCTACTATAGCCTAGCCTTGCCTAACCTAACCTAACCTAACTCTACTCTACTCTACTCTACTCTACTCTTGCCAAGCCTAACCTAGCTCTACTCAATTCTACTCTATTTCTACCGTACTCTACTCTACTATGACTCTAATCACCTAACTTAACCTAGCCAAACCTTCCTCTACTCTAGTCTACTCCACTCTACTCTACTCTACTCTACTCTAACCTAGCCTAATCTAACCTAACTTTGCTCTAATCTACTCAACTCTACTCTAACTAAGCTTAACCTTCGCCTAGCCTACCCTAACATTGCCTAACATAACATTACCCTACTCTACTATGCTCTTCTTTGCTCTACTCTACTCCACTCATCTCTACTCTACTCTGCTCTGTTATGTTTTGCTCTGCTCTACTTTATTCTCCTATGCTCTGTTCTACTCAGCTCAACTCTGCTCTACTCTAATCTGCTCTGCTTTGTGCTATAATGCTTTGCTCTAATGTACTCTACTCCACTCTACTTTACTCTAGTCTACTCTACTCTATTCTACTCAGCTCTAACATAGCCTAGCTTAGCTTAGCATACCCTAACCTAGCTCTACTCTGCATTTCTCTACTTTACTCTACTCTACTCTACTCTGCTTCTTTCTACTCTCCTCTTCTCTACATTGCTCTGTTATACTCTACTCTACTCAAGCCTAGCCTAACCTACCTGAGCCTAGCTTAGCCAAACTTAGCTCTACTTTACTTTGCTCTACTCTACTCAACTTTTCTCTAATCTAGCCTAGTCTAACCTGGCCTAACCTAACCTAGATCTACTCTACTCTACTCTACCCAAGCTTAGCCAAGACTAGCTTTGCCTAGCATAACCTAGTTCTTCTCTACTCTACTCTGTTATACTTTGCTCTATCTCGCCCTTCTTTGCCTTGTCTTGCTCCAGTCTACTTTGCTCTATTCAGCTTAGCTTAGGCCTGCTCTACTCTACTCTACTCTACTCTACTTTATTCTACTCTACTTTAGTTTAGCCTAGCCTAGCCTAACCTAACTCTACTCTAATCTACTCTACTCTACTCTCCTCTACTCTACTAAACTCTACCATACTTTTACTCAACTTTAATATGCTCTACTCTACTCTACACTACTCTACTCTATCTATTCTACTCTACTCTACTTTACTCTACTCTACTCTAACTTAGTCTAAGCTAGCCTAACTTAGCCTAACCTAGCTCTACTCTGCTTTTCACTACTCTTCTTTACTTTACTCTTCTTTACTCTACTCTACTTTACTCTATTCTACTCTACTCTACTCTACTTTACTCTTCTCTACTCTACTCTATTATACTATTCTTTACTCTTATGCATTTACCCTATCCTAGCCTAGCCAAGCCTAATGTAACTTAGCTCTACTCTGCTCTAGTCTAGCCTTGCCTAGCCTAGGCTACCCTAGCTCAGCTCTACTCTACTTTGCTCTACTCTACTCTACTCTACTCTTCTCTACTCTACTTTACTTTACTCTAGCCATGCCAAGCCTAATTAGCTTTGTACTACTCTTATTTTCTCTATGCAGCTCTATTATACTATGCTCTGCTCTACTTAGCTCTACTCTACGCTACTTTAATCCATTATACTCTTCTCTGTTCTACTCTACCCTGCTCTACTCTACTGTACTCTACTCTAGACTACTCACTCTAGCTTAGCCTAGCTTATTCTAACCTAGCTCTGCTCTACTCTACTCGACTCTAGCCTACCTTAACCTATCTTAGCCTACCCTCGTCGAACCTTGCCTAACTTAGCTCTACTCTACTTTGCCCTGCTCTACTCTACTCAACTCTACTTTTCCTCTTCTTTACTCTACTCTACTCTACTTTAGAAAAGACTAGCCTTGCCTAGCCAAGCCTAGCTAACCTAGCCCAGCCTAGCCTAACTTAACCTAGTTCTACTCCACTCCACTCTATAATAGCCTAGCCAAACCTAGCATAGCCTAACCTAGCTCTACTCTACTCACCTATACTCATTATACTCTACTCTACTCTATTTCATTCTACTTCACTCTACTCTACTCTAAATAACTCTAACCTAGCCTAGCTTGTCTTAATCTTGCTTTACTCTTCTCTATTCTACTTTGTTCAGCTCTGCTCCACTCTGCTCAGCTTTTCTATGCTCTACCCTACTCACTACTCTTCTCTGCTCCACTCTACTCTACTTTACTTCTCTATAGCTTTCCAAGTCTAGCTAAACCTATTTGAGTACTACTCTAGTCTACTTTGCTCTACTCTACTCAAATCTAATCTAGCCTGGTCAAGCTCTATACTACTCTAATCTACTCTATTGTACTCTACTCTAACCTTGTTTAGCCTAACCTAGCTCTACCCTACTATGCTCTACTCTAGCCTAGCTTTGCCTAGCCTAGCCTTGCCTTGCCTAGCCTCGCCTAGTAGAGTCTAACCCAACTCTACTCAGCTAGGCTCTACACTACTTTGCTTTGTCCTATTCTACTCTATTCTGCTCTGCTCCTCTATACTCTCCTATGCTCTACTATGCTATAGCCTAGCCTTTCCTAACCTAGCTCTACTCTACTATACTTTACTCTACTCTACTCTTGCCTAGCATAGCCTAGCCTTGCCTATCTTAGCCTAGTCTAGGTAAACCTAGCTCTATATTACTCTACTCTACTCTACTCTACTTTATACTACTCTTCTCCACTCTATTTTACTCTAATCAAGCCTAACCAATCTATACTCTACTTTACTCTACTCTGGCCTAGCCTAGCCTTACCTAGCCTAGCATAACTTAGCTAACTTAACCTTGATCTGCTCTACACTACTCTTCTCTGCTTTCCTCTACTCTGCTCTCTCTCCTCTGCTCAACTTTTCTCTACTCTATTCTATTCTACTCTGCTCATCACTACTCTATTCTATTCTATTCTATTCTACTCTACTCAACTCTACTCTACTCTACTCTATTCTACACTACTCCAACCAAACCTAGCTCTACTCTACCCTACTCTGCTCTATTATAGCCTTGTCTAGCCTAATCTAGCTTTACTCTGCTCTGCTCTAATTTGCTTTACTTTGATCTACATTGCACTACACTGCTCCTCTTTACTCTACTCTACTCCACTAAACTTTATCCTTGCCTAGTATAGCCTAGCTTAGCATAACTAAACCTAACCTCACTCTACTCCACTCTACTCTACTACACTCTAGCCTAGCTTACACTAACCAAGCCTAGCCTAACCTAGCTCTACTCTAATCTATTCCACTTTACAATAATATGCTCTGCTCTACTCTACTCTACTATAACCTAGCCTAGCCTAGGCTATGCCTAGTATAGTTTTGCCTAACCTAGCCCTACTATGCTTTGCTCTGCTCTACTCTTCTTTACTCTTCTCTACTCTACTCTGTTCTACTGTACTTTGCTCTACTCTACTCTACTCTAGCCTAGCCTAGCCTAAACTTGTCTAGCCTCTTTGAGCTCTACTTTACTCTACTCTTCTCTATGCTACTCCACTCTACTAACCTCTAATCTACTCTACTCTTCTCTACCCAATTATATTATACTCTACTCTACTCTATTCTACTCTACTCTTCTCTATCAAACCTTACCAAACCTAACCTATCCTCTCCTATCCTAGCTCTACTACTCTCTACTATACTCTTGTCTACCTTAGCCTCGCCTAGCCTAGATTAACCTAGCTCTGCTCTGCTCAATTCTACTCAGCTTTGCTCTACTCTTCTATGCTCTACTCTACTCTACTCTACTCTACTCTACTCTACTCTACTCTATCATACTCTAGCCTAGCCTAACCTAGCTCTATGCTACTCTACTCTACTCTACTATAGCATAGCATAGCCTAGCCTAGCCGAACCAAGCCTAGCCTAGACTAATCTAACCTAACATAAACTAGCTCAACTCTACTCTACTCTCCTCCACTCCACTCTATGCTACTCTTCTCTATTCTACTCACTTTAATATACTCTACACTAACTTAGCATAGCCTAACCTAGCAATACTTAGCACTACTTTACTATATTTATGATTAGCCTAGCCTTTCCTAGCCTAATATTTATCTTCTCTACTTTGTTCAACTCTGCTCTGTATTACTCTACTCTACTATGCTCTACTATACTTTACTCTACTTTACTCTGCTCTACTCTACTCTATTCTTCTCTACTTTGCTCTACTCTACTCTTTCTACATTACTACACTTTTTTTTGTTGTGCTCTACACTACTCTGCTCTACTCTACTTTGCTCTACTCTACTCTACTATGCCCCTATCTACTCTGCTCTGCTCAACTTTGCTCTTCTCTAACCTACTCTACTCTAGCTTAGTTTAGCCTATCCTAATCAAGCAGTGCTCCACTTTACTCTACTCTACTCAAGTCTAGTCTACTTTAACCTTGCCTAGCCTAACCTTGCTCTTCTATTCTCTACTCTACTCTATTCTGCTTTACTCTATAACGCTTTGCTCTACTATGCTCTAACCTACTCTACTTATCTCTACTCTACTCTGCTCTACTCTACTATGTTATGGTTTGCTCTACTCTACTATACTCTACACTACTTGAGCCCAGCCCAACATAGCCTAGCCTAACCTAACATATCTCTAATTTACTCTACTCTACTTTACTCGACACTTGCCTAGCCTAACTTAACATAGCCTAGCTGAGCCAAACCTAGCCCAGCATGACCTAGCTCTACTCTGCTCTACTTTTCTTTACTCTACATTGCTCTTCTCTGCTCTATTTAACTCTACTTTTCTTTACTTTAGGAAAGCCTAGCCTAGAATAACCTAACCTAGCTCTAATTAACTCTACTTTACTCTATTCTACTTGAGCTTAGACTAACTTAGCTTAGCTTAGCCTAGCCTAGCATAACTTATCCTAGCACTACTCTACTCTACTCTATACTCTACTCTACTCTACACTACTCTATTCTGCTCTACTCTACTCTTCTCTACTCTAACCTAGTCCAGCTTAGCCTAAAATTGCCCTACTATATTCTACTCAGCTCTTCTTGGCTATACTCAACTATGCTCTGCTCTTCTTTGTTCTGCTCTGCTCTACTCTACTATTCTCTTCTTTGCTTAGTTATGCTCTACTCTACTCTACTCTAGCCTAGCCTACCTAGCTTAATCTCGCCTAAAAAAGCTCTACTCTAGAGAAGCCTTCCCTAGCCTACCCTAGCCATTCCTTGTCTAGTCTATCCTAGCCTAACCTAGCTCCACACAAGTCTACTCTATATTACACTAAACTAGCCTAGCCTAGGCTTGCCTAACCTAGCTCTACTTTACTCTAATATACTCTAGCTTAGCTTTGCTTAACCTAACCTAGCCTTGCGTAGCCTAGCCTAGCCTAGCTTAGCCTATTCAAACTCTACTCAGCTCTACTCTGCACTACTCTACTCTACTCTAATATTCTCTACTCTACTCAGCTCAGCTCTGCTCTACTCTGCTCATCTCTACTCTTCTTTATTATACATTAGCCTAGCCTAGTTTAACCTAACCAAGCTATACACTACTTTACTCTAGCATAGCCTACCCTAAAATTGTCTATCCTAACTTAGCTCTATTTTACTCTATTCTACTATACTATACTCTTCTTTACTCAACTCTTTCTTAGACTAGCCTAAGCTAGCTCTGCTCTACTCTACTTTTCTATGCTCTACTCTACTCTATTCTACTCTAACCTACTCTACTCTACTTTACTCTGCTCTACTCTACTCTACCTTGCTCCACTCTACTCTACATTAGCATAGCCTAGCCAAACTTAGCCCCTCTCTACTCTACTCTACTCTATATTTCTCTACTCTTCTCTAACCTAACTAAACTCTACTCTACTCTGTTCTACTTTGCTCTACTCTTCTTTGTTCTACTCTACTCTACTCCATTCTACTCTACCCTACTCTATTATAGTTTGCTCTTCTCTACTCTGCTTTGCTCTACTCTATTCTACTATACACTAACTTAGCCTAGCCTAGCCTAACCTAGCTCTACTCTACTCTACTATACTCTTCATTACTCTACTCTACTCAACTTTGCTTTAACCAGCCTAGCTTACCCTTGCCTAGCCTTGCTTACCGTACCCTAATATAGCTCTAGTATATTCTACTCTCCTTTAACCTTGCTTAGCTTAACCTATCCTAACCTAGCTCTGCTCTACTCTACTTTATGCCACACTACTCTCCACTACTATTCTCTAGCTTAGCCTAACCTAGCTCAACTCTAGTCTGCTCTACTCTGCTCTGCCTTTCTATACTCTACACTTCTTTCTTCTACTTTGCTTTACTCTGCTCTAGTCTGCTCTACTCTACTCTACTATGCTCTACTTCACTTTACTCTATTCTGTTCTACTCTACTCAACTCTACTCTCCTCTCCTATCGTCTACTCTGCTCTCCTTTATTGTCTTAACTTCTCTTCTATTCTACTCTGTTATGCTCTACTTCACTCTACTCTGATCTATTCTACTCTACTCTGCTCTATGCTGCTCTCCTCTCCTGTCTTCTCCTCTCATTTACTCTTCTCTCCTCTACTTTACCTTACTCTAGTCTACTCTGCTCCACTCCACATTACTCTACTCTAATGTACTTTACTCTATTCTCCTCTATTTTACTTTACTTTATTCTACACTAGCCAAGCCTAATCTAGCTCTACACTACTCTACTCTACTCTAACTTTAGCGTAGCTAATATTAGCATAGCTTATCCTAGCCTATCATAGCCTAATCTTTCTCTACTCTACTATACTCTAAACTACTCTACTCCACTCTACTCAATTCTGCTTTATCCTAGCCTAGCCTAGCCTAACCTAACCTAACCTAACTTAACTTAGCCTTGCTCTACTCTACTCTACTTTGCTCAACTCTGCTCTACTCCACCTTGTTCTACACTATTCTACTCTGCTCTACTCTTTCTTACACTACTCTTGTCTACTCTTATGCTATGCTCTCCTTTGCTCTGCTCTATTCACCTCTACTCCACTACACTTTACTCGATTCCATTGTACTCTACTCTACTCTTCTCTTCTCTTCTCTACTCGACTCTACTCTACTCTTCTTTACTCTATCCTACACTAGCCTAACCAAGCTCTCCTCTGCTATATTCAATTCTACTTTACTCTAGCCTTGCCTAGCCTAGCTTAGCAGACCCTAGCCTTCCTTACCCATGCCTAGCATAGCCTAACCTTGCTCTACTCTATTCTACTTTACTCTACTCTTCTTTACTCTAACCTATCCAAAGTTAGCTCTGCTCTACTTTCCTCTACTCTGCTCTACTATGCTATGCTCTACTCTACTATGCTATGCTCTGCTCTATTCTCCTATTCTCAACTCTATTACACTCTACTCTATTTATACTCTAGCCTAGCCTAGCCCAACCTAGCTCTACTTTACTCTACTCCACTCTATCCAAGCTTAGCCTTGCTTAGCCAATCATATCCTTCCCTAGCCTAGCGTGACCTAGCTTAACCTACCCTAGCTTTACTCTACTAACCTCTACTCTACTCTGCTCTTCGTTACACTACTCTAACCTTGGCTAGCCTAGCCTAGCCTAACTTAGCTCTCTACTTTACTTTGCTCTGCTTTATTTTTATTCAGCTCTGCTCATCTCTGTTCTGCTCTGCTCTACTCTACTCTTCTTTACTCTACACAACCCTTACCTAGCTCTACTCTACTCTAGTCTACTCTACTCTAATATACTATACTCTACTATACACTAGTTGAGCATAGCATACCCAAGCCAAGCATAACATAGCCCAACCTAACCTAGCTTTACCCTATGCAACAAAAGTCTACTCTACTCTACTATACTCTAGTCTACTTTACTCTACTCAACACCACTCTACTCTATTCCACTCTACTCTACTCTACACTCCTTTAAACTATTCTACTCTACTTTAGTCTTACTTATCCTAGCTTAACCTAGCTATATTGTATCCTGCTCTACTCTACACTTCTCTACTCAAATCTACCCTACTTTTTTATTCTCTACTCTTCTCTCCTTTACACTATTCTACTCTACTCTACTCTGTACTACTCCACTCTACTCTACTCTTCTCTACTCTACTTTGCTCTTCTCTACCTTACTCTGTTATACTCTACTCCATTATACTCTTCTTTGCTCTACTCTACTCTACCATGCTCTACTCTATTCTACTCCACTCTACTCTAGCCTTGCCTAAACTAACCTAGCTCTACTATATTATAACATTGCCTAGCATAGCCTAGCCTAACTTAGCTCGACTCTACTCTAGTCCAGCCTTGCAGAGCCTACCCCAACCAAACCTAGCTCGACTCTACTCTGCTCTACTCTGCTCTGCTCAGTACTGCTTTGCTTTGCTCTACTCTACACTACTTTACTGTGCTTTACTCTACTCTAATCTACTCAACTCTAGCATAATTTAGCTTAGCCTTTCCTAACACAGCCTAACCAAGTTCTACTCTACTCTATTCTACTCTACTTTACTTTAGTTATGCCTAGCCTAACCTAACTATACTCTACTCTACATTACTCTACTCTACTCTACTCTACTCTACTATGCTATCCTGGATGCTGCTTTGCTCTACTCTGCTCTGCTTTATTATTCTTTGCTCTACTCTACTCTAGTCCACTCTACTCTAGCCTAGCTAACCAAACCAAGATCCACTCTTGTCTACTCTAATCTACTCTACTCGACTCTAGCCTTGCCTAACATAGCTTTACTCTACTCTGCTCTGCTCTACTCTACTCTACTATGTTCTCCTTTATTCTGCTTTACTCTACTCAACATTAGCCAAGCCTAACTTAGTCTAGCCTAACTTAACTTAGCTCTACTCTACTTTACACTATGCTATCCTACTCTACTCAACTTTACACCACTCTACTCTGATCTGCTCTACTTTGCTCTGCACTACTCTACTATCTTCTACTCCACTATTCTTTACTCTGCTATACTCTTCTCTACTGTTCTCTGCTCCACTTGGCTTTACTCTACTATCCTCTATACTACTCTGCTCTGCTCTACTCTAGCCAAGTATACCTAGCCTAGCATAACCATGCTCTACTCTACACAACTCTACTCTACTATATTCTACTATATTCTGCTCTACTCTATTCTACTCTACTCTATTCTACTCTACTCTATTTTACTCAGCTCTATTCTATTCTGCTCTGTTCTATTTTACTCTGCTTTACTCATCCCTACTCTAATCTACTCTAACCTAGCCTAGCCTAACCTAACATAGCTTTACTCTACTTTACACTACTCTACTCTACTCTACTCCACTCTACTCCACTTTATTATAATCCAGCCAAGCATAGCCTTGCCTAGCCTAACAAAGCCTAACCTTGCTCTACTTTGCTTTACTCTGCTCTTCTCAGCTCTTTTTTTCTCTTATTTGTTCGCTCTACTCTGCTCTGCTCTACTATGCTCTACATTACTCTACTTTGCTCTACTTTCCCCTTCTCAGCTCTACTCTCCTCTATCTACTCTACTCCACTCTACCCTATTCTAACCTAACCTAGCTCTACTCTACTCTACTCTAACCTAACATGGCCTGGCCTAGCCAAGCCTAACCTATCTAGACTCTGCTCTGCTCTACTATCCATTGCTTTACTCTACTCTATTTGCTCTACAATACTCTACTCTACTCTGTTATGGTTTTCTCTGCTTTGCTCTACTCAATTCTACTCATCTCTACTCTACTCTATAATACTCAATTCTAGCATAGCCTAACCTAACCTAGCTCTACTCTACTCTACTTTACTCTATTCTACACTACTCTACTCCACTATACTCTACTCTTCTCTATTAACTCTACTTTATTATATTATACTCTACTCTACTCTAACCTAGCCTAGCATAGTATATCCTACCCTAGCTCTATTATACTCAGCTCTACTCTACTATACTCTTCTCTACTCTATTTTGATATACTCTTCTTTAGTCTTCTCTACCAAACCCTGCTATTCTCTACCCCACTCTGCTCTGCTCTTCTCAACTCAACTTGACTCTATTATAGCCAAGCCTAGCCAAGACAAGCCTAGCATAATGGAACTCTGCTCTACACTACTCTTCTCTACTTTTCTCTAATCTACTTTACTCCACTCTAGCCAAGCTTAGCCTTACCTACCCTAGCCTAGCTTAACCTTACTCTACTCTACTTTACTCTACTCTACTCGACTCTACTCTAACCTAGTCTAACCAAACCTACCTCGACTCCACTTTACACTGGCCTAACCTAACCTAACCTACCTCTACTCTACTCGACCCTGCTTTCCTATGCTCTACTCTACTCTACTTAACTCCACTCTACTCTACTATACTTTACTCCATTGTAACCTAGCCTAGCCTAGCTTAGCTCTATTATATGCCACTCTACTATTTTCTTCACTTCTGTAGCCTTACCTATCTTAACTTTGCCAAGGTTAACCTAGCTCTACTCTAGTCTGCTTTGCTCTACTCCACTCTACTCTCTTTTTCTCTACTCTGCTCTACTCTCCTCTTCTCTGCTCTGCTCTACTCTACTTTGCTTTTCTTTTCTCCATTCTTCTTTGCTTTGCTTTACTCCATTCTACTATGCTCTGCACTATTCTACTCTACTTTACTCAACTCTGCTCTGCTCAATTATTCTCCCTCCTCTCCTCTCCTCTCCTCTCCTCTTCTCATCACTCCTCTCCTCACCTCTACTCTACTACGCTCTACTCTATCCTAATCTACTATACTCTAGTCTACTCTATACTACTTTTTATACTCTACTCTACTCTACTCTACCCTACCCTAGCCTAGCTTAGCGTAATCATGCTCTACTTTGCTCTAGCCAAGTCGAGCCTTACGAAGCACTGCTCTTTCTACTCTACTCTAATCCACTCTATCCAAGCTTTGCTTAGCATGACCTAGCTCTTCTCTCCTCTACTCTACTCTACTCTCCTTTGCTCTACTCTACTCTACTCCACTCCACTCTACTCTACTCAGCTCTACTTTGCTCTGCTCTGCTCTACTCTACTCTCCTCGGCTTTGCTCTACTCTACTCTGCTATACTATACTCTATTCTACATTACTATACTTTAACAAAGCCTAGCCTAACCTAACCAAGCTCTGCTCTACTCTACTATAATCTAATATACTTGGTTCTAGCCTATCTCAACCTAACCTATCTCAACTCAAGTCTGCTCTACTCGACTCCACTTTGTTCTGCTCTGCTCTACATTGCTCTACATTAGTTTGCTCCTACTCTACTCTACTCTACTCTAATCTACTCGACTTTAGCGAAGCCTAGGCTAACCTAACCTAGCTCTACTCTACTCTACTCTCATTTACTCCTCTCTACTCTATTATACTCTACTAAACTCTACTCTAACTTAGCCTAGCCTAACTTAACCCAATTTAGCTCTACTCTGCACTACTCTAGCTTAGCCTAGCCTAACCAATCCTATCTCTACTCTACTCTACTCTGCTTGGTTCTACTCTGCTGTACTCTGCTCTAATTTGATCTACTATGCTCCTCTCTACTCTATTTAACTCCATTATGCTCTACTTTGCTCTGCTCTTCTCCACTCTAAACTACTCTGCTCTGCTCTACTCTACTCTACCATACTCTACCCAACTCTACTCTAACCTAGTTTACCTTAGCTAAGTCTTGCCTAGCCTAACCAAGCTCTACTCTACTCTACTCTACTCTACTCTACTCTTGGTTAGTCAAGCATAACCTAGCTGTAATTTACCCTATTCTTCCCTACTCCATTCTGCTCTGCTCTACTCTACTCTGCTCTACTCTGCTTTACTTTACTTTACTCTATTTTGCTTTGCTTTAATCTACATTACTCTACTCTAACCTAGCCTAACTTAATCAAGCTCTACTCTATTATACCCTACCCTACACTACTCGACTCTATCATAGTATAACTTAACCTAGCCGAGCCTAGCCTAGCCTAACCTATTTTATCCTGGCTAAACTGTGCTTTACTCTACTCTACTCAACTCTACTCTACTTTACTCTACTCTATTCTACATTACTCAGATCTACTCTGTTATATTATACTCTACTCTACTCTAACCTACTATACTCAATCCTAGTTTACCCTAGTCTAGCCTTACCTAGCCTAACCAAGCTCTACTATACTCTGCTCTACTCTCACATAGCTTAGCCTAACTAGCTCTACTCTACTCTTTTGTGCTCCATTGTACTCAGCTCTGCTCTACTCTACTCTACTCTGCTTAGTTCTACTCTGCTTTTCGTTACTCTACTCTTCTCTACTCTGCTATTTTTTACTCTACTCTACTCTACTATAGCTTAGCCTAGCATATACTAACCTAATCTTGCTCTACTCTACTACACCCTACTCTATTCTACTCGACTCTATCCTGTCCTAACCTAGCCTAGCCACAATGAGTTGAACATAGCTAAACTATGCTCTACTCTACTCTACACTACTCTTCTCTGCTTTAATCTACTCTACTACTTTATTCTGCTCTACTTTACTATACTCTAGCATAACCTATCTTACCCTAGCATAACCTTGCCTAACCAAGCTCTACTCTACCATACCATATTCTACTCTACTATACAATACTTTATTCTACTCTAATCCATTCTACTCTACTCTATTCTAACTAGCTTAGCCTAGCTTAATGTAGCTTAACCTAGCTTTACACCACTCGACACTACTTTATTCTACTCTAGCATTGGTTAGCATAGCCTAACCTAGCTTTATTCTACTTTATTCTACTCTACTCTACTCTACTTTAGCCTATCATAGCCTAACCTAGCTTAGCTTAGCCTACCCTAATCTTGTTCTACTCTACTCTACTCTACCCTACTTTAACCTTGCCTAGCCTATTTAGCTCCATTCTACTCAAGTATTGCCAAGCCTAGCATAGCTTAAAATAGCTCCACTCTGCTATACTCTACTCTACTTTACTCTACTCTACTCAACTCTACTCTACTCTACCCTACTCTACTCTACTCTACTATACTCTACTCTAACTATGCCTAACCTAGCCTAGCCTAACTTAGCTATACTCTACTATACTCTACCTTAACCTTGCCTAGCCTAACTTAGCCTAACCAAGCTTTATTCTACTCTACTCTACTATATCTTGCTCTATACTCCACCCTACTCTACTCTATTCTGCTCCACTCTACTCCACTCTACTCAACTCTTCTCTATCCCAACCTAGCTTAACTTAGCAATACTCTACTCTCGCCTCGCCTAGCCTAACCTTCTTTTGCCTAAATAAACACAGCCTAGCCTAGCATAACGTAGCTTAACTCTACTCTACTCTACTTTACCCTACTCTACTCTACTCTACTCTCGCTTAGCCAAGCATAACCTAGCTCTACTATGCTCTACTCTTCCCTACTCTGCTCTACTCTACTCTACTCTGCTCTACTCTGCTCTACTCTGCTCTACTCTGCCTTACTCTACTCTACTTTACTTTACTCTATGCTACTTTGCTCTGTTTTACTCTATATTACTCTACTCTAACATAGCCTAACCTAATCTAGCTCTGCTCTACTTTACCCTACTCTACTGTACTCGACTCTATCCTAGCATAACCTAACCTAGCCTAGCCTAACCATTTCCAACCTAGCTAAACTGTGCTTTGCTCTACTCTACTCTACTCTTCTTTATTTTACTCTACTCTACTCTACTTTACTCTGCTCTACCCTACAACACTATACTCTACTCAACTACACCCTACTCTACTCTATCCTAGTTACCCTAGTCTAGCCTTCCCTAACATAACCAAGCTCTACTATACTCTACTCTACTTTACTCTACTTTATTCTCGCTTAGCTTAGCGTAACCTAGCTGTACTCTACTCTTTTGAGCTCCATTCTTCTTAACTCTACTCTACTCTATTATACCTTGCTCTGCTCAACACTATTTTTCTTTACTCTTCTCTGCTCTACTCTATTGCATTTTACTCTACTCTAGCTTAGCCTAGTATATACTAACCTAATCTTGCTCTACTTTACTACACCCTACTCTATTCTACTTAACTCTATCCTATCTTAACCTAGCCTAGCCTAGCCTCACTGAGTCTAACATAGCTATACTATGCTCTACTCTACTATACTTTACTCTACTCTAATCTGCTCTACTCTACTCTACTCTACTCTACTATACTCTACTGTACTCTAGCTTAGCCTATCCTATCCTAGCCTAGCCTTGCCTAACCTAGCTCTACTCTACTCTTCTCTATTCTACTCTATTATACAATACTCTATTCTACTCTACTCCACTCTACTCTACTCTACTCTACTCTACTCTCATTAGCCTAACCTACCCTAATGTAGCTTGACCTTGCTCTACACTACTATACTTTACTCTACTCTAGCCTTTCTTAACATAGCCTAACCTTGCTTTACTCTACTTTATTTTGCTCTACTCTAGTCTACTTTAGCCTATCGTAGCCTAACCTAGCTTAGCTTAGCCTAGCCCAACTTTTTTCTACTCTTCTCTACTCTACTTTGCTCTACTCTGCTTAAACCTAGCCTAGCCTATCTTACTCCATTCTACTCATGTCTAACCCAACCTAGCATAGCTTAACATAGCTCCACTCTGCTCTACTCTACTCTACTCTACTCTACTCTACCTTACTCTACTCTACCATACTCTACTATACTCTATTCTACTCTACTCTAACTTAGCCTATCCTAACCTAGCCTAACTTAACTCTACTTTACTCTAACTACCCTAACCTTGCCTAGCCTAGCTAAGCCTAACATATCTTTATTCTACTCTACTCTACTCTGCCCTACTCTATACTCTATGTAGTTTTATTCTGCTCTACTGTACTCTACTCAACTATTCTCTATCCTAGCCTAGCCTAACTGAGCTATAATCTACTCTCGCATTGCCTATCCTAGCCTACTTTAGCCTAACCAAGCCTAGCCTATCCTTGCATAACGTAGCTCAACTTCACTCTACTCTACTCTACTCTACTCTACTCTATTCTACTTTAGACTAGCCTAGCCTAGCCAAACTTAACCAAGCTCAACTCTACTCAACTCTACTTTAGTGTAGCCTAGATTAGGTTGGCTGAGCCTAACTTAGCTTTTCCCAACTCTACTCTACTCTGCTCTACTTTTCTCTACTCTACTCTACTCTAATTTGCTCTGCTCTGTTAATCCCTGCTTTATGCTACTCTACTCTACTCTACACTACTCTACTCTACTCTGCTCTATTCTACTCTATTATACTCTTGCCTTGTCTAACCTAATATAGCTCTACTCTACTCTACTTTACTCTACTCTAATCTACTCTACTTTACTCTACTCTAATCTACTCTACTTTACTCCTCTACTCTAACATAACTAAGTGAAGCCTAGTCAAATCGAGTTGTACTCTACTATGCTCTACTCTATTCTAGCCTCACCTAGCTTAACCTAACCTAACTTAGCTCTACTATACTCTACTCTACTATACTCTACCATGCTCTACTCTACTCTGCTTAACTTTACTCTATTCTACTTTGCTCTACTATATTCTAGCCTAGCCTTGCTTAGTTGTACTCTACTCCACTCTTCTTACTATACTCTACTATACTCTACTCTACTCTACTCTACTGTACTCTTCACTACTCTACTCTAGCCTAGCCTAACCTAGCATAGCCTAGGCTAGTTTAACCTAGCTCTACTCCATTCTACTCTACTATATTATGCTCTACTCTACTCTACTATACTTTATTCTACTCTATTCTACTCTACTATACTCTACTCTACACTACTCTAGCATGGCCTAGCATTTCCTAGCCTAGCCTAGCTTAACCAAGCTTTATATTATTCTACTCTACTCTACTCTACTCAATTCTACTCCACTTTTACCTAGCCTTACCTAGCTTAACATAGCTTAACCAAGCTCTACTGTACTCTTCTCTACTCAATTCTACTCCACTCTACTCTACTCTACTTTAGCATAGTTTAGCCTACCTTATGCTAGCCTAACCAAGCTTATGCTAGCCTAGCTTAAGCTAGCTCTACTCTACTCTACTCTACTATACTATAATATACTATACTATACTCTAGTTTATTTTACTCTATTACACTCTATTATACTCTATTATACTCTACTCTATTCTACTCTAGCCTAGCCTATCTTAGCATAGCATAGCCTAGCCTTGTCTTACCAACCTAGCTTGGCTCTATTCTGCTCTGCTCTACTCTACTCTACTATGCTCTATTAGACTCTACTCTATTCTTCTCTCCCCTCCTCATCTCTCCTCTCCTCTCCTCTCCTTTCCTCTCCTCTTCTCTCCTCTCCTCTCTTCTACTCTACTCTACTATACTCCACCCTACTCTACTCTATTCTGCTCTACTCTACTCTAATTTATTTTACTCTATTGTACTCTACTCTACTCTAGACAATCTAAGCTTAGCCTACCAAATCTAGCTCTATTCTACTCAACTCTACTATACTCTACTCTACTCGAGCCTACCCAAGCCTACCCTAGCTTGCCCTAGCTTAGCCTAGCCTAAAAAAACCTGACGAAGCTCTACTCTACTATACTCTACTATACTCTACTATATTATACCCTACCCTATTATACTTTAACCTTGCTTAAGCTACCCTAACCAAGCTCTACACTACTCTACTCTATTATACTATACTCTACTCAAATCTAGCCTGCCTTGCCTAACCTAGCCTAGCTTTGCCTAGCCTAGCCTTTCCTAGCTCTACTATGCTATACTCTTTTATGCTCTACTTTACTCTGCTCTTCTTTGCTTTACTTTACTTTGCTTTACTCGGCTGTGTATTACTTTACTTTATAATGTACTCTAGCCTAACCTTGCTTAGCTCAGCCTAACCTTGCCTTACTCTACCCTAGCCTTGCTTAGCCTTGCCTACCATAACTTAACCAAGTTCTACTCTACTCTACTCTTCCCTACTTTGCTCTATTCTATTCGACTATTCTTTACTCTACTTTTACCAACCCAACCTAACCAAACCTAGCCTAGCCTAGCCTATCCTAACTTAACTCTACTCTACTCTGCCCTACTCTACATTGCTCTGCTCTACTCTTCTCTGTTTTGCTCTTCTCTACTTTCCTCTAGCCTAGCCTAAACTATCTCTACTCTATTATACACTTGCTTAGCTAACCTCGCCTAGCCTTGCCTACTATATTCGTCCCTACTCTACTCTTCCCTACTTTACTCTGCACTCCTCTCCTTTTCTCTACCCTACTCTACTATGCCTTACTCTGCTCTACTCTACTATATTCTACTCTACTCTAACCTAGGCTAGCCTAAACATGCTATACCTAATTTAGCTCTACTCTACACAACTCATCTCTATGCTACTCTACTTTACTCTAGCCTAGCTTAGCCTATCTTACCCTAGGCTAGCCTTACCTAGCCTAGCCTACCTCTACTCTACTGTACATTTACTATATTATACTCAACTCTACTCTAATTTAGCCTAGCCTAACTTAGCTCTACTCTACTCTAACCTAACCTAGCATAACCTAACTCTGCACTAGTCAACTCTACTCTACTGTACTCTACTTTGCCTTACTCCTCTATGCTCTTCTTTACTCTACTATACTCTCCTTTACTCTACTCTACTCTCCTCTCCTCTACTCTACTCTGCTCTCTTTTACTCTACTATACTCTACTCTAACTTTGCCTAGCCTTGCCTGACCTGACCAAGCTCTACTCTACTCTACTCTATTATACTCTATTCTACTCTACTCTTTATCTTTGCCTAGCCTAGCCTAAGCTAGCTCTACTCAGGTCTACTCTGCTTTGCTCTGCATTGTTATGCTCTACTCTATTCTAATCTACTTTGTTCTACTCAACTTTGCCTTATTCTACTCTACTCTACATTATTATACACAAGCCTTACCTAACTTAGCCTAACCTAGCTTTACTCTACTCTACTCTACTCTACTCTACTTTATCCTAGCCTAGTCAAACCTTTCTTTGTTTTGCTCTATTTTTCTCTATAATGCTCTGGCTTTTTATACTTTTCTCTACTATGTTCTGCTCCCCTCTACTCTCTTATGCTCTTCTCTTTTTTGCTCTAGTCTGCTTAGGACTTCTCTGTATTGTTATGCTCTTCTAGGCTCTCCTCTCCTCTCCTCTTCTCTACCATACTTACCTCTCCTCTCCTCTTCTCTACTTTCATCTCCTATACCCTCCTCTCCTCTCCTTTACTCTAGTATACTCTGCTTTAATCCACTAAACTCTACTCTTCTCTACTCAACACTACTCCTCTCTATTATATTCTACTCTACTCTAGCTATGCTTAGCTTAGCCTAATCTAGCTCTACTCTTCTCTACTCTACTCTACTCTAGCCTAGCTTAGCTTAGCCAACCTTATCCTAACATAGCTTAACTTAGCTCAACTCTACTCTACTTTATTCTAGCCTAGCCTACCTTAGCCTATCTTAGCTCAGCTCTACTTTACTCTACCATACTATGCATTGCACTACTCTACTCTACTCTAAATTGCTCAGCTATAATCTTCTACTCTCCTCTATACTGCTCTCTTCTTCTCACCTCCAATCTACTCTACTCTACTCTACTCTAACCTAGCCTAGCCTAGCCTAACCAAGCCTAAACTAACTCTACTCTAACTTGGCCAAGCCTAAACTAATCAAGCTTTTCTTTACTCTACTCTACTCTACTTTAGCTTAACCTTTCTTAGCCTAATCTAGCTCTACTCTACTCTACTATGCTATGTTATGCTCTACTCTTCTCTTCTTTACTCTACTCTACTCTGCTCCACTCTGCTCGGCTCTGCTCGACCCTACTCAACTCTGTACTCTAGCTTAGCCTAACTTAGCCAAGCCTAATCTAGCTCTACTCTAGTCCACTCTACTCCACGCTAGTCTAACATTGCCAATTCTTGCATAGCATAGCCTTGTCTAACATAGATCTAGTTTACTCTACTCTACTATGCTCTGTTTAGCTCTACTCTACTTAACTTTGACCTAGCCTAGCCTAATCTAACCTTGCCTAACCTAGCCCATCCTGGCCTAGCCTAACTAGCTCGGCTATACTTTATTCTACTCTACTCTATTCTACTTTGCTCTTCTTTGTACTACTCTACTCTGGGCTGCTCTACCTTGCTTTACTCTACTTTGCTTTGCTCTGCTCTACTCTACTCTGCTTCTCTCCACCCTACTCTACTCTGATCAAGCTAGCCTAACCTAGCTCTTCAATACCCAACTATAGTCTAGTCCAGTCTACTCTACTCTACTCTACTGTGACATAGCTTAGCCTACCTAACCCTAGCCTAGCTTAGCTTAGCCTTGCTTAGCCAAGCCAAATATAGCTCTACTCTATTCTACTTTACCCTACTTTATTGTACTATACCTTATTCTACTCTACTCTACTCTATTCTAACCTTGCCTACCCTACCATAACCTAGCTCTACTCTTCTCTACTCTACTCAGCACTAGCATAACATAGCCTCACCTTGCCTAACATAACACCCCTCTACTTTGCTCTACTCCACTCTGCTCTACTCTACTTTTCTCTTCTTTGCTCTACTCTCCCCTGCTCTACATTACTTTTCTTTGCTCAACACTACTCTACTCTGCTCATCTCTTCTCAGCACTACTCTACTATACTTTGTTCTAACCATGCTCTACTTTACTCTACTCTCCTACTCTAACTTAGCCTACCCTGGCCTAGCCTATCCTAGCTTAGCCTAGTATGGCCTAACCAAGCCTAGCTCTATGCCACTCTACTCTACTCAACTCTACTCTACTCTATTCTACTCTAGCCTAGCCAATCTTAGCTTGGCCTAGCCTAGCCTTGCCTAACCTCTCTTTGCTCTGCACTACTCTACTTTACTCTACTCTACTATGCTCTTCTCTGCTCTACTTTTCTCTACTTTGCTCGACTCTACTCTGCTCTTCCTTGCTCTACTCTCCTCTACTCTACTCTACTCCACCCTACTCTACTATACTATGCTCTACTCTACTCTAGCTAGCCTAGCCAAGCCAAACCTAACCTAGCTTAGCCTAGCTCTACTCTATTGTACTCTACTCTAGCCTAGCCTAGCATAACCTAACCTAGCTCAACTCTACTCCACTTTCCTTGAATACACTTTACTCTATGCTAGCCTAGCATAGCTTAGCTAAACTTTACTTTGCTTTACTCCACTCTGCTCTACTTTGCTCTACTCTGCTCTACTCTGCTCTTCTATACTCTTTTATAATCTAATCTACTCTGCTCTACTCTCCTCTAATCTACTCAACTGTCCTCTCTTCTACTCTCCTTCCCTCCCTCCCCTCATCTCCACTCTACTCTAGTATACTTTTCTCTACTCTACTCTACTCTACTCCACTCTACTTTACTCTACTCTACTCTTACCTAGCCTAGCGTAACCTAGCTCTACTACACTCTACTCTACTCAAGCCTAGCCTAGCCAAACCTCACTTTGCTCTACTTTATTCTACTCTACTCTGTACTGCTCTACTGATCTTTACCTTGCTCTACTCTCCTTTGCTCTACTCTACTCTACTCTAGTCTACTCTACTCTACTCAACTCCACTCCACTCCACTCTTCTTTACTTTAGCTTAGTTTAGCCTAACCTAACCAAGCTCTACTCTACTCTACTCTACTCTACATTACTCTACTCTACTCTAGCTTAACCTACTCTAACCTAGCTAACTTTAGCCTAACTTAGCTCTATTATGCTTTACTCTACATTACTCTACTCTAATCTACTCTACTTTACTCTAGCATATCTTAATCTTGCTCTACTCTACTTTACTATTTTTTGTTCTACTCTACTCTACTTTACTATACTTTACATTAACTTAGCCTAACATAACTCTACTCTACTCTGTTATACTCTACTCTGCTCTTCTTTTCTCTTCTCTACTCAACTCAACTCATCTTTGCTCTACTCTACTCTACTCTACTCTATTCCACTCTACTCTAACCTAGCCTAATCTGGCTCTACTCTACTTAACTACTCTACTTTGGCTAGCCTAGCCTAGTTTAGCCAAATGTAACCTAACTCAACCGTACTCTACTCTATTCTACTCTACTCTACTCCACTCCTCTTTACTCTAACCTTGCCTATCATAGCCTCGCTTAACATAGCTCTATTCTACATAACACTAGCCTAGCCTTGTGTAGCCTAACCTAGCTCTACTTTACTCTACTCTACTCTGTCCTGCTCTACTATACTTGTCTCTACTCTATTCTACTCTAGCCTTGTTTAGCCTAACCTTTCTTAGCCTAGCCTAACCAAGCCTTACTCTACTCTACACTACTCTACTCTGTTCTAGCCTAACCTAACCTCACTCGGCTCTACTCTGCTCTATTATGCTCTTCTCTACTCTGCCCTACTGTGTTATGCTCTGCTCTAATCTACTCTTCACTACTCTACTCTATTCTTCTCTAGCCTTGCCTAACCAAACCTAGCTCTACTTTACTCTACTTGACTCTAGCCTAACCCAGCCTAACCAAACCTACCTCTACTCTGCTCTGCTCTGCTCTCATTTACTATGCTATGCTTTACTTTTCTTTACTTTGGTATACTTTGCTTTACTCTACTTTAGCCAAGCCTAACCTAACCTAACCTAGCTTTACTATACTCTACTCAAATCTACTCCTTCCTAGCCATGCCTAACATAGCTCCACTCTACTCTACTCTTCTCCACTTTACACTACTCTACTCTACTCTACCTTACTTTACACTACTCTACTCTACTCTACTCTACTCTACTCTACTCTACTCTACTCTACTCTAACCTAGCCTAGCTTAGCCTAGGCTATCTTTACTCTACTCTACTCTTTTTTACTTTTCTCAGCTCTATTCTACTCTACTCTATGCTACTCAACTTTACTATTCTCTACTCTACTTTGCCCTTCTTAGCTCTGCTCTACTCTACTCTACCCTAATTTACTCTAGCCTAGCTTAGCCTAATAGCACTACTCTACTCTACACTACTCTAGCCTAGCCATTCCTAGCCTATGCTAACTAAGCTTAGCTTAGACTAACCTATCCTAGCACAACTCTACTACATTCTACTCTACACTATAGTCTGTTCTACTCTTCTCTAACCTAGCTTAGCCTAAGCTAACCTAGCTTAGCCTAAGCTAACCTAGCTCTACTCCTCTCTACTCTACTTCATTCTACTCTACCATACTGTACTCTATTTTATTCTTCTCTACTCTTACTTAGCCTCACCTAAACTAGCCTAACCAAGCTCTACTCTACTTAAGCCTAGCCTAACCTAGCCCAACCTTGCCTATACTAGCCTAGCTAAACCTAGCTCTACTATGCTCTGTCCTTCACTTCTCTACTCTGCTCTACTCTACTCTACTATATTCTTCTCTACTTTGTTTTGCTCTGCTCTGCTCTACATTACTCTACTCTACTCTAGCCTAGCCTTGTCTAGCCAAACCTAACCAAGCTCTACTCTATTCTACTCTACACTACTCTACTCTTCTTTACTCTACTCTACTCTACTTTATTGTAGCATAGCCTAGCCTAACCTAACCTAACCTAGCCTAATAAAGCTCTACTCTATCTACTACACTCTATTATACTCTACTATTCTCTTCTTTATTCTACTCTACTTTAACCTAGCCTAGCCTAACTTAGCTCTACTCTACTCCACTCTAGCTTAGCCCAGCCTAGCCTAGCTTATCCTAGCTCTACTCTACTCTATTATATTTTGCTATACTCTTCTCTGCTATATTCTACTCTACTCTAGCCTAGCCTAACCTGACCTAGCTCTACTCTACTCTACTCTACTCTTCTCTAGCCTAGTCTAATGTAGCTTTGCATAGCCTACCTAGCCTAGCCTAGCCTAACCTTGCACTACTCTACTCTACTATACTCCATTATATTATACTCTACTCTAGTCTACTCTTTGCTACTCAACTCCACTCTACTTTACTCTACTCTACTCAAATTTACTATACTTTTCTCTTGCCTAGCCTAACTAAGTACTACTTTACTCTACTCTACTATGCTACTCTACTATATTCTTCTATACAATACTCTAATTAATATTACTTTACCTTGCCCTTACTCTTCTTTACTCTACTCTACTTTATTCTACTCTACTATACCCTACCTTACTCTAATCTACTCTACTCAAATCTTCTCTACTCTAACCTATAATAACCTTTCCTAATAAAGCTATAATCTACTCTACTCTACTCTATTGTAGCCTAACCTAGCCTAACCTAGCTCTACTCTACTCTACTCTACTCTGCTCTACTTTTCTTTACTCTTCTCTACTCTGCTATACTCTTCTTGTGCTATTCTACTCTATTATAGCCTAGTCTAGCATAACCTAGCTCTACTCTACTCTATAATACTCTATTTTACTATAACCCAGCCTACCTTGCCCTAGCATACTATAGACAATCCTAACCTAGCCTAACTTAGCCCAACCTAACCTAGCTTAATGCTACTCTACTCTACTATACTCTACACTACTCTACACTATTCTAATCAACTCTAACCTTTTCTCGTCTAACCTAGCTTTGCTATACGCTACTCAACTCTACTCTGATATACTCTACTCTACTCTAGCCTAGCCTAAATTAACCTAGCTCTGCTTTACTCTCCTCTACTTTTCTTTGCTTTACCCTACTCTCCTTTTCTCTACTCTACTCTGCTCTACTCTACTATTGTCTCCTCTACTCTATCTTGCTCTACTCTACTCTATTCTTCTTTACTCTACTCTATTCTACCCTTCTCTACTCTACCCTGCTCTATTCTCTTTTTCTCTCCTCTCTTTTCCTCAACTCTTCTCTGCCCTCTCCTATTCTCAACTCTACTATACTCTACTCCACTTCATTATACACTACTCTACTCTACTATACCTACTCTCCTCTACTCTCCTATGCACTACTCTTTCTACTCTACTCACTCTAGTCTAGTTTACTCTACTCTACTCTTTTCTACTCTACTTAACTCTACTCTACTTTACTCTACTTTTTTATACTTTACTCTTCTCTACTCTACCCTTCTGTACTCTACTCTACTATACTCTACCCTAGCCTAACCAACTCTACTCTACTCTATTTTACTTTGCTCTGCTTAGCTCTGCTCTACACTACACTATTCTGCTCTTCTCTACTTTGCTCTACTCTACCCTACTCTATTATACTCTACTTTTCTCTATTATATCCTAGCCTAGTCTAACCTAACTTAGCTCTACTATTCTTTACACTACTCTACTATACTCTACTCGAATCTAGCCTAGCCTACTATAGCATTGCCTAGTGTAACCTTACTCTATTCTTCTCTACTCTACTCTACTCTACTCTGCTCTATTCTACAATGCTCTACTTTACTCTACTATAATCCTTTTTGCTCTACTCTGCTCTTCTCTGGTCTACTTTACTTTATCAAAGCTTATCCTAGCCTAGCCTTGCTTAACCTAGCTCAACTCTACTCTACTCCACTCTAACGAGTCTAACCTGGCTTAGCTTAGCTTAGCCTAACCTAGCTCAACTCTAAATTACAATACTCTATTATATGCTACTCTACTTTACTCTACTCTACCCTACTCTATTCCACTTTACTCTACTCTACTTCACTCTGACATAAATTAACCTTACCTAGCTTAGCCTAACCTAGCTCCACTCTTCTTTACTCTACTCTATTCAACTCTTCTCTGCTCTACTCTATTCGACTTTAATTTGCCCTACTCTTGTCTATTATGCTCTACTCTACTCTTCTCTGCTCCACTCTACTATCACCTAGCCATCCTAGCCAAGCTTAATCGAGCTCTACTCCACTATACTCTGCTCTACCTCTAGCGTAGCCTAGGCTAACCAAACCTAGCCTTACTTAGCCTAGCCTAACCTAGGTCTACTCTACTCTATGTTGCTCTTCTCTACTCTACTTTTCTCTCCTCTACTTTACTCTTCTTTAACCTCGCATAGCCCAGCCTAGCCTAGCCTAGCCTGCTTTACTCTACTCTACTCTTGCTTAGCTTGGCCTAGCCTAGCAAAAGCTTACCTAGCTCGACCTAGCATAGCCTAACTTAAATTTGCTCAGCTCTAGTATACATTACTCTACTTTTCTCTGCTCTCATCTGCTATACTCTACTCTTCTTTTCTCTATTATACTCTAGCCTAATATAGCTTAACCTAGCACTACTCCACTGTACTCTAGCCTAGCTTAACCTCGCTCTACAATACTTTACTTACTCTATTCTACTTTAACCTCACCTAGCCTAGCATAACCTAGCACTACTCTACTCAACTTTAGCCAAGCCTAGCCTAACCTAGCCTAACATAGCCTAACCACGCTCTGCTATGTTCTACTTTTATCGAATCTATTCTACTTTACTCTGCTCTAATCTTATCTGCTCTACTTTCTTATACTATACTTTACTTTACTCTGCTCTACTCACATACTACTCTATTCTAATATACTCTAACAAAGCCTAGCCTAGCAAAGCCTAACCTAGCTCTACGCTATTCTACTCTACTTTTTGCCAAGCATAGCCTAACATTGGTCAACTCCAGTCTGCTCTACTCTACTCTACTATGTTCTGCTCTACTCTTCTTTCCATAATTTTGCTCTATTCTTTTATACTTTTCTTTGCTCTACTCTATTGTACTCTACTCTACTCAACTCTAGCCTACCCTACCCTAACCTATTTGAGCTCTACTCTACTGTACTCTAGCCTAGCCTAGCCTTGCCTAACCTAACCTAGCTCTACTCTACTCAATCCTACTCTACTCTACACTTTTCTAGTCTACTCTACTGTACTCTACTTTATATTACTCTACCCTAGTCTTGCCTTACCTAGCTTAGCATAGCTTAGCCTAACCTTGTTCTACAATGCTCTACTCTACTCTATTCTACTTTGCTCTACTTTGTTCTTCTTAGCTCTACTCTGCTCTTCTTTACTCTTCTCTACTCTACTCTACTCTATTTAGTCTACTTTACTCTACTATACTCTACTCTACTCTACTCTTGCTTAGCTTAACCTAGCCTTAGCTTAACCTAGCTTTACTCTACTCTGCTGTGCTACTATCTATTATACTCTACTCTACTTTATTTTACTCTACTCTACTCTACTTTACTCTACTCTACACAAACCTTGCCTAGCCTGGCATAGCTAAGCCTTAGTTAGTTCTACAATGCTCTACACTACCATACTCTTGTTTGTACTTCTCTACTCTGTTTTATTCTACCCTACTTAACTCTGCTCTTCTTTGCTCTACTCTGCTCTGCTCTACTCAACTCAACCTTACTCTACTCAACACTAGCCTAGACTAGCCTAGCCTAACCAAGCACTGGTCTACTCTATTCTTCTCTATTCCACTCTACTCTACTTTATTTTAGCCTTACTTAGCCTAACTTACTCTAGCCTAGCCTAGCCTAGCATAACCAAACTCTACTTGACCCTACTTTACTCAACTGTACTATACTCTACTCTACTCTAACCTAGCCTAGCCTAGGCTATCCTAGCTCTATTATACTCTACTTCACTCTAGCCTAGCCTAACCTAGCTTTACTCTACTCTTCTCTACTTTGTTTTACTCTGCTCTACTCTACTCTTCTCTCTTCTACTCTACTCTACTCTACTCTGCTCTTCTTCACTCTACTCTACTCTTCTATACTCTATCCTAGTTCACTCTACTCTACTATTCTCTACTCTGCCTTATTAACCTTTAAACTAGTTCACCCTGGCATAGCATAACATTTCCTAACCAAGCTCTACCCTGCTCCACTTTGTTCTCGCCTAGCCTAGCCTAACTTAACTTTGCTCTACTCTACTCTACTCTACTATACTTTGCTCTGCTCTGTTCAAATCTATCCTACTATATTTTAATCTACTCTATTCTAGCCTAGCTTAGCAAGACCAAGCCTGACCTAACCTAGCTCTACTCTACTCTACTCTTCTTGACTCTAAGGTTGCTTAACCAAGCCTAGCCTAACTTAACTCTACTCTACTCTACCTTGGTCTACTCTCTTCTGCTCTACTCTAGTCTATTTTAGCCAAGCAGAGGCTTTCTTAACCTAACATAACCTTGCTCTACTCTATTGTACTCTACACTACTCTACTCAAACCTAACCTAGGATAGCCTAACCTAGCTCTACTATACTCCACTCTACTCTACTACACTCTACTCTACTCTTCTACTCTACTATATTCTACTCTACTCTAGTCTACTTTAGCCTAGCTTAGGCTAACCTAGCTCTAATCTACTCTACTCTATGCTACTCTCCTTTTCTCTACTCTACTAAATTTTTCTCTACTCTGCATTATTCTACTTTCACTACCTTTCTTTACTCTATTTTACTCCAATTTAACCTAGCCTAGCCAAATCTAGCTTATCCTAACATAGCTTAGCTTAGCCTAACCTAGCTCTTCTCTACTCTGCTATGCTCTACTCTTCTTTTTACTACTCTACTATACTCTGCTCCACTCTAGTCTACTCTACTCTTCACTGACATACTTTGCTTGACTCTAATCTGTTTTACTCTTTACTCACAACTCAAGTCTACTCAACTCTATGCTAGCTTAGCCTAACCTAACCTAACCTATCGTACCTTAGCCTAACCTTGTTTTACTCTACTCAACTTTAATCTACTCTACTCTACTCTAACCTAGCCTAGCCATCCTAGCTATACTCTTCTCAAGTGTAGCCTAGTAGAGCCTAGGCTAGGTTAGCCTAACCTTTCTCTACTATGTTCTACTATGCTATACTCTACTTTACTCTACTCAACTCTTTGCTACTCAACTCTACCTTAACTTAGCCTAGCTAGCCTAACCTAGCTCTACTCTACTCTTGTCTAACCTGGCCCACCAAAGCCTAGCTTGGGCCTAAGGAAGCTCTATTCTACTCTGCTCTACTCTACTCTACTCCACTCCACTCTACTCTATTCTACTCAACTCTGCTCTACTCTTTTCCACTCTTCTCTAATCTACTCGACTATAACCAAGCCTAGTCAAACTTAAGCTAGCTCGATTCTGCTTTGTTTTTCTCTACTCAAGTCTACTCTACTCTACTCTATTCTACTCTTCTCTGCTCTGCTCTATTCTACTCTACTCTGCTTTTCTGTACCTTGCTCTACTCTACTCTACTCTGTTATGCTCTACTTTGGTCTACTGTGCTCTATGCTACTCTACTCTATTCTACCATACACTACTCTAGCCTAGCCTCACCTAGCAAAGTCTATTTGAGCTCTACTCCACTTTACTCTTCTCTACTCGACTCTTGCCTAGCCTAGCTTAGCCTACCCTACCCTAACATAACATAACCTAGCTTTACTCTACCCTACTCTACTCAACTCTACTCTACTCTAACATATCCTAGCCTAGCCTTACTTAACCTAAATCTACTCTTGACTACTTTACTCTAGCATAACCTAACCTTACCTAGCTCTACTCTACTCTATTTTGGTCTACTCTGTTCTACCCTACTCTGCTCTGCTTTGTTCTACTCTACTCTACTCTTCCTTATTCAAAACTAGCATAGCCTAGCCAAGTTTGGCCAAGCCTAATCTAACCACACCTAGCCTAGTTGAGTCTTACTCTACTCTACTCTATTTTATCCTACTCTAACCAACATAATCCTGACTTTGTCCTATTCTATTCCACTTTATCATACTCCACTCTATTCTACACTAACCTAGTCTACCCTAGACTAGCCTAGCCTAGCCTAACTTATTATAACCTAACCTTGCCTAGCCTAGCTTATCCTTACTCTACTCTACTCTACTTTACTCTATTATTCTCTATTTTATTTTACTCTAACTTAGTTAAGCCAAACTTAGCTCTACACTACTCTATTCTACTGTAGCCAAACATAGCTTATCCTAGCCTAACCTAACCTAGCCTAGATTGGCCCAACTTTACTATACCCTAATCTACTCTACTCTAGCCTAGCCTAGCTTATTCTCACCTAGTATATCCTATCCTTGCTCTACTCTCTCTACTCTGTTATACTCTACTCTATTTTATTCTACTCTAGCTTAACCAATCCTAACTTAGCTCTATGCTACTCTACTCTACTCTATTCTACTCTAGCCTAACCTAGCCCAGCCTAGCCTTGCCTTGCCTAACCATGCTTAGCCTAGCCTAGCCTTTCTATATTCTACTCTACTCTACTCTGGTCTATTCTACTCAAGCATAGCCTAACTTAACATTGCCTAGCTTAACTTAGCCTTATTCTACTCTACTCTACCTTACTCTATTTTATTTTACTCTAGCCTAATTAAGCCTAACATAGATCAATCCTACTTTATTCTACTATACTCTACTCTACTGTACTCTTCTCTACTCTTTTATACTCTACTCTATGCTACTCTACTTTACCATGCCCTACTCTAACCAAGCCTAGCCTAACCTAACCTAGCCTTACTCTACTATACTCTACCTTACTATATTTTATTCTACTCAAGCTCAGTTAAGCCTAACCTAGCTTTATACTACCCAACTCTACCTTACTCTACTCCTACCAAACCTAGCCTAGCCTAGCCTTTCCCAACCCTAGTATACTATACTCTACTCTACTATACTCTACTATACTTTACTCTACTCTACTCTACTCTACTCTACTCTAACTTTGCCTAGCCTAGCCTTACCTAAACTAGCCTTGTCTAGCCTAGCCTAGCTTAACCTAGCCTAGCTTAGCCTAGCCTAGCTAGCTTAACCTAATATATCCTAACAAAACCTTACCTAGCCTAGCCTAACCTTACTATACTCTACTCTACCTTACTCTATTTTACTTTAGCATAACCAAATAAAGCCTAACTTTGCTTTATGTTACTCTACTCTACTTTAACCATACTTAGCCTAGCTTAACTTGCCTAACATAGCCACACTATACTCTACTTTATCCAACTCTACTCTACTCTACCCTTCCCTAGCCTAACCTAGGCTCTACTCTATTCTACTCTAATCTACTATACTCTACTCTACTCTATTTTATCCTTCTCTAGCTTAGCTAAGCCTAACTTAGCTTTATACTACTCTACTTTACTGAATTCTACTCTAGCCTAATCAAGCCAAGCTTAACCTAGCAAAACCTAACCTTGCCTAATCTAACATAGCCTTACTATACTCTACTATATTTTACTCTACTCTATTCTACTCTAGGCTAGCCTAGCCTAGCTTATCGTAGCTTAACCTAACTTGGGCTCTACTCAACCTTTCACTGCTTTGCTTTTTTATGCTCTATTCTACTATGCTCTACTCATATATTCTCTACTTTACTCTATTCTATTCTACTCTACTCTGCTCTATTGTGCTCTGTTCTACTCTACTTTGCATTACTATGCTCTGCTCTTCTCTACTCTACTCTACTCCATTATACTCTACTCTATTCTACTCTATTATACTACACTCTAGTCTAGTTTACTCTACCCTAACCTACCCTACTCTAACCTATCCTAACCTAGCCTAGCCTAACCTAACCTCACCTAGCCTAGCTTAGTATTACTCTACTCTAATTTACTATATTATATTTTTCCTACTCTAGCCTAGTTAAGCCTAACCATTAGGCTACTCTATTCTATTCTACTCTACTCTACTCTAGTTAAGTATAGTCTAACTTTTCCTAGCCTAGCCTAACATAGCCTTATCTGACCATACTATACTCAACTCTACTCTATTATACTATACTTCACTCTACTTTACTCTACTCTACTCTTTCTTAGCCTTGCTTACCCTAGCCTAGCCTTACCTTAACTATCTTAGCCTAGACTAGCCTGTCCTAGCCTAACTTTTCTTAACCTATCCTTGTCTAACCTTGCCTAGCCTTTCTCTTCTCTACTATACTCTACTCTACACTACTCTATTCTACTCTTTTTTATTATACTCTAGCCTTGCTAAGCCTAACATAGCTCTATGCTACTCTACTGTACTCTCGCTTAACCTGGCCTAGCGTAGCCTAACCTTGCCTAGCCTAGCCTCGTCTAGGATAGCCTAGCCTAACATAGCCTCACCAAGGCTCTTCTCTCCTTTGCCTTGCCCTTCTCTACTCTGCTCTTCTCTTCTCTACTCTCGTGTGCTCTACTCTATTCTGCTACTCTACTTGCTCAACTCTACTTTGCCATGCTCTACTCCACTCTACTCCATATTACTCTGCTCTGCTCTAGCTTATTCTAGCCTTGCTTACTCTATTCTATTCTACTCTACTCTACTCTACTCTAACCTAGCCTACCTAAGCCTAACCTTGCCTAGTCTCGCCTAACCTAACTCTACTCTACTCTAGCCTTGCCTAGCCTAGCAAAACCCAACCTAGCTCTACTCTACTCTATTCTACTCTAGCTTAGCCTAGTCTAGCCTGGCCTTGCCTAACTTAGCTCTACTTTGCTCTGCTCTACTCTACTCTACTTTTCTCTACTCTGCTAAACAAATCTCTACTCGGCTTTGCTCTTCTCAATTGTGCTCAACTCTACCCTACTCTAATATACTCTAACCTAGCCTAGCCTAGACAAGCCTAATCTAACACTACTCTACTCTACTCTAGCCTATCATATCCTAGCCTAACTTAGCTTAGTCTAGCCAAGATTAACTAGCTCTACTCTACACTACTCTACTATACTCTAAGCTAGCTTAGCCTTGCCTAACTTAGCTCAAGTGTATTATAGTCTAGCTTTGCTTGGTCTAGCTTAACCTAATCTAGCTCTACTTTGCTTTACTCTACTCTACTATGCTCTACTCTATAATGCTCTACTCTACTCTACTCTACTCTACTCTACTATACTCTACTCTCCTCTACTCTAGCCTAGCCTAACCTAATTCTTCTCTACTCTACTTTGCTTTACTCTTCTCTGCTCTACTCTGCTCTGTCATGATCTACTCTGCTCTACTATGCTTTACTCTGCTTTGTTCTCCTCTACTCTACTCTGTTCTACTAAGCTCTACTCTATACTGCTCTACTCTACTCGACTCTACTTTAGCTTAGCCTAGCTTCGCCATGCCAAACCTAGCACTACTTTACTTTACTCAACTCTTCTTTACTCTACTCTATTTTACTTTAGCCTAGCCTAGTCGTGCCTAGCCTACCCTTGCCTGGCCTAATCTAACCAAGCTCTGCTCTACTCTCCTTTGCTCTACTCAACTTAACGTTACTCTACTATACTCTATCTAATTTACTCTACCAACTCTACTCGACTCAATCCAAACCAAGCCTAGCTCAGCCTACATCTACTCTATTCTACTCCACTATATTATATTCTAGCTTAACCTTGCCTAGCATGACCTAACCTTCCTTTATTATGATTTGCTCTACTTTTCTTTCCTTTGCTCTGCTCTAATTTGCTCTGCTCTACTCTACTCTAATCTTCTCTACTCTGCTCTACTCTAATCTATTCTACTATAATCTACTCTACTCTACTAAAGCAAAGTTTAACTTAGCTTAGCCTTCCCTAACCCAGCTTAACTATACTTTACTCGACTCTACTCTACTCTACCTTACTTTACTCTACTCTACTCTACTATACTATACTCTACTCTACACTACTACAACCTAGCCTAGCTTTGCCTAACCATGCTCTACTCTACCATGCCTCACTCTGCTATGCTCTACTCTGCTCTGCTCTTCTCTGCTTTGCTCTATTTTGCTCCACTCTGCTCTACTCTACTCTAGCATAGCCTTGCTTAACCTAGCCAAAAAGAGCATTACTTTACTCCACTCTACTTTACTCTACTCTACCCTAACCTAACCAAGCCTATCTTAGCTTAACTTTGCCTAGCATGGCATAGCCAATCTTAGCTCTACTCTACATGATCTATTCTACTCTATTATACTGTGCTCTACTCTACTCTACTCTACTTCATCCTAGCCAAGCCTAACCTTGCTCTACTCCACTCTTCTCTACTCTACTCTACTCTAGCCTAGCCCAACCTAGCCCTGATCTGCTTTGCTTTGCTTTGCTCTACTCTACTATGCTCTACCCTACTATGCATTACTCTGCTCTACATTTCTTTGCTCTTCTCTGGTCTGCTCTACTCTACTATACTCTTCTCTATTGTACTCTTGCTTAGCCTAGCCAAACCTAGCTCAAGTCTACTCTACACTATTCTACTTTACTCTACTCTACTCTAGGCAAACCTGACCTAGCCTAGCCTAGCCTAGCCCAACCTAGCTCTACTTTACCCTACTCTAATCGACCCAACTCATCTCTAACATAACCTCACCTAGCTCTTCTCTGCTCTACTCTACTATACTATGCTCTGCTTTGCTCCACTCCGCTCTGTTCTACTTTGATCTTCTATGCTCTACTCTACTCTATGTGAGCTTAACATAGCCTAGCCTAACCTAACTCTACTCTACTCTACTCTATTCTACTCTACTCTACTATACTCTTCTCTACTCTACTCTACTCTAGCCTTGTCTAGCTTAGCCTTGCTAACTCTACTTTACTTTACTCTACTATACTCTATTATACTCTACTCTACTCTACTCTACTCCACTCTACTCTACACTAATCTACTCTACTCTATTCTATTTTACATTTACTCATCTCTACTCTAGTCTAACCTAACTAAGCAAAATCTAGCTCTAATCTACTATACTCTTCTCTAGCCTAGCTTAACCTACCCTAGCCTAGCCTGACCTAGAACTTCTCTACTCTGTTCTTCTCTACATTGCTTTGCTTTGCTCTACTTTGCTCTTCTTTGCTATACTCTACTCTACTCTATTATACATTACTATACTTTATCCTAGCCTGCCATACATAACTTTACTCAACTCTACTGTACTCTAGCAAAGCCTAGCCTATCCTAACCAAGCCAAGCCAAACTTAGCTCAACACTACTTTACATTACTCTACTCTACTCTGCTCTACCCAATTCTACTCTTTGCTACTCTTATCTACTCTAGCCTACCTTAGCCTTGCCTAGCCTAACCTAGATCTACACCATTCTACTCTAATCTAGCTTAATCTAACATAGCTTAACCTAACTCTACTATATTCTACTCTGTTATAGTCCACTCTGCTCTGTTCTACATTGCTCTACTCTACTCGACTCTACTCAGTATAGCTCTGCTCTACTTTGCTCAGCTCTCTTCTCCTCTATTCTACTCCACTTTGCTTTGCTCTGCTCTATTCTATTCTACTCTACATTACTCTCTAACTTACTCTACTCTACTCTACTACACTTTACTCCACTCTACTCTACTCTAGCCTAGCATATCCTAACCTAGCCCTACTTATCTCTACTCTACTCTACTCTAGCCTAGCCAAACCTACCTAGGTATACCATAACCTAACGAAGTTGTAATCTACTAAACTCTACTCTATTCTACTTTACTCTACACTACTCTACCTTAGTCTACCTTAGCCTAGCCTAGCCTAACAAAGCTTTATGCTACCCTACCCTACTCTACTTTACTCTTACCTAGCCTTACCTAGCCTATCTTAGCTTAGCAATGCCTAACCTAGCTCTACTATGCTCTATCATAGCCCTCTACTCCACTCTTCTCAGCTTAGCTCTAAATTGCTATAATCTACTCTACCCCACTCTACTCCACTATACTCTACCCTACTCTAATCTTCTCCACTCTACTCTACTCTAGCTAAGAATAGCTTTGCCTAGCCTACCCTAACTTTCTTAGCCTACCCTAGCCTAGTCTATCCAAGCTCTACTCTACTCTATTCTACTCTACTCTAGCTTAGCCTAGCCAACCCTATCCAAACCTAGCTCTACTCTACTCAACTCTACTCTACTCTACTCTACTTTGTACTGTTATACTCTGCTCTGCATTACTCTACTCTACCCTTTTGCTCTGCTCTACTATGCACTATTAAGCTCTCCTCTCATCTTCTCTTTCTCATATATTCTTCTCTGTTTTACTCTATCTTACTCTACTCTACTTTACTCTATTTTATTGAAATCTGCTCTACTCTACTCTACTCTACTCTATTCTATTCTACTCTACTCTACTCTAGCCTAGCCTAGCCTAACCTTGCTTTACACTACTTTACTCTACTCCACTCTACCCTAGCCTAGCTTAGGCTATTGTAAACTAGCTATACTCTACTCAGCTCAACACTAATCTATTATACTATACTATACTTGACTCTACTCTACTTTAACGTAGCCTAGCCTAGTCTAACCAAGCTCTACTCCCTCAACTCTACTCTACCCTACTCTAGGTTAGCCTTGCTTGGCACAGCCTAGCCTAACCTAGTTGTACTCTACTCTACTCTTCTCTGCTATGCCATGCTTTGCTCTGCTCTTCTTTGCTCTTCTCTACTCTACTTGAGTTTACTTTTCTCATCTCTACACTTCTCTACTCTGTACTCTAGCCTAGCATAACATAGCCTATCCTAACCTATCTCTACTCTACTCTACTCTACTAATGCCTAGCCTAGCCTAGCCAAACATGGCCAAGCTTAGCCTAACTTTGGACTATTCTATGCTACTCTACTCTACTTTAATCTATGTAACTCTACTCTACTCTACTCCACTCCACTCTATTCTACTTTCCTTTTACTCTAAACAAGCCTGCATAGCCTAGCCTAACCTAGCTCTTCTCTACTCTATTGTAGCCGAGCTTTGCCTAGCTTAGCCTTGCCTAACCTAGCTTTACTCTACTCTGCCCTACTCTGCTTTACATATCTCTTCTCTTCTCTACTCTACTCTGCTCTACTCTGCTCTTCTCTACTCTACTCTACACTACTCTACTCAAGCCTAGCCAAGCCTAGTTAGCCTAAATAAGCTCTACTCTCTAATATTCTTCTCTACTCTACTCCACTCTTCTCTAGTCTACTCTATCCTAACCTACTCTACTCTACTCTAGCCTAGCCTAACTTACCCTAGCCTCGCCTAGCCTAACCTAACAAAGTTGTACTCCACTTTTTTCTATTATACTATACTATAATCTATTATACTCTACTCTACTCTAACCTAGCCTTGCCTAGCCTAACTTAACCTTGCTTTATTCTTCTCTACTCTACTCTACTCTACCTAACCTAACAAAGACTAACCTAGCTCTGCTCTTCTCTAGTTTGCTCTACTCTACCCAACTCTGCTATGCTCTGTACTACTTTGCTCTGCTCTTTTCTGCACAACTTTACCCTGCTCTACTCTACTCCACTCTACTCTACTCTACTCTACTCTAGCCTAGCCTAGCCTAGCTTAACCTAACCTAGCTGTACTCTACTCTACTCTACTCTACTCTACCCTACTCTACTCAAGCCTAGCCTAATCTCGCTTAGCTTATCTTAAACTAACCTTACTCTACTCTACTCTATGCTACTTTACTACCCTCTACTCTACTCTACCCTACCTGACTCTCATCTACTCCACTCAAACCTAGCCTAGCTTTGCCTAGCTTCTCCTAACGAAGTTCTACTCTTCTCTACTCTACTCTTCTCTACTCTGCTCTATTATGCTCTACTATGCCCTACTCTACTCTACTCGCTATGCTCTGCTCTTCTTGCCCTACTCTACTCTGCTTTGCCAACTTTGCTCTGCTCTACTCTACTCTACTCTACTCTATGCTACTCCAATCTAGCCTAGCCAAGCCTAACCAAACTCTACTTTACTCTACTCCAACCTAGCTGACCACTAGCTTAACTTGGCCTAGCTAGGCCTAGCCTAAGCTAACCTAACCTAGCTTTAAACTACTCTACTTTGCTCAATTCAACTCTGTTCTACACCTCTCTACTCTACTCTACTCTACTTTAGTCTACCCAAGCTTAGCATTCCAGCCCAACTTAGCTCTAATCTACACTACTATAGCCTTGCCTAACCTAGCTCTACTCTGCTTTACACTACTCTACTCTTTTATTCTTTCCTCTACTCTGCTCTACTATACTCTACTCTACTCTACTCTACTCTACTCTGCTGTACTATACTCTATCCTAGCACAATCTAACTAGCTCTACTCTACTATACTCGACTCTAGTCTACTTGACTCTACTCTATCCTATCCAAGTCTAGCCTAGAAAAACCTTGCTTTACTCTATTCTACTCTGCTTTACTATACTTTTTTCTTCTCAACTCTACTCTTCTCGACTCTACTCTATTCTTGCCTAGCCTAGCCTACCTAGTATAACCTAGCACAACTCTACTCTATATTACTCTACTCAACTCTTGCCTAACTTAGAAAAGATTAGCTTATCATAGCATAACTTAACCTTACTCTACTCTACACTGCTCTGCTCTTCTCTACTTTGCACTACTTTGCTCTACTCTGCTTTGCTCTACATTTCTTTACTCTGCTCTGGTCTACTCTACTTTGCTCAGCTTTGCTATGCTCTCCTCTCCTCTCCTCTGCTATACTTTATTCTGCTCTACTCTACTCTTTTCTACTCTACCATAACCGAGCCTAGCCTACCCTAGCCAAGCTTAGCCTAGACTAAACTAGCTCTACTCTATTCTACTCTATTTTATTATACTATACTATTCTATACTCCACTCTACTCTACTATATTATACTCTACTCTACTCCATTCTAACCTAGCCTAACCTAGCTAAGCCTAATGTAGCTCTCCTCAGCTCTACTCTACTTTGCTCTACTCTACCCTACTCTACTTTGCTCTACTCTACTGTGCTTTTCTCTACTATACTCTATTATACTCTACTCTACTCTACTCTGCTTTATTCTACTCTACTCTACTCTACACTAGCCAAACTTAACTTAGCTTTACTCTACAATACTTTGCTCAACTCTACTCAACTCCACTCTACTCTACTCTAGCATAGCCTAGCCTAACCTAGCTCTACTCTACTCTATTCTACTATACTCTTTTATACTATTCTATACTCTACTCCACTCTACTTTACTCTACTCTATTTTGCTCTACACTACTTTAGCCTAGCCTAACCTTGCTCTACTCAACTTTACTCTACTCTACTCTAGCCTAGCTTAGCCTAGCCAGGTCGTGCCTTACCTTGCCTTGCCTAACTTAATGCTACTTTGCTTGCTTAGCTATACCATTTTTTGCTTTACTCTACTCTACTATGCTGTGTTATGCTCTGTTCTAGACTACTCTACTCTACTTGATGATGCTCTACTATGTTCTACTCTACTCTACTTTACTTTTCTTTGCTCTAATTTGCTCTAACCTAGCATAACATAGCTTAGCCTAGTCTAACCTAGCTCTATACTGCTCTACTCTGCTCTACTCTGGTATGTTTTGCTTAGCTCAGCTCTGCTTAGCTCTATTATGCTCTACTCAATTATACTCTATTTTGCTTTACTCTACTCTGCTCTACTCTTATCTGCTCCACTCTACTTTACTGTACTCTACTATACTATACTCAACTCTACTCTAGCCTAGCTTAGCATAGCCTAGCCAAGCTTAGCCTAACCTAGCTCTACTCTACTTTACTCTATTATACTCTACTCTACCTTACTCTACTCCACTCTAGTCTATCCTAAAACCTAGCTCTACTCTACTTTACTCTACTATAATCCAATCTGCTCTACTATGCTCTACCATCACTTAACCTTGCCTAGACTAGCAAAACCTAGCTCTACTCTACTATACTCTGCTCTACTCTACACTACTCTAGCCTCGCCTAGCTTAGCTTAATCTAGTTCTGCTTTCCTTTGCTCTGCTCTACTCTACTCTACTATGCTCTACTCTACTCTACTCTACTCTACTCTATACTAATTTGCTCTATTATACTCCAGCCTATCTTAACCTAACCTAGCTCTTCTCTTCTATACTCTTCTCTACTCTACATTACTCTTTTCTACTCTACCTTCCCTAGCTTATTCTTGCCTAGGCCAGCCTTGCCTAACATGGTCTAACCAAGTTCTCTACATTACTCTACATTGTTCTACTCTACTCTACTTGAACCAAGCCTAGCCTAACCTAGCCCTACTCTACTCTATTGTGGTCTACACTTCTATGCTCTACCATGCTGTACTTTACTCTTCTTTGCTCTCCTCTCCTCAACTCTACTATACTTTTCTCTACTTTGCTCTAATCTACTTGACTCTATTCTACTCTTCTTTACTCTACTCTACTTTACTCTACTCTACTCTACTCTATTCTATGCTACTCTACTATACTCTATCCTTATTTAGTTTTGCCTAGCCTAGCCTAACCTTGCTTTATTCTACTTTAGTCTAGCCTATCCTTGCCTAACCAAGCCTATTCTAGCTTATCCTAGCCTAAACTATCTCTACTTTACTTATAGTCTACTTCATCCTACTCTGATATACTATATTCTACTCTACTCAACTCTAAATTAGCCTATCCAAGCTTAGCCTAACCTAGCTCTACTCGTCTTTACTTTACTCTTGCCTAGTCGAGCCTAGCCTAGCCTAACCTAGCTTGGCTCTACTCTACTCTGCCTTACTTTACTCTACTCTGCTCTACTTTGTTGTACCCTACTCTCCTCTGCTCTACTCTACTCTACTCTACTCTGCTCTATTATACTCTAGCCTAGCCTAGCCTAACCTAGCTATACTATATTATATCCTAATCTACTCTACTCTACTCTTGCCTAGCCTAGCCTTCCCTAGCCTAGCATGACTTAGCCTAGCTTAACATAGCTCTACTATACTCTTCCATACTTTACTTTACCCTACTCTACTCTACCCAACTTTACTCAACTCTATTCTACTTTACACTACTCTACTGTAACCTAGCCTAGCTTAACCTAACCTTACCTTACTCTATTCTACTCTACTCTACTCAACTCTTGCTTAGCCTAGCCTAGCTTAGGTTTGCCTAGCCTAACCTTCCTCTACTCTACTCTGCTTAGCTTGGCATGGCTTTGCTCTGCTCTACTCCATTCTATTATGCTTTACACTACTCTACTGCACTCCACTTTCCTCAGCTCTTCTCTACTCAAATCTACTTTAGTCTGGCCTAACCTCTCCTAGCTCTACTCTACTCTAGCCTATTCAAACATAGCCTAGCTTAACCTATCCTAACCTAGCTCTACTCTACTCTACTATACTCTACTATAGTATACTCTACTTTACTCCACTTTACTCTAATCTAGCCTTGCCTAGCATAGCCTAGCTTTACCTAACCTAGCTTTACTCTACTTAGCTATACTCTACTCTACTCTATTCTACTTTACTCTATTATATTATACTCTACTCTACTTTACTCTACCTTAATCTTGCCTAACCATGCCTAGCCTTATTGAATCTAACTCTACTCTACTTTGCTATATTATACTCTATTCTACTCTAGCCTAGCTTAGCTTAACTGAGCTATACTTTACTCTACTCTGCTCTACTCTACCCTACTCTACTCTACTCTAATGTAGCCTAACCTAGCTTAACCTAGCCTAGCCTAGTATAGAATAACTAGCTCTGCTCTCCTTTACTCTACTCTACTTTGCTTTACTCAGCTCTGCTTTACTCAACTCTGCACTTCCCTACTCTACACCTCTCAGGTCTACATTGCTTTACTTTGCTCTTCTGCTTTGCTATGCTCTTCTACTCTACTCTACCCATCTTGCATTGCTTTACCCTAATCTACTTTACTCCCCTCTCCTCTACTCAACTCTATTTAGCTCTACTCTACTTGACTCTACTTTACTTTACTCCACTCTACTCTAGTCTACTCTAGCATAGCATAACCAAACCTAGCTCTACTTTACTCTACTCTACTGAGCTTTATCCTACCCTTGCCTACACTAGCCTACTCCAAACTTGGCTAGCCTCACTAAGCTCTACTTTACTATGATCTACTCTACTCTACTCAATTATACTCTAACAAAGTTTGAGCTAGCCTAAAATAGCTCTACTCTACTCTACTATACTCCAACCTAGCCTTACTTAGCTTAGCCTAGCCTAGCCTAGCCTAACCTAGCTTTGCTCTGCTCTACTCCACTTTACTCTTCTATACTCTTACCTACTCAACTCTACTTTACTCTGCTCTACTCTTCTCTACTCTATACTCTACCCAAGCCTTGCCTATCCTACCATAGCCTAGCCTAGCCTAGCTTAGCCTATCCTAACTTGACTTCACTCTACTCTGCATTACTCTACTATGCTGTACTCTACTCTGCTTTGTTTTGCTATGTTCTCCTCTGCTCTACTCTACTCTACTATACTCTAGCCTAACTTAACCTAGCCTAACCTAATCTAGCCTAGCCTAATCTAACTCTACGCTACATTTCTCTACCCTTGCCTATCCTAGCCAAGCCTAGCTTAGCCTAACCAAAACTAGCTCTACTCTACTCTACTCTACTATAATATGCTCTACACTACCTACTCCTCTCTACTCTACTCTACTCTGCTCTACTATACTCTACTCTATCCTAGCCTAGCCTTGCCTTGCATAGCTAAAACTAATCTAGCTCTACTATAATTTGCTCTGCTCTGCTTTACTCTACTCTACTCTACTATACATTTATATGCTCTACTCTATTATGCCAAATTCTGCTCTACTTTACTTTGCTCCACCTTACTCTACTCTGCTCTGCTCTACTCTGCTCTACTATACTCTTCTCTATGTTGCTCTACTCTACTCTACTATAGCCTAACTTAACCTTTCCTACCCTAGCTTAGCCTAAACTAACTCTACTCTACTCTACTCAACTATATTAAACTCTACTTTACTCTACCCTACTCTACTCTATCTTACTCTACTCTACTATACTCTAGCTTAGCTTAACTAAGCTCTACTCTACTCTATAATGTTTTATTTTTCTTTACTTTGCTTTGCTCTTCTCTATTCTACTATGTTGTTCTCTACATTTTTTTGTTCTACTCTTCTATGTTCTGCTCTGCTTGGCTCTTCTCAACTCTTCTCTAATCTCCTCTCCTCTCCTCTACTCTCCTCTCCTCTCTTCTACTCTCCTCTCCTCTCCTCCCCTCTCTTATTATCTATTATACTTTCTACTCTACAATACTCTACTCTACTATACTCTTCTCTACTCTACTTTATTATATTCTACTCTACTTTAGCCTTGCCTAGCCTAGTCTTATCTTTCTCTACTCTACTCTACTTTACTATACTTTGCTCTACTCTAGCCTAGCCTATCCATTCTTAGTCTAACCTAATTTGGCTCTGCTCTCCTCCAATCCACTCTACTCTACTCTAACCTAGCTAACCCTAGCCTATCTTAGCTTAACTCTACTCTATTCTATTCTACCCTTCTATGTACTACTCTGCTTTGTTTTGCTCTGCTCTATATTGCTTGGCTCTGCTCTTCTACTCTATTCTACTCTAGTCTTCTCTTTTTTTCTCTCCTCTCCTCTTCTTTACTCTACTCTACTCCACTCTACTCTAACCTAGCTTAATCTAACCTAACCTAGCCTAACCTAGATCTAGTCTACTCCACTATACTCTTCTCTAGTCTACCCATACTTACCTTACCTAACCTAGCCTAGCCTAGCCTAGCTCTACTCTAATATATTATACTCTACTCTACTCTACCTTACTCTGCCCTACTCTACTCTAAACTAGCCAAACCAAGCTCTACTCAACTCTACTCTGCTCTAACCTAACCTCCCCTATATAACCTAACTCTGCTCTACTCTACTATGCTATCCTCTACTTTTCTGTTTTCTCTACTCTACTCTACTCTGATGTATTATGCCCTTCTCTACCCTACTCTACTCTTTACTCTAGCTTAGCTTAGCTTAGTGTAGCCTAACATAGCTCTCCTCCACTCTACTTCACACTACTCTACTCTAGCTTAGCCTATGTTACCAAGTCTAACCTAGCTTAGCCTAGCCTTGCTCTACTCTACTCCACTCTACTCAACTTTAACCAAGCTTAGCCTAGCCTAACCTCATTATACTCTACTCTATTCTACCCTATTCTATCTACTCTACTCTTACTTAGCCTCGCTTAGCGAAGCCTAACCTAGCTCTACTCTACTTTACACTATTATAGCTTAGCCTAGCCTAACAAACCTTGTCTATCCTAGCCTAGCATAACCTAGCTATGCTTTACTCTTCTATTTATTTCTCTGCTTTGCTCTACTTTGCTTTACCCTACTCTACTCTACTCTATTTTTCTTTGCTCTACTCTACTCTATTATACTCTGACCTAGCCCTATCTAGCCTAACTTAACTTTGCTCTCCTCTCCTCTACTCTACTCTACTCTACTCTACCCTACTCTAGCCTAACTTAGCCTAATAGTACACTCTACTTTATTCTTCTCTACACTATTCAACTAAATAATACTTTAGCCTAGCCTTTACTCTACTTTATTTTACTCTAACCTAACATGGCCTTGCTAACCAAGCTCTACTCTATTATATCCTATCCTAGCCTAGCTGAACCAAGCCCAACTCTACTATACTCTTCCCTACTCTACTCTAGCCTAGCTTATGTTAGCCATCTAATCTACTCTACTCTATTATACTCTAACCTAGCCTAAGCTAGCTCTACTCTACTCTAGCCTAGTCTAGCCTTAGCTAGCTTAGCCTAGAAAACCTTGCCTATCCCAGCCTAGCCTAACTTAGCTCTACTCTGCTCCACTCTTCACTACTTTTCACTGGTCTACTCTACTATGATCTACTCTGCTCTACTCTTTTTTGCTCTAATATGCTCTACTCTATTATACTCTACTCTAGTTAAGCCTAACCCTATCTAGCCTAACCTAATTTCTCTATACTCTACTCTACTCTATTCTACTCTAGCCTAACTTAGCCTAAACAAGCCTAACATTGCCTATTCTAGCCTAGTCTTATCATGCTCTACACTACTCTACTCTACTATACTTTACTATACTATATTATACTCTACTCTACTCTACTCTACTCTACACTACTTTATTCTAACTTATCCTAGCTTTGCTTTGCCTAACCTTGCTCTACTCCACTGTAGCCTAGCCTAGTAAATTTCAATTTCAAATTGATTTAATAAATGATCAAAAATGAAAAGTTGTGGAACCTAACTCTACTCTATTTTATGCTACTCTGCTCTACTCTAATCTACCCTTCTCAACTTTACTCTACTTATCTCTAGCCTAGACTAGCCAAGTACTACTCTACTCTACTTGACTATACTCCACTCTACTTGATTCTTCTCTACACTATTCAACTTAATAATACTTTAGCATACCCATTACTAAACCCTACTCTACTCTATTCTACTAAACTCTACTTTACTTTAATCTACTCTACTTTACTGTACTACACACTACTCTACTCTAACCAAATATAACCTTGCCTAACCAAGCTTTAGTTTACTATACTCTACTCTAGCCTAGACTAGCCTGACTTAGCTGAGCCTAACCAACATATAGGGACTATCACACAGAACCGTGTTTGCGACACTGGTCTACACGCATGACAGTTCAGTGTTAGTCCCTATTTTAGTGCTCTCACGATCAATGTCTAGCTCAAATCTTTGAGCTTCCTCTTCCAAGGCCCATTTAGTTTAACAAGCGTAATCCAAAATTTCATTTCTGTAGGCCTAACTGCTAAGGCTCTGTTTTGTGTGCTTTTGTTCTGACCTTACTATTGGGAATTCTTTTTCGGCCTGTAAAAAGCCGTGGCTGCCAACTGTTTTCGACATATGTGAGAGTTTGTCATATGTCCCTCTAGACACAGACAATGCAAGCCATTATGCACATCTATTCTAGAGACAGGCCTCAAAATTTTTGCTTCGCTTGGGGGGGCCCCCCATTTTTCGAACTTGTCCATTTTCTATGGGATCTCGAAACCACCACTTTACTCCATCCTGCTATGCTCTACTCTACTTTACTCTACACTACTCTACTCTACTCTAGGCTAGCCTAGCCTAACCTAGCCTAGCCTAGTATAACTTAGCTTACCCAACTAATCCTAGCCTAGCCTAGTATAGTCTAGCTTAGCCCAACCTAACCTAGCTTTATTCTATTCTACTCTATTCTACTCCCCTCTATTCTAACCTAGCATAGCCTAGCTTATCTTATCCTAGCTCTACTATACTCAACTCTACGATAATATACTCTACTCTACTCTTCTCTAACTTAGCCTAGCCTAGCCTAACCTACCTTTTCTCTACTCTATTTTGCTCTGCTCTACTCTTCTCTATTTTTCTCTACTCTACTCTACCCTACTCTAGTTTACTCCATTCTACTCTACTCTACTATGCACTTCTCTGCTTTGCTCTAGTTTGCTCTATGATGCTCTTCTTTACTCTGTTCTTCACTCCACTCCTCTCCTCTACTCTCCTCTCCTCTCCATTCCTCTAGTCTACTCCACTCAACTTTACTCCACTCTACTCTACTCTACTTTACTCAACTCTACTCTAACCTAGTTCTACTATGCTACACTACTCTACTCAACTCTACTCTACTCTACTCAATCCTAGCCTAGGCTAGCCTAGCTTAGCATAGCCTAATCTAGCTCAACTCTACTATACTCTCCTTTACTCGATACTGCTCTACTTTGCTATGTATTGCCCTACTCTGCTTTGCTCCATTCTGCTCTACTTAACTCTACTCTTCTACTCAGCTTTGCTCTTCTTTACTCTACTATACTTTGCTCTTCTCTGCTCACCTCTACTCTACTTTATTCTACTCTACTCTACTCTACTCAACTCTAATCTACTTTATTCTACTCTATTCTACTCTAGCCTAGCTTAGCCTAGCTAAGCCTAAGTTTTACTTTACTTTACTCTGCACTGCTCTGCACTGCTCTACTCTACTCTACTCTACTCTAACTTAACCTAACCTAACCTAGCTCTATTCTACACTACTCTACTGTTCTTTATTATACTCTACTGAGTTTTACTCTGCTTTGTTCTGCTCTACTTTGCTATGCTCTACTTTGCTCAGCTCTACTCTACTCATCTCTGCTCCACTCTACTCTACTCTACTATACTGTATTCTCCCCTAACCTAACCTAATCTTGCTCTACTCTACTCAACTCTAGCCTAGGCCAACATAGCCTAGCTAGTGTAGTGTAACCTAGCTCTGTGATGCTCTACTCTACTCAGTCTTACTTTACTCTGCTCTACTCTGCTCTGCTCTGCTTTGCTCTACTCTACTCTACTTTAGCAAAGCCTTACCTAACCAAGCTTTACTCTACTCTACTCCACTCTACTATACTATACTCTACTATACTTTACTCTCCTTTACTCTATTTTACCCAAACCTAACTAGTTAAGCCTAGCTTAACATAGCCCTGCTGTACTCTATTCTAGCCTAGCTTGGCCTAGGTTAGCCTAGCCTTACCTAGCCTAGCCTAGTATAGTCTAACCTAACTCTACTTAGCTCTACTTTGCATTACTTTTCTCTTATCTTCTCTGGTCTGTAATACCTTGCTCTGCTCCACCCTACTCTATTAAAATGTACTCTAGCCTAGCCACACCTAACCTACTCTGCTTTACTCTAATCTACTCTAGCCTAGCCTAACGTTGCTCTACTCTACTCTACTCTACTGTAACCCAACTTAGCCTAGCCATACTAGCACTACTCTACTCCACACTCGCCTAGCCTTGCCTGACCTAGCCTAGCATAGCCTAGTCGAGCCTAACTTAGCCTAACCTTGCTCTACTCTGCTTTGCTCTGCTCTTATGTACTTTTCTCTGCCTTATTCTACTGTAATTTGCTCTACTCTACTCCACTCTATTCTTCTTTACTATACTTTGCTCTACTCTACTCTACTCTCCTTAATTATACTTTACTCTCCTCTACTTTAACCTAGCCTAGCCTAGCCTAACCTAGCAGTGCTCTATGCTACTTTACTCTACTGTAGCCTAGCTTAACATAGCATAGCGTAACCTAGCTTTACTCTACTTTACTCTACTCCGCTCTACTCTGCTCCACTTTACCCTATTATTCTCTACTCCACTCTGCTCAACTCAGTTCTTCTCTTTTCTACTTTGCTCTTCTTTTCTCAACACTTCTATGCTATGCTCTACTCTACTCAACTCTAGTTAATATAGCATAACTTAACTTCACTCTACTCTATGCTACTCTACTCTACTGTACTCTATTCTATACTTTTTTAGCCTAACCTAACATAGCTTTACCTAGCCTAGCCTTGCCTAATGTTGGTTTACTCTACCTTCCTTAAATATGCTACACTAAACTCTACTCCACTCTATGTTGCTCTACTCTACTCTTATCTTTTCTACTCTACTCAAATGTGCTATACTTTACTATAACTAGCCTAGCCAAGCTTAGCATAGCTTAACCTAACCTAGTTCTACTATGCTCTTCTCTGCTCTACTCTACTCTGCTTTGCTCTATTTTGCTCCACTCTGCTCAGCTCTTCTCTACCCTGCTCTACTCTACTCAGCTCTATACTACTCTACTCTACTTTACTCTAACCTAGCCTAGCCTAACTAAGCTTTGCTTTACTCTAATCATCTCTACTCTACTTTACTTTAGTCTATTCTCGCCCAAGAATAACCAAGCCTACCCAACCCTAACCTAACCTAGCCTCTTAACCTAACTCTTCTCTACTCTACTTTACTACACTATACTTTACTCTACTCTACTTTTCTCTATTGTATATACTATACTCTACTCAAATCTAACCTAGCTTAGCCTATCCTAGTTCTACTATGCTCTACTCTACTTTAGCCTAGCCTAACCTAGCTTAACCTTGCTCTACCATATTTTACTCTATTCTACTTTGCTCTACTCTTCTCTACTCTGCTCTGCTCGACTCTACTCTGCTCTTTTCTCTTTTGCTTTACACTGTGCTGCTCTCTTCTTCTCTACTATGCTCTGCTCTACTTTACTCTACTATTTTCTATTCTACTATGCTCTAGTCTCCTCTGCTCTATTTTACTCTACTTTACTCTATGCTAGTCAAATCTAACATAGTTTATCTTAATCCAACCTTACCTAACCTAACAAAGCTCTACTTTACCTTACTCTACTCTCTACTCTACTCTTCTCTTATCTGGCCTTGCCTAACCTTGCTCTATTCTACACTACTGAACTCTACTTCGCTCTGCTCTACTCTGCTCTACTCTACACTTCTCTACTCTACTCAGCTTCACTCTGCTCTACTCTACTTTAATATGCTCTACTCTACTTTGCTCAACTCTGCTCTGCTCTATTATGCTCTACTCTACTCTACTTTAGCCCAGCCTAACATAGCTCTACTCTACTCTACTTTACTCTAGCCATGCCAAACCTAGCCTACCATAACCTAACCTTGCTTAGCCAAGCCTAGCCTATCCTAACCTAGCTCTACTTTACTTTACTATATTCTAATCTACTCTACTCTACTCTAGCCTAGCCTAACTTACCCCAACCTAGAATATCCTAACCTAGCTTAGCCCTTCAAAACAAAGTTCTACTCTATTCTACTCTACTCCATACCATCCTTGCTTAGCATAGACTAGCCCATCCTATCATAGGCTAGCTTAGTCGAACCCTACTCTACTTTACTCTATTATACTTTACTCTAGCTTAGCTTAGCTTAGCCTTGCCTATCCCAACCTAGCTCTACTCTACTCTACTCTACTCTATTCAACATCACTTTACACTGGCATAGCCTAACCAAGCTCTGCTTTGCTCTACTCATCTCTACATTACTCTATTCTACTATGCTCTACTCTACTCTACTCTAGCCTAATCTAACATTGCTCTACTTTATTATAGTCTACACTACACTACTCTACTCTACTCTAGCCTAGCCTAACCTTGCTTTGCTCTACTCTTCACTAGATTGCTCTATTATACTCTATTGTGCTCCACATTTCACTACTCTGCTTTACTCCCCACTACTCCACTATGCCCTTCTCAGCTCTGCTCTATTCTTCTCTTCTATATTCTACTATACTATGCTATGCTCAGCTCTATTCTCCTCTCCTCTCTTCTCCTCACCTCTTCTCTCCTCTCCTATACTCTACTCTACTCTATTCTACTATACTCTACTCTACTCTATTATACACTAACCTAGCCTAATCTAAGTCTGCACTACTCAGCTCCACTCTACTCACTCGTGCCTAGTCGCCTTGCCTAGCATTTCTTAGCCTACCCTAGCCTAATCACGCATAACCTAGCTCTACTCTAATTTACACTACTCCACTCTACTCTACACCTCTCCTGCCTAGCCTAGCTTAGCTTAGCCTTACCAAGCTCTACTCTACTCTACTATATTATACTCTACTCTACTTTACTCTACTCTACTCTACTCCATCCTAGCCTAGCCTAGCTAGCCTAACCTAGCTCTACTCTACTCTACTTCATCCTAATCTACTCTATTGTACTCTATTATACTATACTGTACTCTACTCTAATCTAGCCTAACCTTTCTTAGCTTGGCCTAGCCTAGCCTAACTTAGCTCTACTATACTCTACTATACTCTACTCTAATCTACTCTACTCGGCTCTATTCTACTCTAACATAGCCTAGCATTGCCTAACCAAGCTCTACTATACTCTACTTTGGTCTAGCCTTCCCTAGCCTAGCCTAAGAAAGCCTACCTTAGCCTAACTAGCACAACTTTACTCTATTTTGTTCTAATATATTATGCTCTACACTACTCTTCTTTGCTCTACTATACTCTATCCTGATTTATTCTAATCTGCTCTATTCTTCTCTATTATGTACTCGAGCTTAGCCTGGCATTTCCTAGCCTAACTTAGCTCTACTATACTCTACTCCTTTTCTCTACTCTATTCTAGCTAGCCTAGCCTAGCCAACCATAGCCTCACCTAGCCTAAATAGCCTTGCCTAACCTTGCTCTACTCTACTCTAATCTACTCTATTCTACTATACTCTACTCTGCTCTACTAACTCCACTATACTTTACTCTTTGATAACTTAGCGTAACCTAACCTAGCATAACATAGCTCTTCTCTACTCTACTCTAGCCTAGCCTAGCCTTGCCTAACCTAGCTCTATAATGCTCTACTCTACTTTGCATTGCTCTACTTTGCTCTATTATGCTCTGCTCTACTCTACTCTACTCTACTTTACTCTGCTCTATTTTACCAGAGCCTAGCCTAGCATTAGCCTAGCCTAACCTAGCTCTACTCTACTCTACTTTAGTCTAACCTAACCTAGCATGGCCTTGTCTCTCCTAGCATAGCCTAGCTTAGCTTTAGTCTACTTAACTCTACTACACTCTATTCTTCTCTCCTGAAGTCTACTCTACTCTACTCTACTCTAACCTAGCCTAGCATAAATTAACCTAGCTCTTCTTTGCTTTACTTTGCTCGACTCTTCTCTACTCTTCTCTGCTTTGCTGTTCTCTACTCTACTTTGCTTTGCTCTGCTCTGCTCTGCTCTACTCTACTTTATTCTACTCTAGTCTACTTTACTCTACTCCACTCTAACCTAACTTAGACTAGCCTATCCTAACCTAGCTCGACTCTACTCTACTCTACTCTACTCTAGCCTAACATAACCTAACCTTAACTAATGTAGCCTAGCCTAGCATAACCTAACCTACTCAACTCTACTCTACTCTATTATAGTCTACTCTACTCTATTCTACACTAACCTTGCTTACCTAGCTTAGGCAAGCCTAGCTTTGCCTAACCTAACCCTACTCTACTCTACTTTGCTCTACTTTTTTCCACCCTACTCTACTCTATTTTACTTTACTCTGTATTGACTTTCTCTACTCTTCCTTTCTCAACTCTACTCTACTTTGCTTTTCTCAACTCTACTCTGCTCTACTCTACTCTACTCTGCTATGGCCTAGCCAAACTTACTCTTGCTTAATCGAGCTCTACTCTATTCTACTTACTCTAGCCTAGCCTAGCTTAACCAAGCTCTTCTAGACTCCATTGTACTCTACTCTAATCTACGAGACTCTATTCTACTCTACTCTACACGACTCTAACCTTGCCTAGCCTTGCTTAGCCTAACCTTTATAAACTCTACTCTACTCTATGCAAGCCTACCATAGCCTTACCTATCCTAGCCTAACCTAGCTCTACTCGACTTTACTCTATTATACTCTACTCCATTTTGCTCTACTCTACTTTGTTCGACTCTGCTCTGCTCTTTGTTGCTTTACTATATTGTACTCTTCTCTATTATACTATAACTTAGCCTAGCCTAACCTAGCTCTACTCTATTCTACTCTACTTTACTCTAACCTGGCCTAGCCTAGCCTTACCTCGCTTTGCTCTACTCTGCTCTGCTAAACTCTACTTTGTTATGCTCTACTTTGCTAAACTCTACTCTACTCTGTTCTTCTCTACTCTACTCTACTCTACTCTACTTTTCTTTACTCTACTCTACTCTATTCTTCTCTAATCTACTCTACTCTACTTTATTGTACTCTACTTTAATCTAGCTTAGCCTAGCCTAATCTAGATCTACTTTGCTTTACTCTACTCTACTCTAGCCTATCCTTGCCTAGCCTAACCTAACATAACCTTGCTCTCCTATACTATACTCTACCCTACCCTAACCTTGCTTTTCCTAGCCTAACCAACTTTTACTCTAATCTACTCTACTATAATCTCATCTAGCCTTGCTTAGCCTAGCCTAGTTTAGCCTAACCTAGCTCAGCTTTACTCTGGTCTTCTTTACTATGCTCTGTTTTGAGCTGCTCTTCTCTGTTATACTACACTCTACTCTTCTATCCTTTACACTGCTCTACTCTACTCAAAACTTCACTCTAGCCTAGCATAGCCTAACCTGGCTTTACTCTACCATGCTCTACTCTACTCTAACATATCCCTACCTAGCCTACCATAGCATAGCCTAACATAGCCTAGGCTAGCTTAACCTTACCTAACCTAGCTCCACTCTACTCTAATCAACTAAACCCTACACTACTCTACTCTACCCTAACCTAGCCTATCATAGCCTCCCCCAACCTAGCCTAGCCTAACCGAACTTAGCCTAACTTAGCTCTACTCTGCTCTGCTTTGCCTTACTCTACTCTGCTCTACTTTGATCTACTCTACTCTACTCTACACTGCTCTGTTCTGCCCTCCTCTATACTTTTATTCTCTGTTCCAATCTACTCTACGATACTCTACCCTAGATTAGCTTAGCCTAACCTACCCTTGCCTAACTTAACTCCACTCTACTCTACTCTACTCTACGTTGCCCTACTCTAGCCTAGCTTAACCTAGCATAGCCTAACATATCTCTACTCGACTCTACTCTTCTCAATTATACTATACTCTACTATACTCTACTCTATTGTACTCTACTCTACTCCACTCTACTCTACACCACTCTATTCTAATCTACTCCACTCTCGCCTAGGCTAGCCTAGCTTATTCTAATTTAGATGTACTTTATACTCTACTCTAGCCAATCTTTGCTTAACCTGGCCTACCCTAGCTTAACCTAACCCTAACCTAGCTCTACTCTACTATACTCTACTTTACTCAACTCAACTCTACTCTACTCTAACCTAGCCTTGCCTAGCCTAACAAAGCTCTACTCTCTTCACTCTGCTCTATCTTAGCCTTGCCTACTTTACTCTAACATAGCCTAGCTTAGCCAAGCCTAACTTAGCTTTAGTTTCCATACTCTACCATACTTTACTCTACTCTAGCTTAGCCTAACCTAGCCTATTATAGCCTACCTTAGCATAGCTTGGCCTAGCTTAGCCTTGCCTAACCTAACTCGACTATATTCTAATCTACTCTACTCTGCTCTGCTCTACTCAGCTTTGCTCAACACTACTCAAACCTAGTCGAGTCTAGGCTTGCCTAACCTAGCCCAGCCTAACTTGGCCTAGATTAACTTAGCCCTACTCTGCTTTACTTTGCTTAACTCTAATCTAATTTGCTCTACTGTACTCTAATTTTCTCTACTCTACTATACTCAACACAATTCTACTCTTCTTTACTCTGCTCTACTCTACTCTACTCAACTCTAGCCTACCCTATCTAAGCCTAACCTAGCCTAGCATAACCTAGCCCTACTATACTCTACTCTAGCATAGCCTAGCTTAGACCATTCAAGCCTAGCTCTACTCTACTCTACTCTAACCTAGCTTAGCCTAACCTACCCTAACCTAGCCTAGCTTAGCCTAAGCTAGCTCTACTCTACTTTACTCTACTTTATCTTAGTCTTGCTTAGCCTTGCCTAGTCTATAGCAACTTGTCTCTACTCTACTATACTCTACTCCACTCTATTCTACTCTACTCTACTCTACTCTAGCCTAGCCTAGCCTACCCTAGCCTAGCCTTGTCAAACCTAACTCAACTCTAGTCTGCTCTACTCTACTCTATTCTATTCTACTATGCTCTACTCTGCTCTACTTTGCTCTACTCTAATATACTCTACTCAACTATAGCCTAACCTAAAAAAACTTAGCTCTACTCTACTCTACTCTAATCTACTCCACTCTACTATAGCTTAGCCTAACTTAGCTCTGCTCTCTTCTACTCTATCTTCTCTACTCTACTCTATTCTACTCTACTCTAATCTTCTATATTATGGTCTGCTTGCCTCTAGTATACTCTGTATTCCTCTCTTCTCATCTCTTCTCCTCTCATTACCTCTCCTTTACTCTATTCTACTCTACTCTACTCTACTCTTCTCTACTCTAATATACTCTACTCTACTCTATTCTACTCTACTCTACTATATAATACTCTAGCCAAACCTAGCCTAGCCTATCCTAATCTACATCTACTATACTCTACTCTACTCTATTATACTCTTCCCTAGCCTAGTCTACCATAGCCAAATCTTGCTTTACTCTTCTCTACTCTCCTCTGCTCTACTCTACTCTAGCCTACCCTAGCCTAACCTACCCTAGCCTTACCTAGCTTTGCTCTACTCTACCCTATATTACTCTACTTTGCTCTTATACTCTACTCTGCTCTGCTCTACTCTCCTCCCCTCTCCTTAATTGTACTCTACTCTACTTGCTCTAGTCTATTCTACAATAATCTACTCTACTCTACTTTACTCAACTCTACTCTACTCTACTCTACCCTACTCTACTCTACTCTACTCAACTCTACTCGACCCTACTTTACTCTACTCTACTCTACTATACTGTACTCCAATCTACTCTAACCTAGCCTAACCTTAGTTAGCTTTACTGACTCTACTCTACTCTACTCTACTCTGCTCTATTCTACTCTATATTTGCTTAACCTAGCATAACCTAGCTTTACTCTACACTACTCTACTTTCTCTTCTCTACTCTACTCTCTTCTACTTTTTTTGATTATGCTCTTTTCTGCACTGCTCTACTCTACTTTACTTTGCTCTACTCTACTCTTCTCTACCCTACTCAACTTTGCTCTACTATACTCTGCTCTACTCTAGCCTAGCCAAGCCTAGCTTAGCCTAACCTAACCTTGCTCATCTCTACTCTACTCTACTCTACTCTACTCTACTCTACTCCACTCTACTCAACTCAAGCATAACCTAACCTAGCTCTATTATGCTATGCTTTGCTCTACTCTACTTTACTTTGCACTACTCTACTCTGCTCTATTCTACTCAACTCTAGCCTAGCTTAATCTAACCTAACATAACTTAGCTCTCCTCTACACAACTCTACTCTACCCTACTACTCTATGAAAACTTAGCCTTGCCTAACCTAGCTTAGCTTATCTGAACCTAACCTAGCTCAGCTCTACTCTACACTACTCTACTCTATTCTAGCCTAGCCTCACTTAATTGAGCATATTCTAACCTAACCTAGTAATGGTCTTCTTTGCTCTTCTCTGCTCTACTCTGCTCTGCTCTATATTTCTTTGTTCTACTCTGCTCTTCTCTTCTTTATTCTACTCTACTGTCCTCTCCTCTGCTTTGATCTGCTATGCTCTCTTCTGCTCTCCTCACCTCTCCTCTCTTTTACTATACACTACTATACTCTACTCTTCTCTATTCTACTCTACTATACTCTACTCTACTTTACTCCTCTCTATAATACCCTAATCCACTTTACTATACACTACTTTACTTTACTTGACTCTACTCTAACCTAACCTAACCTAATCTAGCATAACATAACTCTACTCTACTTTATACTACGTTAGCCTAGCCTAGTTTATCCTAACTAGCTCTTCTCTGCTTTACTCTTCTTTACTTTGCTCTACTATACTCTTCTATTACTCTATTCTACTCTACTCTACTTTAGCCTTGTTTAGCCTAGCTTAGCCTAAACTTGCCTTACTATAGTCAACTCTTCTCAACTCTACTAAACTCCACTCTAGCCTAACATTGCCTAACCTAGCCTACCTGAGCATAGCCTAGCCTAACCTAGCTCTACATTACTCTACTCTACTCTACTGTGCTCTACTGTACTCTACTCTAATGAAGCTTAACCTAGCTCTACTATACTCCACTTACTTTGCTCTACTCTACTCTACTTTACTCTGCTTTTTTCTTCTCTTTTCTGCTCTCCTCTACTCCACTCTACCCTTCTTTACTCAACTCTACTCTACTTTACTCTACTCTACTCTAGATGGCTCTGCTCTGCTATGCTCTACTCTGCTCTGCCTACTCTGCTTTGCTCTACTCTACTCTACTCTAGCCTAACCTAGCCTAGGCTAACTTTCCTTAGCATAGCCTAACCTAACTATATCCTACTCTACATTATTTTATTACTCTAGCCTTGCATAAACTTTCTTAGCTGAGCCTAGCATAGCCTAGCATAACCCAAAAAACCTAGCACAACTCTACTCTACTCTACTTTGCTTAACTCTAACCAAACTAAACATAGCCTAGCCTTGCTCTAATCTCCACTGCTTTGCTCTACTCTACTCCACCCTACTATACTCTACTTTGCTCTTCTTTACTTAACTCTGCTCTATTAAGTTCTGCTCTACTCTACTCTACTCTACTCTACTCTGCTCTAGCCTAATTTAGCCTAACCTAGATCCACTCTACTCTACTCTACTTTACCTTACTCCACTTTATTCTACTTGAGCCTAGCCAAGCCTAACCTAGCCTACTTAACTTAGCCTAACCTAACTTAGCTCTAGTCTTCTCTTCTCTACTCTACATTGCTCTACTATGCTCTACTTTGCTATGCTCTACTCTACTCCACTTCGCTCTATTCTACTTTTCCTTACTCTACTCTACTATGCTCCACTCTACTCTACGTAGCCAAACCTAGCAAATCTCTACTCTATTCTTCTCTACCCTACTATAGCCTAGCCTGGTCTACCTTATCCTAGCCTAGCCTAACCTAGCTCTACTTTACTCTACACTACTCAACTCTACTCTACTCTATTCTTCTCTAACCTAGCCTTGCCTAGCCTACCCTAACCTAGCTCTAATCTAATACACTATAACCTACTTTACTCAACTCTAGCCTAGCCTAGCCAAGCCTGGCCTTCCCTAACCTTTCTCTACTTTGCTTTGCTCCACTCTGCTTTATTATATTATTCTATTCTCTTACCTACTCCACTCTCCACTACTCTGCTATGTTATACTCTACTCCACTTTAATCTGCATTGCTATGCTCTACTCTACTATACTCTTTCAGCTTTTCTTTGCACCTCTCTACTCTACTTTACTCTACTTTAGCCTAGCCTAGTTTAGACAAACCAAGCTCTACTCTACTCTACTCTACTCTATTCCACAACTCTAGCTTAGAATAACTTAGCCAAACCTAACCAAACCTTGCATAGCTCCACTCTACTCTACTTTAGCCTAGCCTAACTTGGCTCTCCTCTGCTCTGCTCTTCTCTACTTTACTCTACTATGCTCTTCTGTACTCTATAATGTTGTGCTCTACTTTGCTCTACTCCATTCTGCCTTACTCTGCTCTACTCTACTCTGCCCTAGTCTACTCTAGCCTAGTTTAACATAATCTTGCCTAGCCTAACTTAGATCTACTCTACTCTACTTTAGCCTAACTAAGCCTGCCTAGCTTAACCTATAATGGCAAAGCCTAATCAAGCTCTGCTCTTCTATTCTCTGCTCTACTTTTCTCTGCTCTACTCTACTCTGCTATGCTCTACTCTGCTTTCTCTACTCTACTTTGCTCTACTCTACTCTACTCTACTCTACTATGCTCTACTATATTCTAGCCTAGCCCTACCTAACATAGCTCTACTCTATTATACTTTAGTTTAGTCTAGTCTACTCTAATTTATGATACTCTAGCCTAGCCTAGCTTACCTTATCCTTACCTAACCTAGCCTAATCTACTTGGCTCTGCTCTACTATATTATTTTCTACTCTATTCTACTCTATTCTCCTATAATCTACTCTACTCTACTTCACTCTATTTTAGTCTAACCTAGCCTCAGCTTGCCTAGCCTAAGCAAGCTCTAATCTACTCTACTGTACGGTACTCTACTCAGCCTTAGCCTTACATAGCCAAGTCTAACTTAGCAAAGCATAGCCAAGCAAACCTAGCTCTACTCTGCTCTTCTCTACTCTACTCTACTATGCTCTACTCTACTCTACTCTTCTTTACTCTACTCTACTCTATTCTATTATATTCTAGCTTAGCCTGCCTTAGCTCTACTCTACTCTACTCTACTATATTCTACTACACTCTATTATACTCTACTTTGCACTTCTCTACTCTACTTTTGGCTAGCTTAACCTAGTCTCACCTAGTTTGACCTAACTTAACTCTACCCTATTATACTATGCTCTACTCTACTCTACTCTACTCTATTATAATTTATTCTACTCTACTCTTCTCTATCCTAACCTAGCCTAAGCCTACACTAACCTCACTCTACACTGCTCTACTCTACTTTACTCTACTCTACTCTTTTCTACTGTAACCTAACTTAGCCTAATCTAACATAACATAGCTCTACTATACTCTACTATATTGTAGCCTAGCTTTGCTAAGCCTAGCCTTGCCTGGCCTCACTTAAATTAACTTAACCTAACTCTTCTCTGCTCTCTGCTATTCTGCACTATGTTGCTCTACTCTACTCTGTTCTATAGTACTTTAGGCTAGCCTAGCTTAACATAGTTCTACTCTATACTACTCTACTCTACTCTAGCCCAACATAGATTAGCCTAGCCAAACTTAGTTCTGCTCTACTTTACTATTTGCTACTCTACCTACTCTATTCTACTCTACTCTACCTTACTCTACTCTAACCTAGCCTAACCAAGCTATACTCTACTCTGCTCTACTCTACTCTACTCTAGCCTAGCCTAGCTTGATTTAGCTTATCATAGCCTAGCCTTGCAATACCATGCTTAGCTCTACTTTACTCTACTCTACTCTACTATACTCTTCTTTTTCCTACATTATTTTGGTCTACCTTCTCTTCTTTGCATTGTTATACTCTGCTCTACTTTGCATCACTCTACTCAAATTTGCTCTTCAAGCCTCTACTTTAATCTACTCTACTTTAATCTACTCTAACCTAACCTAACTTAGCCTAGCCTAACCTACCTCTACTCTACTCTACTCTGTTCTAGCCTAGCCTAGCCTAATCTAGGTCTGCTATACTCTACTCCATTCTGCTCTATCCTGCTTTGCTCTACTCTACTATGGTATGCTCCACTACACTCTACTCTACTCCACTCCATTATATTCCACTAAACTCTAGCCGAGCCTAGCCTAGCTTAGCCTAACCTAACCTAACCTAGATCTACTCTTCTCGACACTACTTTACTTGACTCTAGCCTAGCCTAACCTAGCCTTGCCTAGCTCAACCTAGCCTAGTCAAACCTAGCTCTACTTTTCTTATCTCTTCTTCTCTTTACTTTGCTTTGCTCTATTCTACTCTACTCTACTTTACACTACTTTAGAGCTAAGCCTCGCCTAGCCTAGCCTAACAACCTTAACTCTACTCAACTCTACATTACTAAAGCCTAGCCTAGCCGAGCCTATGCTTAACCTAACTTTACTCTACTTTACTCTACTACACTATATTCTAGTCCACTCTACTCATCTCTACTCTACTCTACTTTACTCTACTCTACTCTACTCTACTCTACTCTAACTTAGCAAAGCATAGCCAAACCTAGCTCTACCCTACTCAGCTCTGCTATTCTCGACTCCACTTGGCTCTGCTCTGCTCTTCTCTATTCTACTCTACTCTACTCTATTGTTCTTTACACTATGCTACTCTACTTTATTCTACTCTACTCTACTCTACTCTAGCCTAGCCTAGCCAAGTCTAGTCTAACCAAGCTCTACTCAAGTCTATTCTACCCTACTCTACTCTACTCTACTCTAGTCAGCTCTACTCTAGTCTACTCTAGCCTAGCCTAGCCTAAAATATCTCTACTCTACTCTACTCTACTCTAACCTAGCCTAGCCTAACATTGCCTAACCTAACTCTATTCTACTCTACTTTACTCTAATCTAGCTTAACATAGCCTTGCCTAACCTGCCCTAGCTTAGCATAATCTAACACTACTAAGTTCCATTATATATTGCTCTACTCTTCTCTATTCAGCTCAACTCCTCTCTACTCTACTCTACTCTACTTTATTGTACTCTAGCCTAGCTAGTCCTAACCTAACCTAGCTCCACACTACTCTACTCTAGTCTACTCTAGCCTTGGCTATCCTTGCCTACCCTAGCTTGGGTTAGCTTGACCTAACTTAGCTCTATTCTGTTCCACTCTATAATAATCTACTCTACCCTACTCTACTCTATATTATTCTACTCTACTCTAGCTTAGCCTAACCCAGCCTAGCTCTATTTTGCTCTATTTTTCACTACTATGCTTTGCTCTGTTATGCTCTACTCCACTCTACTCTTTTCTGCTCTACTCTACTCTACTTTGCTCTTCTTTGCTCTACTCTACTTTACTCTACTCTACTCTACTCTACTCTACTCTACTCTACTTTACTCTACTCTAGCCTAACCTAGCAAAACCTAACCTACCTCTACTCTACTCTACTTTAATCTATTCTAGCCTAGCCTATTCTAACCTATCTTAGCCTATCTTAGCCTAGCATAGCCTAGCCTAACCTAGCTCTACTCTATTATCCTCTGCTCTACTCAACTCTATGCTACTCTACTCTACTCCACTCTTTACTCTACTCTAACATAGCCTAACCTAGCTTGACCAAGCTCTACTCTACTCTACTGTACTCTACTCTACCATAGCTTTGCCTTGTCTAGCTGAGCCTAGCCTTGCCTAACATCACCTAGCTTAGCCTAACCTAGGTCTCATCTACTCAGCCCTTCTCTGGTCTGCTATGCTCTACTCTACTATAGTATATTCTTCTCTACTCTTCTTTGCTCTGTACTCTAGCTTAGCTTAGCCTAACTTAGCTCTACTTTACTCCACTCTACTCTACTCTACTCTACTCTTCTATAGCCTAGCTTAGCCTACACCAACATATCCTAGCCTGGCTTTGCCTAACCTTGCAATACTGTACTATACTCTACTCTACTCAACTCTACACTACTCTACTCTACTCTACTTTACTCTATTCCACTCTAACATAACCTAGCCTACCTTAACCAAAATCTACTATACTCAACCAATGCCTAGCCCTTCCTAACCTAGCCTAGCCTTGCTTAGCCAAGCCTAGCCTAACCTAAATCTACTCTACTCTACTCTACTGTGGTATTTTATGCTCTGCTCCTCTCTTCTTTGCTCTATTATTCTTTTTGCTACTCTACTCTACTTTACACTGCTCTTCTCTACTCTGTACTCTCGTCTTGCCTAGCTTACCCTAGCCTACCAAGCTCTATTCTACTCTACTTTACTCCAATCTACTCTACTCTAACCTTTCCTAGCATAAATAGTGTAACTGAGCCTACCATTGCCTAGCCAAGCTTAGCCTTACATAACCTAGCTCTTCTCTACTCTTCTCTACTCTACTCTACTCTGCTCTACTCTACTCTCCTATCTCTCCTATCCTCTCCTCTTGTCACCTCTCTTCTACTCTACTGAACTATACTTTGCTCTACTCTACATTACACTACAATACTCTACTTTACTCTACTCTACTCTACTCTACTCAACTCTACTCTATTATACTCTACTCTAACCTAATCTAGCTCTAGTTTACTCTACTCTATCATAGCATAGCCTAGCCTAGCCCAGCTTAGCCTAACCTAGCTCCACTCTACTCTACTCTAACCTGGCCTTGTCTTGCCTAGCCCACCTTAGCCTAACCTAGCCCTACTATGTTCTACTCTGCTCTACTCTACACTACTCTACTCTACTCTACTTTACTCTTCATTACACTACTCTACTTTTCTTAATTATGCTCATACTCTACTCTACTTTGCTTTGCTCTCCTCTTTTCTCCTCAACTCTACTCTACTTAACTCTCCTAAGCTCAACTCTATTATACTTTACTCTACTCAACTATACTCTTCTCTACTCTACCGTATTCTACTCTACTCTAGCCTAGCAAAGCCAAGCCCAGCCTAACCTTTCTATACTCTACTTTACTTTAGCCTAGCTTAGCCTTGCATATCTTACCCTAGCCTAGCCTAGCTAGCCTATCCTAGCTCTACTGTACTATGCTCTACTCTACTCTACGTGACTCTACTTTACTATAACATATTCTAGTTTAGATTAACAAAGCTCTATTCTACCATACTTTACTCTACTTTGCTGTAGCCTAGCCTTGCCTAGGCTTGCCTTATCTAATAGCACAGCCATGTCTAACCTAGCTTTTCTTTACTTTGCTCTACTCTGTTATAATATGCTTTATTCTTCTCTTCTTTCCTTTACCTTACTCTACTCTACTTTACTCTGCCTTCTCTACTTTTCTTTGCTCTGTACTCTAGCCTAGCAATTTTTATCCTAGCCTAACCTAGCTCTACTTTACTCTATCCTACACTACTCTTCTCAAGCCTAGCCAAGCCTAGCAAACCATAGCCTAGCCTAGCTTAGCCTAGTCAAACCTAGCTCTACTCTACTCTACTCTACTCTTCTCTACTCTGCTCTACTCTGGTCTACTTTGCTTTACTCTACTCCGCTCTACTATGCCCTACTTTGCTCTACCCAACTCGTTTTTTATCTGCTTTGGTCTGCTCTACTCTACTATAGCTAGCTTGGCCTATCATAGCCAAGCCTAGCCTAAAATAACCTAGCTCTACTCTTCTTTACATTACTCTACTCTACTCTACTCTTGCCTAGCCTAGCCTAGCTTAGCTTAGCCAATCCTAGCTCTACTTTACTCTACTCTACCATACTATACTCAACTCTACTTTACTTTGTTGTACTCTACACTATTATACTTTTCTCAACTATACTCTGTTATACTCTACTCCACTTTACTCTACTCTACTCTACTCCATTATACTCTACTCTACTTTAGCCTAGCTTAACCTAGCTCTACTCTACTTTGCTCTACACTACTTTTCTCTTCTTGCTCTCCTCAGCTTTGCTATATTCTTCTTTGCCCTGCACTGCTTATCTCTTCTCTACTCTGCTCTACTCTACTCTACTCTACTCTAGCCTTGCCTAGCTGAGCCTAACCCAACTCTTCATAACTCTACTCTACTCTACTGCTCTAGCTTAGCCTAACCTAGCCTTCCTTAGCCTTGCTTAACCTAACCTAGCTCAGCTCCACTCTACTCTACTAAGGCCTAGCCTAGCTTAACTTATCTTAGCCAAGCCAAACCTAGCTCTGCTCTGCTTTACTCTGCTCTGCTCTACTCTACTCTACTCTTCTCTACTCTACTCTACTATACTATACTATACTCTACTCTACTCTACTCTACTCTACTATACTATACTCTTGCCTAGCCTAGATAAGCCTAACATAACATAACCTAACCTAACTCTACTCTACTATACTATATAGTATTATAACCTAACCTAGCCTAGCTTAGCTCTGCTTTACTCTAGTCTAGTCTACTTTACAATATCCTAGCCTTGCCTAGCTTAGCCTAACCAGCTCTTGTCTTCTGTGCTCTACTTTACGCTACTCTACTTTGCTTTACTCTATTGTTCTCTATTCTGCACTACTCTCCACTCCTCTACTCTGACCTTCTCTCCTCTCCTCTCTTTTGCTCTCTTCTCCTCTACTCTCCCATCCTCTTCTCTGTTATTCTCTACTCTTTTGTGTTCTACTCTACTGTATTACACTCTATTCTACTCAACTATACTTTACTCTACTATACTCTAACCCACTCTACTCTCCTCTACTCTACTACTCTTATTTAGCCTAGCCTTTCAAAGCTTAGCCTAGCCTTTTCTAGACCAACCTAGCCTAACCTAACCTAGCTTAGCTCTAATCTACTCTAGCCTAGATAAGCCTAGCTTAGCCTATCCTAGCCTAACTTAGCTTTGCTTCGCCCTAATCTATTATACTCTACTTTTTTCTACTCTACTCTTCTCTACTCTACTTTACACTACTCTACTTTACTCTACTCAACTATACTCTACCTTACTCTACTCTAGCCTAGCCTAACCTAACTTAGCCTAACCTAGCTCTACTCTACACTGCTCTACTCTACTCTACTACTCTATACTAGCCTATCCTAGCAAAACCTAACCTAGCTCAATTCTACTCTACTCTACTCTGGCCTAGCCATGCCTAATTAGCTCTGGTCTACTTTGCTCTTTTTTACTACTCTCTACTTTTCTTTGCCTTACTCTACTCTCCTCTTCTCTATTCTACTCTACTCTCCCCTCTTTTACTTTGATCTACTCTCCTCTTCTCTCCTCTTCTCTCCTCCCCTCTCTTCTCCTCTTTTCTACTATACTTTACTTTACTCTACTCTACTATATTATACTCTATTCTACTCTACTCTACTGTGCTCTACTATACTCTACCTTACTCTACTCTACTCTACTCTAACATGGCCTAAGCCAACTGAGCCTAACATAGCTCTACTCTTCTCTACTCTACTATACTCTACTCTGCTCTAGCTTAATCTATCCTAGCCTAGCAAAGCCTAGCCTAGCCTAGCCTAGGCTATCCTAGCTTTACTTTGCTCCACTCTACTTTACTCTGTCTGCTCTACTCTACCCTAATTTGCCTACTCTACTCTACTCTACTCTTCTCTGCTCTGCTCCTCTTTGTTTTGCTATACTCTATTCTACTCCACTCTACTCTACTCTAGCCTAGTTTATACTACCTAACCTAGTATAACCTAGATCTACTCTACTCTACTCTACTATACTCTATTTTATGCTAGCCTAGCTAGCCTAACCTAGCTCTACTCTTCTTATCTTTGCTCTACTTGGCTTTGCTATGCTTTGCTTTTCTATGCACTGCTCAACTCTGCTCTGCTCTTTCTCTGCTCCACTCTGCTCTACTCTACTCTATTATACTCTATTCTACTATACAATACTATAGGCTAGCCTAACCTAACCTAACCTTACTCTACTTTACTCTACTATACTCTACTCCACTCTACTCTACTCTAGCCTAGCCAAGCCAACCCAATCCTAGCCTAGCCTTGCCTAACTTAGCTCTACTCTACTCTATTATACACTAATCTACTCTACTATACTCTACTCCACTTTTCTCTACTCCACTTTACTCTGCTCCAACCTAGCCTCACCTAGCCTAAACTAGCATAGCCAAACCTAGCACTACTCTACTCTACTATACTCTACTCTACTCTACTGAGCTCTAGCCAACCCTAGCCTAACCTAGCTCTACTCTGCTCTACTTTACTCAGTCTTGCTCTACTCTACTCTGCTCTACTCTACTCCACTCTACTTTCCTCTACTCTCTTCTTCTCTACTCTACTTTACTCTACTTAGCTCTGTTATACTCTACCCTACTCTATTATACTATACTATACTCTACTCTACTATACTCTACTCTACTATACTCTAATCTACTCTATTCTACTATAACATAGCCCTACTCTACTCAATGCTACTCTAGCCTAGCCTAGCTTAGTCCTACCAAACCTCCTTTCCTTTTCTTTGCTCTGCTTTGATCCACTCTACTTTTCTCAACTCTACTCTATTCGGCCCTACTTTGCTTTACTCTGCTCTACTCTGCTCTGCTCTACACTACTCTATTCTTTTAGCTCTACTCCTGTTCTCCTTTGCTCTTTTCACTTTACTATATGCTACTCTACTATATTGTACTCTAAGCTAGCCCTATCTAGTTTGGCCAAACCTAGCTCTACTCTACTCCACTATACTCAACACTACTCTACTCTTACCTAGCCTAACTCAACTTAGCCTAGCAAAACTTTGCCTAGCTTATCCTAGACTAAACTTGCTCTACTCTCTCTACTCTACTCTACACTACTCCATATTATCTTTACCAAGCTTAACCTAACGAAACCTAGCTCTACTATACTTTACTCAAGCCTAGCTTGACATAGCTTAGCCTAACCTAAACTTTCTCTTCTATGCTCTTTTTTATTCTGCTTTGCTCTGCTCTACTCACCTCTTCTTTGCTCTACTTTACTCTGCTCTGCTCTACTCTGCTTTACTCTACTCTACTCTGCTCTACTCTACCCTACTCTATGCTACTCCACTCTACTCTACTTTTCTCTACTTTGCTCTACCATACTATATTCTAGCTTAGCCAAGCCTAACCTAGCTTTATTATACTCTACCCTACTCTTCTGTAACCTAACCTAACCTAGACTAGCCTAGCCTAACTTACTTCTACACTACTCTACTCTACTCTATTCTAATCCACTCTACTCTACTCTACTTAACCAGCCCAACCTTATCAAGCTCTACCCTACTCTACTCTACTCAACTATACTTTACTAAAGTCTAGCCTAGCTTAGCCTAGCCTAGCCTAGTTCTACTTTTTTCTACTCTACTATGCTTTTCTCTACTCTACTATGGTCTATTCTTCTTTACTTTACTCTGCTCCACTGTGCTCTGCTCTCCTCTCCTCTCCTCTCCTTTACTCTATTATGCAGTACTCTACTCAGCTCTACACTGCTCTATGCTACTCTACTCTACTTTGCTCTCCTCTATTCTCCTCTCCTCTACTCTGCTTTACCCTGCTCCAGCCTAGCCTAGCCAGGCATAGCCACCCAAGCCTAGGTTAACCTAGCTCTACTCTACTCTGCTCTACTCTACTTTACTTTAGCCAAGCCTAGCATAACCTAACTTAACATAAAAAAAACTCTGCTCTACTCTACTCTACTCTAGTCTACTCTACTCTACTCCATTCTATTCTCCTCTTCTCTACTCTACTCTAATCTAATCTATCATACTCTGTTATACTCTAGTATACTCTACTTTGACTAGCCTAACCCAGTTGAACCTAGTTCTAATCTACCATCTTCTACTCAACTATACCCTAACCTAGCCTAGCATAAGCAAGCTCTATTATGCTTTGTTCTACTCTAATCTGCTTGCACTACTCTACTCTACTCTACTCTGTTCTTCTTTATTATGCTCTTCTCTACACTACTTTGCATTGATCTATTATGCTTTGCTCCACTCTACCATACTCTTATCTACACTATTATACTCTAGCCTAGCCTTGCCTAACCTAACCTAAATTTACTCTACTCTAATGCACTCTAGCCTAGCCTAGCCTAGCCTAGCTTAGCATAACCTAGCCTAACTTAGCTCTACTCAACTCTACTCTACTCTTCTCTATACTACCCTACTCTACTCTACACTACTCTACTCTACTCTAGCCTAGCCTCACATAGCCTAACCTAGCCTAACCTAGCTCTACTATACTATACTCTACTCTACTTTACTCCTCTATACTCTACTCTATTCTAACTTAGCTAAGTCTAACCTAACCAAGCTCTACTATATTCTACTCTACTCTACTTTACTCTATTATACTCTACCCTAATTAAGCCTAAACTAACCTAGCTTTGCTTAGCTTTGCTCTACTCTACCCTACTCTACTATAGTCTACTCCAGCATAACCTAGTATTGCTTAACCTTGTTTTACTCTACTCTACTCTGCTCTATTCTACTTTACTCAGCTCATTTATGTTCTACCTTTCTTTGCTCTACTCTACTTTACTCTATACTACTTTACTCTACTCTACTCTCCTCTCCTCTCCTCTCTTCTAGTCTCTAGTACACTACTATACTCTACTCTACTCCACTCTACTCTACTCTTATATACTCTATCCTACTCTATTCTACTCTACTCTACTCTACTAGTGCCAAGGTTAGCCTAACCTAGCTTAGTCTAATCTAGTTCTACTTTACTCTACCCCACTCTACTCTAACCTACTTTACTCTATCCTGACCAAGCCTCGTCTATCTAATCCTAAAATTGCTTAGCACTGCTCTACTCTTCTTTGCTCTATCCTATTATGTTCTGCTCTACTCTATTCTATTATATTATACTCTTTTACACTACACTGCTCTGCTCTCATCTCCTCTCCTCTACTATACTTTACTCTACTCTACTCTACTCCACTCTACTCTACTCTTGCCTAACCTAGCCTAGGCAAACCAAGCTCTACTCTACTCTACTCTATCTACCTTACTCTACTCCAGCCTAGCTTAGCCTAGCCTAGTCGTCCATAGCCTATGCTAGCCTAGCCTTGCTAAGCCTAACCTAGCTATACTATAATATACTCTATTCTACTCTACTCTTCTCTACTATATAGTACTATACTCTAACCTACCTTAGTCTAGCCAAACCAACCTCTTTTATACTCTACTCTACTCTACTATACTCTACTCAAACCTAGTTTAGCCTAGCCTAGCCTAAGCTAGCTCTGCTCTACTCTATTAACCTTTACTCTACTCCACTCTACTCTGTTTTACTCATCTCTTCCCTACTCTACTCTACTCTGCTCTACTCTACACTACTCTTCTCTATACTCTAGCCTAGCCTAGCTTAGCTCTACTCAACTCTACTCTACTCTAGCTTACCTAGCCTATCTTATCTACCTTAGCATAGCTCTACTCTACTCTACTCCACTCTTCTCTAATATAGCTTAGCCTAGCCTAACCTAACCTATGCTCTCTTAACCTAGCAAAGCAAAGCCTAACCTTGCTCTGCTTTGCTCTACTCTACTTTGCTTTGCTTATTGCTACTCTACTTTGCTCTATTCTACACTACTCTATTATACTATAGCATTACCTAACCTAGCTTAGCATAGCCTAACCTAGTTGTACTCTGTACTACTCTACTCTATTACACTACACTCTACTTAAGCCTATCCTAGCCTAGCTAAGCCTAGCCCAACCTAACCAAGCCCCACTCTAATTTGTTTAATTCTACTCTACTCTACTCTACTCTAACCTAGCCTAGCCAAGCCTAGCTCTACTCTACTCTATTGTATTCTGATCTGTTCTGCTCTGTTCTTCTCTACTCTACCTACTCTAGCCTAGCCTGGACTAGCTTACTTAACCTAGCCTAACTTAGCTCTACTCCACTCTACTCTTCTCTTTACTCTACTCTTCTCTACTTTTTTGTTCTCTACTCTACTTTTCTCTATTTTTCCTTCTCTCCTCTACTCTGCTTAGCTCTATATTTTTTTACTCTACTTTTTTCTGCTTTACTCTACATTGTTATGCTCTGTTATGCTCTTTTCTGCTCTACTCTACTTCACTCTTCTCCAATCTACTCAAGCCTAGCTTAACCTAACCTAGTTAACCTAGCTCTACTCTACTATACTCAACTATACTCTACTCTACTCTATTACTTTAGCCTAGCATAACCTATCCTAACCTAGCTTAACCTAAGCTAGCTTAACACTACTCTACTCTAACCTAGCTTTGCCTAACTTACTTCTACTTTGCTTTACTCTGCTCTGCTCTATCCTACTCGGTTGTCCTCTACTCCCCTCTGCTTTTCCCTCCTCTTCTCTCCTCTTCTCCCCTCTCCTCTCCTCTCTTCTCCTCTACTCTACTCAACTCTACTCTACTCAGCTCAAACCTAGCCTAGCCAAGCCTAATCTTGCTCTATTGTACTATACTCTACTCTAGCCTAACCTAGTCCAGCTTTGCTTAGCCTAGCCTAGCCTAACCAAGCTATGCTCTTTTCTACTTTACCCTACTCTGCTCTACTCTGCTCTACTCTACTTTGTTCCATTCCATTCTATTCTATTCTACTTTGTTATACTATGCTCCACTCTACTCTATTATGCTCTACTCTATATTACTCTAGCTTAACTTAGCCTAACCTTGCTCTAATCTACTCTACTCTATTGTAGCCTAGCTTTACCTAGCTCTGTTTTGCTCTCCCCTGTTCTACTCTCCTCTACTCTACTCTACTTACTCTACACATCTATACTCTTTCCTACTCTGCTCTACTCTATTCTACTCTACTCTACTTTGCTCTACTCTGCTCTATTCTTCTTTACTTTACTCTACTCTATTAGAGCCTAGCCTAGCTTAACCTAGTTCTACTCTACTCTACTAAACTATGATCAACACTTTTATACTCTAGCCTAGCATAAGCTAGCCTAATCTAACCTTGCTTAGACAAACCTAGCTCTATTTTACTCTACTCTACTCTACTCTATTATACTCTATACTACTATATTATACTCTACTCTATTCCATACTACTCTATTCTACTCTACTCTACTCCACTTTACTCTACTTTACTCTACTCTAATCTAACCTAGCCTAACCTAGGTTAACCAAAACTAGCTCTACTCTACTTCACTTTCTCCTCCCTACTCTGATCTAATATGTTCTATTTTGTTCTGTTCTACTCAATACTATCCTACTCTATTCTATAATGCTCCACTCTTCTCTACTCTACTCTGCTCTACTCTACTCTACTATACTCTACTCTACTCTAGCCTAGCCTAGCCTAATCGAGCTCTACTCTACTCTACTCTACTCTACTCCTCTCTACTCTATCTTATCATAGCCTAGCCTTGCTTAGCCTAACTTAGCTCAGCTCTTCTCTACTCTATTTTGCTCATCTTTGCTCCACATTACTCTACTCTACTTTGCTATACTCTCTCCACTCTACTTTTTTGCTCTGCTCTGCTATGCTCTACTCTACTCTCCTCTCCACTCTCTCCTCTAATCTGCTATGCTCTACCTAGCTCTGCTCCATTCTTATCTACTCTACTCTACTCTACTCTGCTCTTTTCTACTCTATTCTACTCTAGCCTAACCAAGCTCTACTCTACTCCACTCTACTCTACTTTACTCTGCTCTACTCCATCCTACTCAACTCTACTCTAGTATAGCTTAGCTTAGCCTAGCCTCTTCTAGCATATCTTATCCTAGCCTTGTCTAGCCTAACCTAGCTCTATTCTACTACACTCTACTCTACTTTATTCTACTATACTTGACTCTACTCTAACCTTCCCTAGCCTAGCCTAATCCAGCTCTACTATACTCTACTACACTCTACTCTAGCCTTGCCTAGCCTAAGCTACCTCTACTCTACATTGCTTAGCTCTACAATTCTCTATTATGCTCTTCTGTACTCTACTCTTCTCTGCTCTGCTCTTCTCGACTTTATTATACTATGCTCTGCTCTGTACTCTAGCTTAGCCTTACCTTTCCTAGTATAACTTAGCTCTACTCTACTCTAATCTAGCATAGCCTAGCTTACCCTGGCCTAGCCTTGCCATGCCTAACTTAACCTAACCTAACCTAGCTCTACTCTAAAGTACTCTATTATACTCTGCTCTTCTTTTTGTTCACTCTACTCTACAGTAACCTCGCTTTGCCTAGCCAGACCTAACCTAGCCTTCCCTAATATAACCAAACTTATCTATACTCTGCTCTACACCACTATGCTCTAATCTGCTCTTCTTATATTTGTTATGCTCTGCTCTACTTTACTCTACTCTACTCTAGCCTTGCCTAGCATGGCCTAGCCTAGCTTAACTTATCTCTACTCTGCTCTCTACTTTACTATACTCTACACCACTTTAGCCTAGCCTAGCCTAACCTAGTCGAGCCTAACATAGTATAGCCTAGCTTAGCCCAACCTAACCTAGCTCTACTCTCCTCTACTCAACTCTACTCTGCTATAGTAAACTTTACTCAACTCTACTCTAATCTACTTTACCCAACTCTAACCTAGCCTAGCCAAGCCTAACTAACCTAGCTTTACTCTACTCTGCTCTACTCTAATCTACTATACTCAACTTTACCCTAGCCTAGCCTGGCCTAGCTTGGCCTAACGTAGCTCTGTTCTGCTCTACTCTACTCTATTCTTCTCTACTCTACTTTATTATGCTTTTTTATTCCTTACTCAACTCCCCTATGCTATGCTCTTCTCTGCTCTACTCATCTCAACTTTGTATTATTCTACCCTACTCTACTCATCTCTATTATACTTTGTATTGCCCTGCTCTACTCTACTCTACTTAGCTTTACTCTTCTCTACTCTACTCTAATCTACTTTGCTCTAGCCTAACCTAACTTAACCTTGTTTAACCTAGCTCTACTCTACTCTACTCTACTCTTGTCTCATTCTCTACTCTAGCCTAGCCTAGCCAAACCTAACCTAGTCTTGCTCTACTTAACTCTTCTCTGCTCCACTCTACTCTACTATACCCTACATTACTCTACTCTACTTGAGCCTATCCAAGCCTAACCTAGCTCTACTTTTCTCTATTTTGTTCTACTCTCCTTAATTCTCCTCTCCTCTCCTATTATCTCCTCTCTTCTCCTCTCATCTCCTCTCCTCTACTCCTCTCTACTCTACTCTACTCTACTCTACTCTAACCTAGCCTAATCTTGCTCTACTCTACTCTACTGTACTCTACTCTAGCCTATCCTAGCCTAGCCTAACCTAGCTCTACATTTCTCTACTTTGCTCTACTATATTCTGATCTGCTCTACTCTACTCTACTTTAATCAACTTTGCTCTGCTCTACTCTACTTTACTCTACTCTACTTTAGAAAGCCTAACCTAGCATCCCTTGACCAAGATTAGCTATATTATACACAAATCTACTTTACTCCACTCCAGCTAGCCTAACTTAGCCTAGCCTAGCTTAGCCTAACTTAGCTCCACTCTACTCTACTCTACTATAGTCTACTCTACTTTATTATACTCTACTCCACTCAAACTTGCCTAGCCTAGCCTAACCTATCTCTACTATACTCTACTATACCATATTATACTCTACTCTATCCTAGGCTAAGCTAGCTCTACTCTGTATTATTCAGCTCTATTATTCTTTACTATGCTCTGCTTTGCTCTACTCTTCTCTACTCTACTCTGCTCTCCTCTGCAATACTCTGCTCTACCCTACTCTTGTCTACTCTACTCTACTCTACTCTATTCTAATCTTGTCTTATTTAGCCAAGCCAAGCCTAGCCTAACCTAGCAGTACTTTACTCTACTCTAATCTACTCAATTATAGCCTAGCGTAGCCTAGTCTCGGTTAGCTTAGCCTAACTTATCTCGACTCTACTTTACCATACTCTACTCTATTATACTCTAATATACTCTACTCTACTCTACTTTACTATACTCAAACTTAGCCAAGCCTAGTTTAGCCTAACCTAGTTTTACTCTACTCTACTTTATTGTACTCTACTATATTCAACTCTATTTAGCCTAGCCTAACCTAGCCTATCCTAACCTAGCTCTACTCTACTCTGCTCTACTCTACTTTACCCAATTCTTCTCTGTTCTACCTACTCTACTATACTATGCACTATTCTACTATACTCAGCTTTACTATTCTCTAGCCTAGTCTAGCCTAACCTAGCTCTACTCTACTATACACTACTCTACTCTACTCTTGCTTAGCCTAGCCTAGCCTAACCTAGCCTAGCCAAGCATATCTTACCTTAACTTTACTTAGCTCTACTCTACTCTACTCTACTCTAATCTATTCTACTCTTCTCTACTCTAGCATACTTTACTCTACTCTACTCTACTTTATTCTACTCTTCTCTACTCCACCTCACTCTACTCTGCTTTACTTTAACCAAGCCTAGGCTAGCTAGGCCTAACCTAGCTCTAATCAACACTACAATAGCCAAAATTAAACTAGCTTAGCCTAGCCTAACCTAGCATTGCTTTGCTCAACTCTACACTATTCTATGCTATTGTAATCTACTAAACTCTACTATGCTCCTCTCTACTCTACTTTACTCTACTTTGGTCTACTATACTGTATCATAACCTAGCCTAACCTAGCTTTACTCTACTCAACTCTACTATGCTCTACTCAAATTTTGCTTAGCCTATCTTAACCTAGCCTAGCATAACCTAACCTAGCTCTATGCTACTTTACTCTACTCTACTTTACTCTACTCTATTCTACTCTACACTATTCTACTTTACTTAACTCTAATCTACTCTACTCTATTATACTCTACTCTACTCTAGCCTAGCCCAACCTAACCCTACTCTATTCTACAATACTTTACTCGACTCTATCCTGCTCTACTCTAACCTAGCCTAGCCAAGCCTAGCATAGCTTAATCTAGCTCTACTCTACATTAGTCTGCTCTACTCTGCTCCACTCTACTTTGCACTGCTCTGCTCTGCTCTATATTGCTCTTATCTACTCTTCTACTCTACTTTGTTATTCTCTGCTCTCTTCTCATCTACTCTTCCCTTATCAATTATGTTATACTCTACTCTATTCTACCAAACTCTATTCTACTCTACTTTACTCTACTTTACTCTACTTAACTTTACTTTACTCTAGTCTACTCTACTCTATCATACTCTACTCTTCTTTATGCTACACTGCTCTACTCTATACTACTCTATTCTAGCCTAGCTTAGCTTAGCCTACTGTAGCCATGTCTAGGCTATCTTAACTCTACTCTTCTCCATTTTAATCAACTCTACTCTCCTATATTATACTTTACTATACTCTACTCTACTATAACCTAACCTAGCCTAGTCATACTTAGCCTATCTTAGCTCTACTCTTCTTTACTGTACTTTAGCCTACCCTAATCTAACTTAGCCTAGCCTAGCCTAACCTAGTTCTGCTCTGCTATATTCTACTCTGTTTTATTCTACTCTACTCTACTCTGCTCTACTTTACTCTACTATACTCTAGCCCAGCATAGCCTAACCTAGCTCTGTTATATTCTACTCTACTCTACTCTAGCCTAGCCTAGCCTAACCTAACCTAGAGTAGCCAAACCTAAACTAACCTCGCTCTATTCTACTCTAGTCTCCTCTACTCCACTCTACTCAACTCTACTCTACTATAATATACTCTACTCTACTCTAGCCTAGCCTAGCCTAGCTCTGCTCTACTTAACTCTACTCAATTCTGTTGTACTCTACTAGACTCAAACTTAACCTCGCCTAGCCTAACTTCGCTCTACTCTACTTTACTATATCTAAGCCTAGCATATCCTAGCCTAGCTTAACCTAGCTTTGCACTACTCTACTATACTCTACTCTACTATGCTTTGCTCTGCTCTACCCTACTCTGCTCTACTCTGCTTTATTCTACTCTATTCTACTCTACTCCACTCTTCTCTACTATACTCTACTCTACCTTATTCTCCTCTACTCTTCTCTGCTTTGATCTACTCTGCTCTACTTTGCTCTGCTCTGCTCTGTTCTACCCTACTTTACTCTATTCTACTATATTGTAGCCTTGTTTAGCATAGCTAGTTTAGCATAACCTAACAAATCTTTACTCTACTTGACTCTACTCTACTCTAGTCTGCTCTAACCTAGCCTAGGCTAACCAAGCTCTACTCTACTATACTCTACTGTGCTATATACTATTATACTCTATTATGCTATGTAATGCTCTACTCTACTCTACTCTACTCTACTGTACTCTATTATACTTAGCTCTACTCTACTTTACTCTTTTCTTGCCTAGCCTTGCCTAACCTACCCCTACTCTACTCTACTCATCTCTACTCTACCCTACTCGACTCTAGCCTAGCCAAACCTAGCTTAGCCTAACATAGCCTAACCTAGCCCAGCCTAACCAAGCTCTACTCTATCGTACTCTATTCTTCTCTACTCTACTCTACTCTACTGTACTCTAGCTTAGCCTAGCCCACATAACCTAACCTAGCTCTACTCTACTCTATTTTATTCTAGCTTAGCTTAGTCTTGCTTAGCCTAGCCAAACCTAGCCTAACTTAGCTCTACTCTACTCTAATCTCCTCTACTCCACTCTACTCAACTCTACTATACTCTACTCTAATTTACTCTACTCTAATTTACTCTACTCTAAGTTGACCTAGCCTAGCCTAACTTAGCTCTACTCCACTTTACTATATCTAAGCCTAGCTTATCTTAGCCTACCTTAACTTAGCACTGCTTTACTCTACTTTACTCTAGTCTACTATGCTTTACTCTACTCTACTCTACTCTACTCCACTCTTCTCTACTCTGCTCTGTTCTCTTCTGCTCTTCATTGCTCTGCTCTACTCTACTCTATTCTACTATACTCTGCTTTGCTCTGATCTACTTTGCTCTGCTCTACTCTACTTTACTCTACTCCATTCTACTATATTTTAGCCTTATTTAGCCTAGCCTAACCAAGCTTTACTCTGCTCGACTCTACTCTAGTCTACTCTAACCTAGCCTAGCCTAACCTAGCTCTACTCTACTATACTCTACTATGCTTTACTCTACTATACTCTGTTTTGCTCTACAATGCTATACTCTACTTTACTATGTCGTACTCTACTCTACTATACTCAGCTCTACTCTACTTTGCTCTACTCTACTCCACTCTACTTTGCTCTACTCTTGCCTTACCAAGCCTAGCCTAGCCTAACCTTGCTCTACTATACTCTACCCTACTTGATTTTAGCCTAGCCTAACCTAGCCTAGCCTAGCATAGCTTAACCTAGCCCAGCCTAACAAAGCTCTACTCTACTCTACTCTATTTTGCTCTACTATACTCTACTTTGTTTTATTCTGCTTTGCTTTGCTCTGCTCTACTCTATTATATTTTACTCTATTTTATCCAAGCATAGCCTAGCCTATCCTAACCTAGCCAAGCTCTACTCAACTCTACTCTCTCTACTCTACTCTACTCTACCTTAGCCTAGCCTAACCAAGCTTAGCTTATTCTATATATTCTCTATGCTACTTTACTTTACTCTACTCTACTAAACTCTACTCTACTCTATTCTATTATGCTAAACTTTACTCTACTTTAACTAGCTAATTAAAGCCTAGCTTACCCTAACCTTGCTCTATTATGCTCTTCTCTGCTCTTTTCAGCTATACTCTTCTCTTTTCTTCTCTGTTCTGTACTACTCTACTCTATTGTTCTCTACTCTACTCTAATATATCATACTCTACTCTACTCTACCCTAGCCAAGCCTAGCCTAACCTAACAAAGCTCTACTCGACTCTACTCTATACTACTTTACTCTATGCTACTCTTCTCTACCTTAACCTAGACTTGCCTAGCCTAGCTTGGCTTAACCTAGCTCAACCCACTCTAATCTACTCTACTCTACCCAAATCTACTCTACGCTAACCTAGCTTAGCCTAGCCTTGCCTAAACTAGCTCTACTCTACTCTACTCTTGCTTAGCTTTACATAGCATAGCCTTGCCTTGCCAAACTTTGCTTAGCATAGCTTAACCTAACTCAACTCAACTCTTTTTTATACTACTCTATTCCATACTACTCTTCACCACTATTCTTTGCTCTACTCAGCTCAGCTCTCCTCTACTCTACTCTATTGTTTTACAGCAAAGCCTAGCCTATCCTAACATAGCTCTACTCTAATCTACTCTACTCTAGCCCAGCATGCTTAGCTGACCCTATCCTAGGTAGCCTGGCCATGGCTAGCCTAACTTAGCTCTGTTATACTCTACTCTATTCTACTCTACTCTACCCTACTCTATTTTAGGCTAGTGTAGCCAAAACTTGCTCTCCTATACTCTTATTTTCTCTGCTCTACTTTTCTTTGGTATGCTCCACTCCACTTTACTCTACTTTACTATGATCTACTCCACTCTACTCTATTATAGCCTAACCAAACCTAGTTCAACAATGCTCTACTCTACTCTACTCTATTCTTCTCTACTCTAGCCTAGCCTACCCTAGCCTTGTCTTGCCTTACTTAGCATACCCTAAACTCGCTTTCCTCTACTCTACTTTACTCAACTCTACTCAACACTACTCTACTCTACTCTAAATGAGCGATGCCTCGCCTAACCAAGCTTTACTCTACTCTACTTTACTCTACCCTAGCATAGCTGACCTAGCAAATCATAACCTATCCAAGCCTAACCTAGCTCTACTCTACTCTAGTTTGATCTACTCTACTTTACTCAAATTTTCTCTGCTCTATTATACTATACTCTGATCTACTTTATTCTGCTTCGCTCTACTCTGCTCTACACTACTTTGCTTTGCTCTCTCTGCTCTGCTCTACTCTACTCAACTCTTCTATATTATACTCTACTCTTCTTTACTTTACTCTACTCTAACCTAGCTTTACCAAACCTAGTTCTACTCTGCTCTGCTCTATTCTACACCACTCTGCTTAACTCTATTATTTTTTGCTCTTCTCTGCTCTGCCCTACTCTGTTCCGCTCTACTCAGTTGAGCTCTACACTGCTCTACTCTACTCTGCACTTCTATACTCTAGCCTAAGCTAGCCTCACCATGCCTAACCTAGCTCTACTTTACTCTACTCTACTCTACGCTTCTCTACTATACCCATCTCAACTCTACATTACTTTAGCCTAGCTTAGCCTTACCTAGCTTGCCCTAACGTAGCATAACCTAGCCTAGTCTAACCTAGCTCTACTCAACTCTCCTCTTCTCTACTCTACTCTACTCTAGTCTACTCTACTTTACTCTACTCGACTCAAACCTAGCATAGCCTAGCCTACCCCAACGTACCTCTGCTCTACTCTACTATACCTTAGACAAGCCTAGCCTAACCAAGCTCAGCTCTTGTTTTTTTTTTTTTTATATCATCATTTTATTGATAATAGGAAAATTTAGTACAAAAGGTGGACCAAGAGACTAGGTAAACCGAGCCATTAAGCATCGGACTAAGAGTTACAGTAGTCCAAGATGGTGAAGGTTAAGGCGCTCAAGAGGGTCGAGCTTACTACCGTGGTAGAGATATCTGGATTTGAGAAGACCTTGTGTATCCCAGAAAAAAGAGTCCGCCGAGCAGGTTTTGCTAGAGTAGAGAGCTGCGTTCCATGCTTTCCAGGCTAACCAGCAAATCGAGGCTGGGATAGAGAAGGCCAGAGAACTGATGGATCGTTTGAAGGACCACAAGTGGAAGAGACGATTAGGTTGATGCTTTGATGACGGGAGACCCAGTTTGTCTTCGTACCAATCCCAGGTGGGGGAAGATAAGGAACAGGACCAAAATAAGTGGTTGTCCTCCTCGGAAGCTGGGCAGAATCGACATTTAGAGGCGAAGGAGAGACCAATGCATTTCAGTGCATCCGGGACTGGAAGGGCATTGTTCAGTAACCTCCAGGTGAAAATTGCAACCTTCTCCGGGATGCGCTTGTTCCAAAGAAGTGCATTGTTATATGGAAGTTGAATGGTTTTAAGGGAGAACCTGGCCAGCAAGTTGTATGCCCGTGAGAAGGGGAAGGAATCCCCCTGACCCAAGTAGGAGATGAGCCACCTGCGAACCGGCTCAGTTGGTTCGGTTGGAATCGCCAGAGACCCTGGGGGAGAATCAAGTCCCTGAACCGGGCGACTAGACCGGATCGGGTCCGGGGCCGAACCGTTTTCGTTTTTCGGAGGCCGTATCCAGCGGGAAAAGAAGAGGTAGAGTCTGTGCCATTCCGGTGAGTCCCTCGGCTTAATGGTTATCGAGGGCCTACCCGACAGGTAACAGTCACGCATGTAGCGCGCCCAGGGGGAGTCGCCGTGGATGACGTTCCACCAAAACATGGCCTTCTGCGCGTGTACCTTCACCGAGAGGTTGATAATGTCGATGCCGTTCTCGGAGACGGGACGAGCGAGCCTATTCCACGAGGCCCAGTGATGCTTGAAGGAGTCCTTGGATTCGCCCCAGACAAATAGAGATAATCGTCTGTCTATAGCCTTTATCACCGCTTTTGGAGGATTTTGGGCAGCTGTGCAGTAGGAGACCATCGAGGAAATGATTGAGTTAATGAGTATGTTTTTCCCCCCCATCGACAGTAAGTTCGAGTGCCAGCTCGCAATCCTGTTGGAAATCTTGTCCAGTTGGGGCCTGAAGCGTTCCGACCGGCGACACCCATCCCCCATCCCACAGCCCAGGTGGACGAAGGGAGGTGAAGACGAAGCAAACCCTAGAATTCTCTCAGTCCTTCGGATGACGGATTTAGACGTGGAGCACGCATGGAAGACATGAGACTTGCCGCGGTTGATCTGGAGGGCCGAGGCGCTCGAGAACAAATCCAGCGCCTCCGCCAGCCGTTTGGTGGAATGCAGCCGAACCGTTGAGAAGATAAGGAAATCATCTGCGTAGGCAAGATGGGAGACGGGATGCGTTCGGCGAGGGTCGGAGAAGGCGTCAAGTTCGTCGGAGCAGCGGAGGAGGTTAATCATACGGCTGAGAACGTCCATTGCAAGTACGAACAGGCTGGGCGAGAGGGGGTCCCCTTGTTTCACGCCGCAGTTGGGGCAGAAGAATCCCCTCGGCATACCATTGATCAGCAAGGATAGACCGGTGGAGTGGAGGGAGTTGGCCACAAGCTGCCTGAAGTGGACACCGAAGCCGAATGTCAGTAAGACTTTGTCCAGAAATCCCCAGCTAATACGGTCAAATGCCGAACGGATATCAATTTTGAAGATGGCATTGCGGAAACGCCTCTTTCGGTTGATCCTACCCGTCATCTCCTCAGCCAGAAGAATATTGTCTGTAATGCTTCTGCCCCGGATGAATGCGGATTGTTTCGGCGACACCAGGGCGGGGAGGAAAGCTGCTAAGCGGGACGAAAGAAGTTTGGAGAGCAGCTTACTGCAAACGTTGTAGAGAGTTATCGGCCGTAGGTCAGAGGGCGCGGAGGTCGATTTCGTCTTCAGTATGAGACAAAGCCAAGCGGCACCAATGACCTTGGGAATCGGAGAGCCATCGAGGAAATCGTTCACCGCCTCAAGGAGATCCAGCAAGATAATACTCCAGTTGCGTTTGAAAAAAGGCACAGTGAATCCATCTGGACCGGCAGCGCTTGACTCAGGCATGGAATCGAGGACTGCCCTGAGCTCCAGAAGATGAGTAGGGCGAGTGAGGAGGTCGTTCATATTGGAGGTGACTAGTGCAGAGACAATTTGATAAAGGGGAAGCCCTGCTAAATCTACCTGGCCGCCTGTGAACAGATTTTGAAAATGGTTCGTGAGAAGGCGCACCAATTGATCTTCCGTTTCTGACCACGACCCGTCTGGTTGCCGAAGGTGAGCAAGGGAGAGCGACCTGTGCTTGATCTTCACAGAGGCGTGGAAGAATTTCGTGCTGGCGTCACCCTCTTTGGCCCATTTAAGCCCCGCTTTCTGCCTCCAGAAGTCCTCGTCAGAAGCGAGGATCACCTGAAGGTCCCTGGAGGCAGTGAGGAGATCAGCAGCCGCGGCATCCGAGCGGTTGACAGTTAGTCGGGATTCAGCGAGGCGGACCGCCTCCTCCGTGAGACGACGCTTGGAAGTCAGGTTTCCAAATGTGTCTCTGTTCCAGGTCTTCAGGACCTTCTTGAGTCGAATGAGCTTACCTGCAAGCCTGAATAGACCCGATGCCGCAATCGGGTCAGACCACGAGGTGGAAAGCACGTTTTGGAAGTCTGGGTGATCCAACCACGTGTTTAGGAACCGGAAGGGTTTAGCCCCGGGCTGCCGTGAAAGGGGTACGTTGAATAGCAAAGGCGCATGATCTGACCCGGTGCGGGGGAGGACTTGAACCTGACCCTGCGAAAACCTGCTAAGCCAATTCAGGTTGCATAACAGGTAATCTAACCTTTTTAACACAATTTTCCCCTTGCGCTTTCCTTGCCAGGTGAAGGGGCCGCCGCATGTCGGGGGTGCGAGGAGGCCAGAATCATCTAAAGCCGCCCGGAAATCCCCAGCCGCTCAGCTCTTGTTTGCTCTACTCTGCTCTACTTTACTCTGGTCTGCTCTACTCTACTTTGCTTTACTCTGCTCTACTCTACTCTATCTTACTTTGCTCTGCTCTGCTTATTCTACTTTGTTATGCTCTACTTTTTTTTGCTCTACTCTACTATACTCTTCTCTGCTCTACTATGCTCTACTCTACTCTACTCTACTCTGCTGTCTTCTTTATTCCACTCTAACATTGTATACCATAGCTTAGGCTAAGCTAACATAGCTCTACACTACTCTACTCTACACTACTCTACTATACTCTACCCTACTTTAGCTTAGCTTAGCCTAGCCTTCCTTAGCCTATGTTAACCCAGCTCTACTCTACTTTACTCTACTCTACCCCACTCTGCTCAACTCTACTCTACTCTAACTAAGCCTAGTCTATCCTAGTTGAACCTATCTCTACTCTACTCAGTTTTACTCTACTCTATTCTACTCTACTCTACTTCACTCTTCTCTATTCTACTCTAATCTACTATACTCTGGCCTAGCCTAGCCTAACCTAGCTCTACTCTTCTCTACTCTATAGCACTCTACTACACTTTACTCTATTTTACTCTACTCTACTCTACTCTATTCTTCTGTACTCTTCTCTAGCTTAGCCTAACCTGACCTAGCCTAGCCAAGCCTAACCTAGCTTTACTCTACTCAACTCTACTCTATTATGATGTTCTCTACTCCACACTACTCTATTCTACTCTACTCTACTCTACTCTAGTCTACTTTACTATAGTCTACTCGAGTCTAACTTAGCCAAGCTTAGCTAGGCATAGCCTCACTGAACCTTACCTAGCTCTACTCTTCTCTACTCAGCTCTACTCTACTTTGCTCTTCTCTACTCTACTCTGCTCTACTCTACTTTATTTTACTCTACTTTACTCTACTCTATCATACTCTAGCCTAGCTTAGCATAATAGAGCTCTACTCTACTATACTCTACTTTAGCCTAGCATAGCCTAACTTAGCTCTACTTTACTTAACTCTATTATACTATATGTTATTCTACTCTACTCTACTCTTCCTACCCTACTATGCTCTCCTCCACTCTACTTTAACCTAACCTAGCTAGCTTAGCCTAACCTAACCTAGCACTACTTTACTTTACTCTAGCCTGACCTAGGCTAGCTTGACCTAGCCTACCCTAACTTAGCTCTACACAACTTTGCTTTCTCAGCTCTAGTATTTTTTGCTCTGTTCTACTCTACTTTGCTTTGTTCTACTTTGTTCTATTCTGCTCTACTCTACTTAACTTTGCTCTGCTATAACCTAGCCTAGCTTAGCCATGCCTAACCTAGCTTTACCCTTTTCTACTCTTCTTGGCTCAACACTCAGCTCTGCTCTACTCTGTTATGCTTTGCTCTATTTTGCTATACTTTACTCTGCTCCACTCTACTCTATTCTACCCTACTCTAACCTAGGCTAGCATAGCCTGAGCAAGCTCTACTCTGCTCTGCTAGACAATACTATACTCTACTCTACTCTAATCTAGCCTAGCTTAGCCATGTCATGCCTAGCCTAGCTCAGCTTTACTCTACTCTACACTACTCTTCACTACTATACTCTACTTTACTTTAGCCTAGCCTAGCCTTGCCTAACCTACTCTTGCTTTACATAACTTAGCCTAGCCTAACCTAGCTCTACTCCACTCTACTCTACTCTACTCTACTAAAAATAAGGCTAGCTTAGTCTAGCCCAACCTACCTCTACTCTACTCTACTTTACTCTACTCTAGCTTAGCCTAACATAACCTAACTTTGCTCTACTTTACTTTACTCTGTTCTACTTTACTCTGCTCTGATCTACTTTAATCTACTCTACATTGCTCTGCTCTACTCCACTCTATCGTTCTTTACTCTACTATGCTCTACTCTACTTTACTCTAATATAGTCTACAATACTCTAGCATAGTTGAACAAAGCCTAGCCTAGCCTAGCTTAATGTACTCAACTCTACTTTACTCTAGTCTACTCTACACTACTCTACTCTAATCTACTCTGCTCTACTCTACTCTAACATAGCCTTACCTAGCATAACATAACCTAGTGCTACTCTACTATACTCTGCTCTACTCTACTCTACTCTACTCTACTCTAGCCTTGCTTAACCAAGATCTTCTCTACTTTGTTATATTCTATTCTATTCTACTCTTCACTACTCTACTCTACTCTACTCTACTCTAAGCTAATCTGCTCTATAGTACTCTAGCCTAGCCTAACCTAGCTCTACTTTACTCTACTCGATTCTGCTCCACTTTAATATACTCTAATCTATTCTACTTTAGCCTACCCTAGCATAGGCTATTCTTGCCTGGCCTCGCCTAGCCTAACCTCGGTCTACTCTACTCTACTCTACTCCATTCTACTATACTCTAGTCTTCTCTACTCTACTTAACTCTACTCTATTCTACTCTACTATACTCAACTCAAACTTAGCCTAGCATAATCTAACTCTACTCTATTCAAGCTTAGCCTAACCTTGCTCTACTTTGCTCTACTCTACTTTACTCTTTTCTACCCTAGCTTAGAATAGGCTAACCTTACCTAGCTCTATTCTGCTTTGGTCAATTTTAGCCTAGCCTAGCTTAACTTAGCTTTGCTCTGCTCTTCTCTACCCTACTCTACTCTATTTTACTTTGCTTAACTATTCTCTGCTCTTCTCTACTCTGCTGAACTCTAC